>JAVJGG010000037.1:22947093-23141141 GCA_035590195.1 Aviceda cuculoides | reverse complement strand
AAATTGTATAAATTAAAAAAAAAAACAAAAAACCAACCAAACAAAAAACCAACAAACCCAAACTTAATTTGGGCCTGGAAACATTTTATAATCCAAATCCTAAAACACATTGTATTTCAAGGATTCTACTTTTTCCAAGTTCAGTTGCACATGATTTTGTTTTTATTTGTCGTGTGGTAGACAACCTATTCGCAAACTGCTTGCCAAATCTGCAGATAGGTAGATTTTTATCAAAAATGAATGATAACTAGAAGTGTTCCCATCTTTATCAGAAGACACAGCTGAGGAGCCTTTCAGGAAAAGCTTTCACATCACCTTAGAAACTACAGGAAGATCTACACCCACACAGGAGACTTTCTTCCAACTACTAGCGGATCCCAACCCAAAAATCTCTCCATGCTTTTTTTAATTGTTTTTTCTCTTCCCAAGCTTCTGGGTTACGGGGTGGTTGTACTTCGAACCCTGACTACGTGCCCATGGCCCTTCCCGCGTCCTAACTTCACCTGCTCTGCCGAGGCGTGCGCACCGATGAGCGGTTCGGGAGGTCTGTGTCATCACCTGCAGCCGTGTCATGGCACGGACAGCTGGTCCTCGGCCCGGGATTGCCAAGAGTTCCCATCACACCCGTTAGAGCAAAACTCACAGCGGCACGTACCCAGTCTGGGGCACAAAGCCTCCTGAATTTGACAAACACCCCTGCCCAGTACCACCTCCATTCCTGCACTCGCAGCAAGCTTCTCTCCTCTTCCTCCGAGAGTATTTAAGAAAGAATTCAGTTGAAAAGCCCGTGTGCTGAAGATACACTACTATTATGTTCCCTCCTAAAAATAATGATTCCATTAAAACACGCCGCTTCATACTGCAAACGTTCCTGATTCACTTCTGCTTGCGTCGGGCTGCTGAAGGCAGACAGCACCACAGCAAAATGTAGCATGTTTTAAACTTGCAGGATGAGAAAGTCTAAGTGTTTTAAATGAAATCATTATACTGAGGTTAGAATATAATGCTGAACTACAGAGGAAAACAGTACGGAGCCTCCTGAGGAAGGATCAATGTGTCAGCCAGGAAGGGATGGAGTCATGAAACGGAATTGGCATTCTTTAGAGAAATAGCAAAGCAAAATGAGCTAGAAACAAGCTGAATGGGTGAAATGAAGGGGATAATCCTGCCTTTTTCACAAAAGCCTACAAGGAGATTAGTTGCCAGCACTAGCTATATTCTTGCAGCATGATGGTTAAAATGAATGCTCGATGAATAGCTGGTAATTATTTTTTCTTCACCAATACTGTAGATCAGTCATAATGATACAAATCCCTGTGCTGCCATCACCACTGCTGCATGATTAACACTACTTTTTACCCTTAGATTTTAACTACATTACAAGAGAACTCTTTGAGAGACCGAGATGGGTGGGATGAATCGAGGGGGGCCACAGGCAGGGTCACCCACCAGAAGGAGCAGATGACACCCTGCCTCCTCGCAGAGCTGGCTAGGACATGTCCTGTCAGGTGATACACTTCGGATAACCCCCCAAGGCTGGAATTTCTCGACCTGCAAGGCCACCTTATCTCTGGAAATAAATGGGGCATAACGCGATTCCCAGTCCAGGACCCTTTCCTGAGACAAGACACAAAAAGATCCTTAACTGCCTGAACCGGACCATAAACTGTAGAGCTTGAGAGACGCTGCCTTGGGCGCTGCTGCTGCCTGGCACGAGATCTACTCTGCTCCTGAGGCCAAGCAGAGGGCCCGGACGCCGCTGAGGGCCAAGCAGAGGGCCCGGACGCCGCTGAGGGCCAAGCAGAGGGCCCGGACGCCGCTGAGGGCCGTCTGATTCACTTCCCCTGTCCTCGGCACTTGCTGCAGAATATAACACATTTCTCTTACAGTTGCATTTTGCAGCTGAGGTGAAATTTTTCTGAGATTGCAAGCCTGGGAAGGCAAGCAAGCCCCTTTCAGGTTTATAAATCCAATGTCATTTGCACACTAGGTCTGTGAAAAAAGTATTACTTCTTGCTGTTTCAACTGATGTCAGCAGTTACAGCGGATAGGAAGAGAGGGAAGAGGGAAGAAATAGAAAGTATGAGCATGTCTGAGCCTTTTTCATTTAACTTAAATCTCCACTTCTACTGGAGGAAACAGTATTAGGGTGGATATGAAAGTAGCTGCACCGGATCTTAGTTTGAAGGGGTTCTCTGCTCCTCACAAAGCCAATTACACAGAGGAAATTAATCAGTTCCAATGAACTGCAGTCTGTGTGAAGAGGTGGGTGCTGGTTCACAGCTGGAGCATTTACCAAGGACTGGTCACACGCGGAGTTACAGGCACAGAGTCAGGGTGGTAATTTAAGAGTGTTACCAACCATAGCACCTTGAAAAACCCCAGCTCACACTATAGGCATTTACAGAGAAGAGCTTCTATGTATTACTTTACTTTTCGGCGGTACTTAGGCTGTAATCTGTGTCACTTCGAGATCCATTACGTTACCATATGGTTTCCTTGCACAAATGGGCCAAAACTGAAGCTTGTACAGCTCCTCTTCCTCAAAGCATCTTCCCTGAAAACGAGTAGGCAGGAATAAGGAGAGCCACAGTCCTACTGCTCCACTTTCCCAGCTAATATCTGCTGAGAAATGCCTCCAAAAACCCTTCTAGAAGTGTCCTCGTTACCCTAATAGGATTGCAGCATCCCCAGGCAAGCTAGCCCTTGTGGCATACATCGTACTTAATCCTAAGCCATCAACCAAACGCTAAACTAGATTTACAAGCCTGGAGAGCAAACTAAGGTGGTAACATGGGTAGGAAGGGAGGTGCAACCACGGGCTCTTTGCAGCTATCAGCAACGACTTAGCGCAGAAGCTTGACCGAGGGTTATCTCGGCTTTTCAAGGGAGAGGAGCGACAGCCCTGGCTAACTGGAGCCCCACGCGCTGTAACCAGCACCCTGCCCAGCAGGAGCAGCACCCATACCCGCGCCAGCGCAACTCCGAACACAAGTGAGCCTGCACGGATGGCTGCTTACGTTTGCACCGTGTGTTGTCAAACAAGAGTGAAGTAGCAGAGCGTTATTTTCAGTGGTGAAATTATGGTTTTGGGCAGTGAATAGAGCTTTAAGAATTTTTTTCCCCTTTGTGTGTCAAGAAACTTCTGGCTGAGTAATCCTATCCTAAAGCACAGTGTGTGGAGTACTTGGCATTAATTCTGCAGGCGTGTTGCCATGAGTATTCAATCAGGCTGCTCAATTACACAGTAACTGAATGCTGACACCTACTGACACACAAACCCCTCCGACTGTAACACCGCAGAAACCTGACTGATGCACACCGTGCACAGGATTCAGCTTTTCCCCCAGCAGTGTTAGTGGTAAGGATGGGACCGTGAACCTTCCCAAAGGGATTAAAACATCTGCAGTATTCTAACAACTTAAAGAGCAGCGGCTTTACTATGTTTGTAGAGAAAATACACATATATGCACTGAAGGCACGCACAACATTACTCACATCAATAAGTATTGCAAGTCAGCTCTGTATCAGGCTGGGAAACCTGAGGAAATGTGGTGATTCAGCTACTGCAGTCATTCAAAAGTGCAGAAGCTTGAAATAACGATGTCATTCAGGCCCCTCGGACTGTGCCCCACTGCCGCTTCCCGGCCTGCCGATCCGCAGCCTCCAGGCTGCGCTGGAAACAAAAGCCCGTTGCAAGCAGAATTGAGCCAGAGGAGGCTTGCATCAGGAAGTGATGCATTTCGGTGGATTTTTCACCTTGAAATGGGAACACAGTGATGTAGTATTTTATATGTTCTTTCAGGAAAAGCATATTCTTCCATTATGTAGGTACTCAAAGATAAGTAATAGTGAAGTACATTAACCTTATTATCATCAGTCTGTACCTGAGCAAAACATCTGTTGATCTCAGGCTGTACTCCAGCAACCACAGAAAGGTTTTGCTGAATCAAGCCTTAGTAAAACCACAAAAAATCATTTCAGATATTACTGATTTACTGAATTGGAACCATTTTCACCATATTGCACTACCTAAAGAAATGCAGATTTACACAAAAGCATATATAAAGACAAAGCAAAAATGGTTTAGAAAGTTTTGACTGGACTCAATGATCTGATTTTCAGAGATCAGTTAGGGACAGTTAAACGCAAAATGTATTATTTATTTGTTCATAGAAAATACTCTTAACCATTTGGCGAGCTAACAGGCTCCATTAGCCATGGAAGGAAATGCCAATCTTCTGCAAGTATATTCAGAAATAGAGGTATAACTTCATCACACCCATGCTTCAGAAGAGGAATTGCCCCTCAGCCCATCATCGCTTTTCTGTTGGGATTTGTGCACGGGACCCCGCTGGTTTGAGCAGAGGAGAGGCGCAGCAGGGTTGGTGTGCACGGCCACGAGTGCCGAAAGGAAAGGATGAACCACTCCATTATAATACTTCATTACAGTTGTGAAAGTGCTTCCACAACAAGCACTGTTAAGAATGGTTGTCATTCCTATATTTCAACAGTCATCAGATGCAGGAGGATCAGAGCAATGCAAATAAATACTGTATTAACAAGGTTGCCCTGACTTAAATTATCTTCTGTTGTCAATAGGGTGCTGGAGCCTTTATCTCAGCTGTGTGTGAAAAGCAAGAACACTAGAGTCACTGTCTGATTGCTTCCAATTTTCTTACCATAGTGGCCCAACAATGCCAATTCAAAATAATAATAATAATAATAAATTATTAGTATAGGAGCATAGAATTGACTTAACTCTTTATCCATTTTGGCTGTAATAGTGTATTGCTCAGAGAAAAAATTGCTGTTACAGTAACATTGAAAATAATCGACTATAATAATTATTTCACATTTCTGTACAAGTGTACCTGAAAACTTCTTCAGCTGTTATATGGGGTTTTGCTGTTATTACTGTAAGCTGCAAACTCTGACACAGAAACACACACAAATTCCTCTTTTTCCTTTCTTGAAATAGAACAGGGAAAAAGCCCTCTCTGTTCTCTAACACCTCCTTAACAGATGGCGATGAAGCTAAACACCTCCCACAGCCAGCTGGAAGGTATGCGAGAGGAAAATTCCTCCCCCGTGTCCAGCTTAAAAAGAAAAACCTGCAGAGCGAAGCGGGGAGGTGGCAGGAGCCCCTGCAGGGATGCCCCCGGCACGGCCACCACCTCGCCGTTCCCATCCCAGCCTCCTTCGACTAACGGCTCTGGACCAGTCCTCTTCTCGCTTAGCTCGCTCCTGAGCTCAGAGCAGCTCCAAGATCTGCTCCGGGTTCCCTTCTCCCCCAGCCTCGACCCGTCCGTTCCAGTCCCCGCTCTGGCAGCGGGCATCGTCCCCTTCCCGCTTCCCCTTCCATCCGGCTTCGTCCTTCATGGGAAGGAGGAAACATTTCTGCAACTTCTCCGAATCACGAGCTTTTCTACAATAATTTTTTTTCCATACAGTGAGCAGAAAATTGGAATAAAAAAAAGCTTCAGTTTCATCGTTCTGCTCTATAAACTCCCACTTACAGTGGAAGAACGAAAGAGAAGATGGAACTGGCTCCTGCCCACGCTGCGGGTTGTCCTGAGGTTGATGCCCAGAAAGACAACGCAACCTAGAGTACAGCCTGATGAGAAATCTGGTACTACTGTGGCTTAAATTCCTGTACTAAGTGCGCTTAAAAAAAAAAAAAAAAAAAACCAAATCAAAACAACCAACAAAAAAAACCAAATACCCTTACTAGCAATTAAATTTTCAGCCATCAGGTCAGGTGAATACACAACATCTACACCTAAGAATTAAATCCAATATGCAAAGCAGTGTCATTTGAGAATTATAGTTCAACCATACTAAAGCATCAGGGGGTACTGCATGTAAAGCAGCACACAGAATGAATGGCTAGTCTAGACCATCAGCCTGGAAACGCTGGAGTCCTACGAAAGCTGAGTCGTCTTTTGCTGGGAGTTTTCATGTATCTTTCTGAAATGATGTTAAGCAATAGCTGCTGGCTCTGACCTCCGCATGATCGAGACACCACATTCAAGCGCTTTGAGAATATTCTACATTCTATAAAGCACAAAGGTTTTTAAACAGATTATAGCACCTGGTTTTGGTAGTAATCATCCATGAATATAAAATATCCCCTAACATTTGTTGCTACTGTATAAAAGGAATTCTGCTATGATCAATAATTAGAAATCAATTACAAAGCTTTGTGTGCAACAGGAGACTGCTCTTGTGACTTGGGTGCCTCTATGCCTCTATTACCAACATCTGTAAGGGTGGTAATCTATCTTAATAATTCTTAAATCATGCATGAACATAAAAGTGCCTATGGCATTATTCAATTCCTATTTAAGTCCAAGGAAAGGTGCCTGTTTAAATTATACAGAAGTCCTATTTCTCCTGAAATACACTTTGATGTGATGCTGTGCAAATACATGTTAGCCATAAAACAATCTCATTTTTGAAACAGGTAGCCTAGTAATGCTGCTCATTGATTCAGGCTATGAAACCAATTCTGCTTTTATTTTTCCCAAGTTTTGATGTATAATTCGTTCTTTTGTTATTAATAAATTCCAAGGAACAGGGTGTGTATTGGCAGGCCCCTTCCTCAAGAACGACCACAGGTCTGCAGTGAGGGACGTTAACGTGATGATTTCGTATTTCAACCTTGCGTTCAGCCCGGGACTATTGACCCACTCCTCCCGAGGCATAAATCAAATTTTTCTCACTTCCATGGTCTGCTTCATTCTTAATTTCTCATTAGAGAAGTTTTAGTGGACCAGGAATATTGGAGTATTGAACAATGTACATTTGGTTGTAGAGATTTATTTTCCTCCCCTTTTTAGTGGAAAATCAGGTCTGAATACAGATTCCCGATAAAGCCTGTGGTTTGAGTCATGACAGCTATCACCATAAAGCCCTAGATGGTAATGTCCTTTTTGTCTCATTTTCTGCCACATATATGGGAATTTCTGTGGTCTATTAGAGAAATTTCAGGGCTTCTTTTCCCAATGAATTAATACATTTCCAGAAGTTATTTTTTTTCCTACATCTGTAAGACAACCATCTTACCACACTGTAATTCTAAGATATTGGAGTTAGAGCTAACTAGTCCTCAGACTCCAATTAAAAAAAAAAAACCCAAAAATAGTGTTTGGGTTCACTTTTCAGTAATATAGACTATTTTCAGAGTGGTCGTTTTGAATCCAAGTACAACACAATTTCTGGAGAGAAGTGTCTCACAAGACCAACTTGAAATATAGCATGAGCTGGTACATGCCCAATAGTTTGTTCTTCCTGCAAAATGACCAATCACATAAAAAAAGCGGAAGCGCGTAAGTAACTCTGCCTGCCCTTAAGAAACACAGACTGTATCACTGAATAACCACTCCTGGAAGGCACAAAAGTGTTTCAGTAAGAAAGCAGATCACAGGCCGACAAAAAACTTCACAAATGTCGGTGAGCGTGCTTAAACGATGCACCATATTTTGGGGGTACCCTTGTTTCCACAGAGGAGGGGAAACAGCGTTGGCCGTCCCTGCTACGTCCCAGGTGAGACAGAATCCTGCCTGCAAGCCCCCGAGCAGCCTCTGAACTACTCAACGTACAGAAAACGTAACCAGATAGCAGCTTCTCCTTGCGCTGTGCAAAGCACGGAAAGCACACCGAATTCATCGAGACGTATGTTTAACGCTCTTCACAAAAAGCATCATTTCAGAAACAAAAGTAAGGGAGAATATATTTCCTTGTCCCATTTGCAAACTTCAGCACCCACAAACATCTTCCACAGACGTGGAGAAAATGAAAGCAAAATAGAGTAACTTTCCCAATTCAGCAGCTGTGACTAGGAGGGTCAGTCCAGGTTAGGGATCGGTGAGTACAGCCAATGTGATTAAAAGGGTCAGTCCCACTTAATAAAATCCTGCTTTGCTTCTCCTTTGAGACCCACCTTTCAGTGCAGACGAGCAAGCATCCCCTTCTCCTTAATGGAAAGTGAAAGGAGCTTTCGCTTTCCCTCTAGCAGCTCTCCCTGACGCTTGCAGCAGCTCTTTGATACAAAGTCCTGTGTGACTGACTGACAAAACATTAATTCTTTTAATTCTGCTTTGGAGCAGACAAACAAGGGGTAGAGAATCATCTTACTGAATTGTTCAAAGTCATTTTTAAATATAAGGGGTTTTATGTGCTTTTTCTTACAAAGGGTACTGAAAATGAAAACATCTACCAGGCTGTTTACCTGTCTAAATTACTCTTCACACCTTATCAGCCACCTTTGCTTATCTATATTGTTTCTGAGAAAAACCTGTTCATTTACTGACATCCATAACTGTGATAAAATGTGATTGAAGGGTTGGTATGTTAGATAGAAAGCAGTTATCACAGCTGGATTTTGAGCTTAGGATTATACCATATAATATCCTCTCCAAACAATATACCTGTAAAATGAATTTATGAATGGCCTTCGCTAGATCCGAGGATAAACTTCTGGTAATAGAAAAGAGTATATGAGCTGACGGATAGCCTTATCATTGATGAGAGTTAGATACTTTTATGCTGCACTGGGAATTTAATAGATCTGGAGAAGTCCCTTTACACTAATTAAATGTCATAGATAAATGTCTTCAATTTTCAAATAATTTATCCTTCTTTTCATTCATTTTCAAACCAGGGGAATTGAACTGATCGAGACTAGAAATACATTAATATTCAGTATATAAAAGCACATTAATATTTAGTATTAATTGCCTATGGGAGTGGGAGAAATCGCTAGACATCATCTCTGAGCAGCAACACCCTCTTCGACCCCGCATCCGTATCCACGTCCATGCTCCTACCCACAGACAACCTGGGGCTGTGCACTGGAAAGAGCCATCAGCGAACTCTATACTGGGATAATAATTTTGCATTACTCTAGCTGTAAATTCACAGTCCACCATTACTTACCTCAAATAATTACTGAAAATAGAATGAGTTTGAAATTTGTTCAATAAGCTAACCAACTGCAGGGCAGGCTCAGCGTCTGTGCGGTATTTAAGCTAATCCTTGTGGTCATGTAAACGGGTTTGTTTATTATTTGTGTTTTGCTGCCCAATCAATGCACACCTCTGAGTCCCTCAGAATTTTACAAGCACCTTGAGTTGTTATATTTTTTTGGTTTCACTTTCAATTACAACCAGATCTTCTGTTATGACATTATACAGAAGCAGGGGGGGTGTGTGTGTGTGTGTGTGTAAAAACAAAACAAAACAAAAAATCTAACCACCACCACAACTGTAAGCAACTAAGGCATTTTGGTCCATTTAATTTCAAATTTTGTTTTTCCTTAAGTACAAGGAGCAATTTTTCAGTAAGCGTCCAAACCAGCAAAGAGTTGGGATATCAGTTCTGGCTGTCTTTTCAATGACTCTGTACAAGATTTTGTTTGACACTTGATCTTCATCATCTTCTGCACGATTTTTTCCATTACGCTTTCCTGATTCCAACTTTTGTGTACTGTAACAAATAATACCTCTAGGTGCTTTTCAAAGTAAATTAACATATGATCAAAGATAACACTTTTAAACTTCAGAGTGAAGTCTACATTAAACATCAACTGGTCGGGCCACCAGTTGGACAGAGCTGTGCTCCCACCCACCTTTTCAGGAACGCGGTGCGTGAGCAAGCGCGTCGGGACCAGGCAGGGACGACGGAGCAGCCACGAGTGAGCGGGCGCCCGCACTGCCAGAACCAGCTGCTGTCAGGTAAAATTAGGATGCTCTACAGGAACTAAAAACACAGGTAGGAAAGGAGTTTAAGCATTCATAGCTATTATCACCTGAAAAAGCAAGCTGGCAGCCTGGTGGCCTCAGAAGACTCAGGGGAGAATAGTCACTAAAGCTGCTAATTCAAAATGCCAAATATAAGAGGAATTGAGCAATTAAGCCTATGCAGTATGAAGGAAAAACAAACATATTTTATCTTCGGTAAGTAATGGAAAACTACAATTCTTCTCTGTTCTCTTTCCAGTGATGACTCAGCCATCAGATTGCACATGCTGATCCCATAATTTGATACAACATCTCCTTTGGAAGTAAGGAGAAAGCAGGAGTGCATTTTTTAAAGGGAAAAATATAATTTCATAACAATGTTAGTTTCTTTACAGCCTGATTAGTAACTTAATACTGTACCAGAATACAAAAATGTATGGAGCCTTCGCACTTTTGTAGCTATGATGGTCAAAGATATAGTGAGGGGAATTTTGAAGGAAAAGGCAGTCTGTTTTGTTAGACCAGTTGATGCAGCTGGATAAAGGTCGGTCTTCAAGCACCCAAGTCTTCTGTGGTTTTGCTGTTGGGTTTTTTTCTGATCTACTAAAATGTACTAGCCCTCGGTCTGCTTTGTTTAAGAATATATATGTGAAGAAGTGAAATCCAAGCCTTCGGTAATCACTTCTGCATGACATCCAAAGGCTCTCACAAAATTCTGGAGTGATGGAAATTTCAGCCTTATTTTAAATGGATACATTCCTCTACACTGAACAATAAGCCAGATGTTTAGATTGGAAAACAAAGAGTTAATTTGCATAAAGAATGTCTTAATGTAATACAGCACAGCAAATGTATTAAACTTATCAAAGTACAGAAGATGTCTCGGAATTGAGCTATTGAGGATTCATCAAGCTGGTATCCAAAAGCTGCACAACTGGATATAAATAGTAGAAGTAACAGCCTAAGATTATTTTTTTTTCATTTTCAAATTATCTGTGTGCTTCCTATAATGATTTAAATTCATGAGACTTCCAAATGACATGTTCATCTGCCATATATTCAGACAACTTTTATACTATTTTAAACATAAGAACAAAGGTATGCAAAGCAATTGAAACCTCTATTTCAAAGACTCAGGCATTACTTTTTTTAATTGATAGAGAAAAAAAATTTTCATTATATAAAATCATCCTTTTCCATTTTGGGTAATTTCACCAAGTTTTCATTCTCTGATAAAAGAAGGATTCAGACTTCTCAGCTGCTCCATCAGAGGCAATACTAAGCCTACCATTTACTCCTTTTCAGTATTTTGAAACTCATGTGCAATCATCTTGCAGGTGGCTCTGATGGCTGAAGTTTTATGCACCTAGTATCATCAAGAAAGTGCCCATGGTACTTGTAGAAGTCCAAACTCTAAACTTCACATCCAGAGGGCAAATCCACCAGTTCATACCCAGATCCAGAAGTTCAAACTTCTCATTTAAAACTCCGTGGCAGTCACTGATGACGTGGTCAAGAGGTGCCTGAACACCCTCCATCTGGTTTTTTATCCTCCCCAGTGGGCAGCCCCTGTGTAAGGAAGGAAACACACCTTCTCCACCCTCCCCTGGTTCTCCACCCAGGCATCTCTTTTTGTAGTTAATGGAATAGTAAAAGGCTGCCAAAAACCCACCAAAGGGAGTAAACGGCTCTCCACATCCATGGAGGAAAGTACAAAAACCATCAGAATATGCCCTATGCAAAGTACTCCAACTGTCAGGACAGTCAGGCTCTGGAGCAACAAGGGTTACAACCCGTCACTGGAAGGGGTTTTTTTGTTGGTTGATTTAAGAAGCAGCTACACAATTATTAGTTAGGAGCAGTTTTAGTGTAATTCTAGCAAAAGGGTGAATTAGAACAAGCTTCTAAAAGTGACCAGCCAACTCTTTTTGAAGAAGAAAATCCACAGATCATAGTGATAGAGTGGGCATAATGAAGTACATCTGTGAAATACAATATCACTTACCTCACTGTGCTTTTCTTGCTACAGCTAAACATTTTAATTAAGCTGCAGCAACTGCCTCGTGCTGTCTTCTACCTGCTGCTCCCCCAAAGCTGACATGAAGAATTACCAAATCAATGTGTGAGTCTTTTCCTCATCTTTCTTAAGACTTCGATGTCCAAGAACTACCAGAAGTCCATAAAATACAAAGTTATATAAACTAAATAGCTTTTAAGGGACCTTGGCAATCCTTTTTTCTGATGCTGTGATTATGAAATAACTTAATTCATTAGTCGGTATTTTTACTGTTTTACCGCACTGCAATGCTATGCTATGTGAATGCAATACCATTCCTGTCTATGGAAACCCATTTTTCTTGAAACAAGGAGGAAACAGAGATCACCCAACCACAAGCAGGGACAACAGACTTCTTACATGGGTTTAGTCTTCAGATACCCAAACCAGGAGTCCGACTTGCGCTGGCCAGCGAGACACTCATGTAATGAACAGAAACTGTCCCCTGTTTCCAAATGGCACCAGAGACCCGAAGCCTTCCAGTCTGGTCCTCTCCGGGGAGGTGAGGAATGCAGGCAGGAGGAAGGACTTGTCTCGGCGTCATCACCACGAGCACGCTCAGAACTGTGTGACGGCTGGCTGCGCTGACTTCGGAAAAGAGAAAGTCCCCATGGCTTTTTGCCTAAAGCCCAGCCTTCACCAAGCACTGGAATACCTCTGCCCCACAGGCCAAGTCGCAGTGTCCAGATCAGACCGACCAAGGCCTTCCTGAGGGCATGGAGAAGCAGAGCTCGAGACACATCAGGACCTCTGAGGTTGAAGGAGAAGCTACTTCAGGAATTCAGGCAGAAGCCAAGTGGGATTTTTGTAATCACAACTTGGGCACAGATGCATAAATGCCACCAAAAATCCTTTTCTCATCTATGCTTTATATTCTATCCCTCAGTTTTCCCAGCTGCAAAATGAGGTTAACTTTTCCAGTGCCTTGCAAGGATACTGTGAGGATAGCTATGATACCACAAATACATTAGTGAATTACTTTCTTAATAAGATGCTCAAATATGACATTAATAAGATCTGACATCTCATGGAGAACAATAGTGATGCTCCAGAATTTTAAAAAGGAAGCTATGAAGCCTTGAGCAAACCCAAGACTCCCGTGAAAGCTTAACTAGCCCACTCTTTAGGACTCTAAGAGTTGTGATCTCCTGGGACAAATTTGCATGCTGCTCCCATACGGGAGCTGGAAGGTCTACCAGAAGGTCATCCAGACCATCTACTCTGTTCTCCAACAAAAACCAAACCATCTTGAAATTTGACAGTGAAAGATGTTTCCCAGCTTCTCTACTCAACTACAAATATGCTCAACACATTGAAAGCCATGAACTGAAAGCTTCTGTGAAGTTTTCCTCGGGCCCTAAATAAAATTTATCATCACAAATATTTTAGGATTATTTGACAACAGGAGAGTATTTACATTTATACACAGGAGAATGAGTTCATACAAGTGGTCATAGTTGACTGAACAAAATAAACTCCTGTAATTAATACTCTTACTACTCTGATGAATTAGCTTCTCTTATCCAAAGCACAAACACCCTTCACCATCATTTTATTCTGCAGAGCAGGCGACCCTCTTTGGATGGCACATTCAAAGTTACTTGCCTACAGTTTGGGAATTAGATCCAAATAATTCAAACACTTCCTTTTCCCCACCTAGAGTAGAGTTTCATAAAAAACTGTGGAACATGAATGTTGAGTACTTTCCATTTCCTTGCAGAGGCCAGGCTGTCATCCAACATGGGCATTTCCAATACATGAACCATTCTTCAAGCTTTTCATTGCCAAGGACAAGTCAAGGTGTTTGTGGGTGCAGCTGGAAAAGCTGAGGAGCCTGCACAAACCCTTCTACTGATGGCTAAAGTTACTCAGCAAAACAGAAGCGTAAACTTTTCTCAGACCAAGCGTGCAAAAGAAAATATTCTAGTCCGTGTCCTAGGAGGAAGGAAAGAGTGCACTGGACACAAGGGGAAGAGGAACCCATGCAGCAGAGGCTTGTGAATCAGGAGTCGGAATCCACGATGCAACGAAGAACATGCAGCATGAGCAAAGGCAGGAGAGCAATAGAGGAAAAAGAGATGGACCATTGCAGGTAATAAAAGAAGAGTAAGAGAAAAATACAGCATCCCTTCTCCTATTCTCCCACTAAAAGTAGCTAAAAAAATACTGCGAAAATACCTGCATAAATTTTGCAATAAAATGCTTGCTGTGGTTACTAGAGCCATCAAATTTTACTAGGCCAATGAGGACAGAGAAAGAGCTGTCAATTTGCTATGATGTTGTCCAAATTCCGAAAGTATTTTGGAAAAACTACGCTACAGTGAAAATTTCCAAACACCTTAAATGGTTTTCTTAGGAGTAGCCATAGTAAACATCACTTTGCTGTCTAACAGTCTCCTGAGAAGTTAGATTTATACAGCAAATCTCAAGTGGACACTAGCAACCTGGTGGTTTTCTGCTCTTTCCTTCCACCAATCCTGATTTAAGAACCTTTTTCATGGGGAACGGACACTTGCATTTATAGTAAGCTCATAAAAAAAAAGAAATACGTGCTTTAAAGTTAGTCCATCTCTGGCTTAGCTAAGTCTCTTCACAAATACGTTGCACCACTGAGCATTTTCTCCAAAGGTGCCTGCAAAGCCTCATCGCCAGCCCAGCAGGCAGCCGGCTTACAAGGGCAGCTGTGCACAGATGGAGTGGCTGAAGTACCAAGTCTTGACATGTTTTATGAGTTAATTTAGTGTTATTTAGTGCACTGCACAGCAGCACTAAATCTTCACATCCTTTTTACTGCTTTAAGTAATGCTTTAACTTCTTGGTAACCACACAAGCTGGTATTAAACCTTTTATATTTATTTTTTTAATACCCAGGGGAGCTGCAGAGTACTTTATTTGCTAGAGGATGAGTGATCCAATCTAAGTTATGAAGTTCTATTTTTTCAAGGCACTTTTCCCAATTAAGTATAGATAAGACAACAGGAAATAAGGAAAAATAAAGATCAAACCCCCAAAATCCATTAAGTGTTCTCACTTTAGAGATGGCTGTTATATTTGATGACCAGATTAATAGCTTTTCTGTCGACCATACAGCATCCCTAGTCACCCAACGTGAATACAAACTGGGGGAGAGGGAGGGTAACTCCTAGAGCTTCCCCTGCCATTTCCCTTTTCTGAAAATACCAAGATAATTTCCTCCTAAAATTCTGTAGTCTTCTGAAGCAAAATCTATAAGAGGTACGTGAATTAGTATATGATAATCAGTCAGTAAGGAAATAAATCACAGTAGGTGTTATTTCAGATTGTCTAATCAGAACACTGAATATCAAGTGGTGCAACTACATAACATACCTTAAGTCAGCCATTAAGATATACTCCTAATAAATGATACAAATCAAGATAACACTTGATGAATCACAGAAAACGTTCTCAAGTGTGAACTAGCAAAATCTATAAATACTACAAAACACCTCTGGCACTTAACTCCACTGTTTGAAGTGCTTCCTTAGCCAGGGAATATCGGTTACATTGACTAACAGGTGGACACAAAGGTCCATCAGGTACGTTATCAGCCGCCATCCTGTGAATGGCAGGCAGCTAATACAATGCTCGGGAGTTTTCCACCCAGCTCTCCTTAATAAAGTTACATGATGATGTTCTGAATCTAGTCTTTTGAATTTTGAGCTCCACTGCACAGCAGTATAACTAAAAAGTTTATCCTGGAAAAACCCACAGTTTACAGACTGTAAGAAACTCATGATATCACTGGCATTTGTTCCATTAGACATACTATATGAGAGTCTTTTATTTTTCCTTTTGCTAATTTATTAACAGGAGTTATTACGCTTGAATAATCTTAATAGAACAATCTCATTGTTCTATTGCTAGCAATGAAACTGGATTATTGTTGTTCAGTAGCATCAGTCTCACATTGGGGAAAATGCATATTGATTAAATTCTACTTTTACCCAAGAAACCACGGGCTCCTGCACCAGATACAGCACATCCTGCATTTAACATACATGGATTTTATACTCTACAGGAAGTTATTGTTAAAAAGGAGAAAAGTGGGTAAGTATCTCCTACTATACAGGAACAGCAATGAAAAAGAATAACACAGCTACATTTTGCAAATTTTGCCCACTTTGAGTGCAGGTAGCACTCCTGTACCCCCAGTTCCCCGTGAGAGGCGAGGTGTCCTTTACTCAACATTAGCTCGATATTTCTCCCAATCCTGCCTCAGATCCCCATTCCCTGATGTGGTACAATCAACACAAACATACAGTACAAAAAACCAAAAACCAACAACAACAAAAAAAACCAAACACAGCAGTAATTTCAACTAATCTTTCAAAAGCTTTTGAAAACACCATTGTCTTTAAAAGTTAACTGGAAGTACCCATTTGGGACAAGAGGAAAGTTCTGCCTGAACCAGTACAATAACAGTGATTTCCCTGGGAACTTCCTCTCCTTTCAGTTTTATAATAGTTCGACAAACTCATAAAAATCCAAACCTAGAACAACAGAACAATGGGATTTTTTGATGAGATGAATTTTAAAAAGTAGCTTCTAAATGCAAGTCTGTCTTTTTGCACTTGTGACTGCTTCTTGAAATGAAAGACAATGCTGCTATTTAAACAATTGATTAATGTAATAAAATAAAAAAAAATTATTACCCTATCCCTCAGAATTACAATGCAGGTGACAGAACCCTGGCAAAATTCAGTGCTATGGCCCCAAGATACACATTTGGAGCTTCTATTTCAACCTCTTCTATGCTTGGTTTTGGTTTTCTTAGGCTTTGGGAATTAAAAAAACAACAACAACAAAAAAAAGACCCACCAAAAAAAAAAAAAATAAAATGAAACCAACATTTGCAAGTGGTGAAATTTTTCTGTCACATCAGATATTAATAGTGTATTTTAACAGTTAAAATATGCGAAATCAGAAAAATAATTGGCAAGTATAAAGTGTGTCCGTGTAATGTAAAACATCTTAGAAAAGCCTTCCAAGCAGCTTCATTTCAGCCACTAGGCTCCCGCAGACACAATATTCTCCGATTAAAGTAACGAGGAGTACGGTGATATTCTAAGTTTTCTCCTCAAGCCCGTCCTACGGCCGGCTGGAGCCCGTGGCCACGGAGGTTCGCCTATGGACAGCAGCAGCCCAGGGAGCACCTCTCCCTGCTCGGCCAGGTGCGGGAGGAGTATTTAACATTTGCTCTTTGATCTGAGATGCAAATCCCATCCAACGCCATTCTCCTTTTTTTGACTGAGTGAACATTATTTTCATAAGCATAAAAAAAAAAAAGACCTAACTAATTTACTGGAGCTCATCCTATGCTACCAAGAAGACTAAGCTGCAAGTAAATGCATTAAATGGGTTTATCGGAGCTCAGCAGAAGTTAAGCAAACTTAAGAATTTAAGCTACTACTAGACTCCTAGAGAGTATCTAGCAATAAAAACAGCAACACCAAAACAGTCTTCTCCAAACCCGTCGGCACCGACGGCTGCCTCGGGGGAGGTTTGCGGCAGACCTTGGTGTCCCGGGAGCTCGTCGCCGGCTCCTTGCTCCGGCGGCTCGGCTGCCCTCAGCGGGGTCCCGGCCCAGCCCCCCCCCCCGGTGGCACAGGGCCACCCCGCTCCTCGCTGGGGACATCCCCGTCACCGCACATTGGGTGTCTGTAACTTACGTGTGTCTGAGTACTTCTATCGGGGTCAAGCACGCTATGGAGAAACACATCTGCTGAGCGCGGTTTAAGGGATGTAGTAGCCGTATATGTTCGTTAAAGAAAAAAGCAATTTAAATGTTTTTTAACTGAACGGCTAAATGATTTTTTTTTTTTTGCTTAATAGGCAGCACGAGACTCAGATTTCCTAGTCAAAGTGCTGTATGTGTAGAAGAAACTTTTACCCTTCTTTTTACAGTCTTTCGTGATCATTCCTGTAGTACTTTTAGAAGACCGGGCCGAAGAACACGATGATGGTACCAAAGTTATAAATAGTTATTGGAAAAACATGCAATTGTGAACAAATCACTTGGAGAGATTCATAGTGCTTGTGAAACATTTACAAAGAAAATATTCACAAGTGTTCAGTTCCAAGAACAGAGAAAACAAGCTGCATCTTTAAAAAAAAGAAATCTAATCTCTGCTAACACTGCAGTTATATTAGAGAAGAAAAGCAGTATACTCACACACGTTTTGTGCTGCAGAATTAGCTATTTTGCAAACTTTCGGACCTCACGCAAAGAGCATTTTCCATCTCCCACAGCTCCCAAAACACCATCAAGTCCTGACTGAGCCGCCACTACGTCGGCATGACCAGCCGGACTGCACCCCAACGCGGGGAGGGAATGATCGATACGCTGTCCCCCGGTAACCGCAGGGAAAAGTTTGGGAAAGCGGGACCTAAGTGGGTCAGAGCAGGAGTCAAACTCCGCAGGGAGTGTCGTTCCACCTAACTGTGTCTCTAGCGTTCTCCAAGGCAGAGCGAATACATTTTTTCGCTTCCACCCCATTTCTTCATTGCTCTCCTGATCCTCGTTTCGTTTACAAACACTTCCCAGGTTGGCACCTGGGCTGGGGAAGGTCGCAGCAGAAGGGAACGTCTGCGCCTTCGCCAGACTTTCTGCGGCCGGCCCTTCTCCCCGCAGCTCCTAGTAACACCCCGCGAATGCCGGAGAGCACACGCTGGAGACGCCAGCCCCAAACGACCCCTCCTGGGGGCTGCGTGCCCCCCTCCCCAGCAGCGCCGACCCGGGGAGGGACCAGTCCGCGGTGCCAACCACCGCCCCTGGAGAGGCAACGCCACCCTGACGTGGTCTTCCCACGCCGGGGACCCAACTGGGGGATCCAAGCCCGCGACCCCCCGTCACAGCATCTTCCTCCGTCTGCAAAGCGTCTGCACCAGCCGCAGCCTCCGCGCCGGGTTCCGCATTCAAAGGGACGCGGAAAATAACTTGGTCGCTAAAGTGACAACCCACTACACAAAGCGGTATTTGAAATAGGACAAAAATATGCAAACAAACCAGCATGAAGTGTTACTTTTGCTAATAAAAATGTGTCAAGATGTACTACTCGGCAAATTAGCTGGCTTTGGGGAGGTTATTAACTCAACCTAGTTTTAAGAAAATAATGTCACAAGAGACAAACACAAAAACAGATACTGAGGACTACAGAGGTATCCCCACGATTCATGTGAACAGCTTTAAAGACACTAACCTTTAACCAAGTTGAAAGCTTTTTTTTTTTTATTCAGAACCCTAAATCAGTGTGGAGAAAGAGACTAACATTTTTTTTTTTTTTTTAAACTTTACCCAGAACAAGCTAAAGTGAATATTTTAAAGTTTACATTAATTACAGGCCAAAAATATGCATATAAAAATGTCTTTAAAAGAATCTGAAACTGTTCAGAGGTAAATCAAATGTGATAAAACAGGGTGCTTCTAATTAGTTTTAATTAGAAATCTGCAGTAAATTTCCATTGATTATTTAAAGTTATCTAAAAGATACCAAATTTGGCGGGGTGGGGGGTGGGGGGAGTGTTTTAGCCTGCATTTACTCTACTCTCTCTTCTCAGCAGCAAAGATATCTGACCAAAGGATATTTTTGCTAAATTACCTATTACACAATACTCAAGCATTTCTCAGATGAGAGCACAGAACATGCACAACAGTGTGCACACTGCTGAGATTCACAAGATGCAATGCTGAGTAATTTAGTTTAGGAAGATATATATCTAATTCTAGTCTAAAATTAAAAAGACAAGTTCGAAGTGATGCTGCATAGGCAAACTCAGTCCTACAACAGTATTTAATTCTGGCAGTTTGCAAGGCCCAGTGCAGATAGGCTCAAATCAGTCCTGAGATTGAAAGCATCGGTTGTTACATTAGCAGACCCGAAGACAGAAAAGGTGCTAAGTTAAGAAGTCGTCCTCATCAAGATATGCAACTATGAAGACTTAAGAAGAACACGGGCTTGGATGATACATGCAATAACCACAGGAGGGATAATCGCCATGAGACCCACCGTGCCTATGTCCTCACAGCCATCACATCACCAGACCTTGTCACCCACGACGGCTGACAGAGCACACGTGGCAGCATCTCTGCAAGGAGAACGAATGGAAAGGGAAGACTCTCCACTTGGGATAGCAACACCCACATGCTGGCAAAGCACTAGCTGAAGACTAGGTTCCCTCATATGATCTTGTTTACACGCCCATATTCACATGTGCCTGAAAGTCCCACCTGAGAACAGACCACAGAAATTCTTCACGTGCCCACTGAGGGGTAGGTTCCCAAAAGCCAGTGCAGTGTGTAAATTGGCATAATCACCTAAGCCACATATGGAAAAATGCTTTTCAATATCACTATTAATATAAACGCACAGGTGCAATTCCTCTGTTAAATCTTTTTAATATTGTGACATGTCATATCAAAAACAGTGTTTTAATTTGTCCGTAGGCAATTCCAACCTATTACCAGCAACCATTACAGTATATTGCCTTGCCTTTCAATAGCAGCATCTCAATGCAAGATGTAGAGGCTGAATACACATTAGGGTTGTGATTAGAGAGACAGCGTGGATTAGAAACAAATCCTCTAATCAATCCCAGTTCCCAGATATTAATGCAATTCACAGAGCAGTTTTGGTGAACACCAACTAGACTTCTTTAAGAAAAGATTAAATTAGTAGCTTCGTTCCAGAAGTGCTAAAAAATAGATTAGTTTTGACGATTTTTAAGCATCCAGATAAGCTTGAAGTGCAGATGATCCCAACCAATTCTTGGTCCTTCTAACAGCTTTGAACTACATCTGTAGCTTGGTTCTGGGGCCAAATTATGTAGTCTGCAGAAAAGCCTTATCCTGCGTGCGGTGTAGATACATACTCCTGAATTTAATCTACTGATCCTCTCCTGCGCTGAGTGACCCACTCATGGAGATGCAGCCAAAGTTTGCCAAAAAAACCCCAAAACCAAACCCAACTAAAACCAAACCACAATCAATATTCAAAGCTTCCCAGTGCAGCAGAAATGACCAGTGGGAGGCCTGGGTCTCCTTGGGTCCTGGGTTCTCTGCGTGTCTGTGATGGGACTTCAGACCTACTCTCGGGTCCACCAGCCTCAAGCCAGAGGAGCAAACTGGGGCAGCAGGTGGCTGCAGGCTCCTGAAGGGTGCTTGTCCCCGCGCGGACGAGCCATCTGCATGAAACGGCGAGTGCCAAAAAACACCCTAAACCCCGTTTCCATGAGGGTTTGCAGATGCTGTGATTTTAACGCAGCGATAACCTGGAGGAGTCAGCCTTGCCGGAGCCCGGTCCCCGTTTCGGACGGGCGGGCTTTCGCAGCTGGCGGACATCCGTCCTTCTGACCGAGAGCTGCACCGCGACTCACCCCCGCCACGGCCAGGGCGGGCTGCTGCAGGGAGACCCGCGCCGACCTCCGCTCGCCTGTCGTTCAGAAACGGCCACCGACACAAAACGCGCCGCCGGCTTCGTGAGGAGGGCGATGCCGACGCCAACGCCCGCCTTTTGCAGATTGGCGACGCGTGCCTGCGCGCCTCCGGCTGCAAAGGGTTTAGGTAATTCTGTGTTGGGGGCGAGTACAAGAGCTGCTCTCCCCATCCCTCCCTGCCACGGGGACCTGCAGAGGCACCACGGGTGATGTGATCTGCTCTGAATTGCCCCGTAGCTTTCAAAAAGCTCTTTTTTTTTTTTTTTTTGTTTTCTTTCAAATGGTCTGAGCCCTGATGAGTAAAACACCTCATTTCCACTCCCACAGTACAGGGGCATGGGAGAGACAGTGTTACGGTGCCTCAGTTACATTTCGGAGCTCTTGCTGGTTTTGCTTTTTCTTTTAACTGCCGAAAGATGCTGACCACAAGCAGAGAACCATTTTAGGAAGGATGTGTATGTAAAACTACTTATGCAAGTGAAATACATTAACAGATTCATACAGAATCTGTTAAAAAAACCAGTTATTTAAGTCAAAATTAGGGGTTATTTACCTGCCCACCACACCATCTACCAATAGGGAATTAAACTATTAGGGCAGAAAATCGTACATTACTTCCCCAAATTAAAATGCAGTTTCATGGAAGGTTTTGGAGCATCTGCAGACTGAAACCTCCACGTGAGCACTGGTTTGGTGCCAGAAGAACATTAACTCTGTGCCAGGCCCTTCATCGCAATCAGTAGCTTAAAATTATCTCCATCTTACAGAAGGTAATTGAACATGAAAACAGGATCTTGAAATCTAAATAGGGCAAGATGTATTCCTGTTGGGTAGGCTGCAGTCAAGGCAGCTCTTCTCTGACATTTTCTCAAGCAAAGTGCCAGTTCATCCCTCTCTCACCTCTGAAGTTTAGCTCACAGGCTATGTTAAAACACAAGGAAAGTGTATTGTCCACCTTCCATCAGCTATCTTTAAAAATAAGTATTTTTAGAAATTATTTATAGAAGCCTAAGGGTCAACCACCAGTCAATTCTTCTTCATTACAGTGGTTTCGGACCTTTCCTGTCATTTTACAGTTTCTATACTTAAATAAATCTAAATATTTTCCTAATTACTATTTGCAACAGGAATTTTATGATTAGTTGGATAATTGCTTCAAAATATGCAATTAAATTTTCATAATGTATTCATTACTCTCCTAATATAGTACTCTTGAAACATAATTTTCCATTGAGAACATATTTCTATATTAATTTCCATAAGACAGTTTTAAACACTAGATTAATATACTTCCTACTTACTATATATATATATAAAAAAATTAATTTTCCAGTAGATCTGAATTAATAATTTGCAATGAATAACTTGATGCATTTTCTTCCTCCCCTCCCCCCCTTGAAATTATCCTTACATGGTAGAAATTATCCTTGTTCATCACTCAAGTTAATTCAAATTTCATCTGTAAGTCTTGAAAACTAAATTATGTATAGTTCAAAATATTCAAGATGTAATCTGGCTGCCTTATAAAATTATTTCTAATAACAGAGTAATGGAAAAGTCACAATCTTGTATTCAAAACAGTTGAGAAATTAAAACTTTGTCAATAAAAGCTGCTAAGCAATTAGCAACTCTTAGAATTAATGAATTTTGCTAGCCTTCTAAAAAAAAAAAAGAAAAAAGCTCAGGAGTTCACTGAAGATGGCTTTGAAGCTTGTTGCCCTATCCCATTTTTTATAATGTACAGGTTACAGAAGACGACAAGACAGATATATTAGATTTAAAGTTAAAAGATGGAACTGAAAGAAGAGTACCCATCGGACCAGAAATGACCACTGTATTCTTGGTTTTGTTTTGTTTCTGAGATAGGAAACAATGAGTGAAATTCAATGAATCTTCAAAATTTTCAGTTTCCCAGTAAGGAATAAACGCCACACACGCACTTGGGATTCACAAATCTCATTTGTAGAGGATATTCACTGGAAAGCAGAACTTTATGAAATTAGTACTTTGGATAAGAACAACTCACAAAAATACCAATTTTTCTCATTCAAAATGCATTGGAAAGAATATTTTAATCTACTTCACTGTCACAATAAAGCAGCGTACTTCAAGCATCATGACTCTCCTGGTAATAGGTTGCAGCATCTATAGCAGTGAGGATCACTTAACTTCATGCACTGGCCAGCATACAGTAGGAAAATCGTCAGTACTGCCTAAAGTGGGGTCAAGATTTAATATACCATCCAGAAGATGGTTTTAAAACCTAAATAATGCCTGAAACTGTAAAACTCTGCACCCAGTCCACACAAGCCTGGAGGCAGAGAACGTGCTCTGCAGCACAAACACCAGACTATACCCACTTTTACAGCTTACTATGTCATTTCAAACCACATCTAAATTAGACAGTGTCAACAATCTGTAAAAAGAAGTCACATAAAAAGGATTCAAGCAAAACAACCAACATACTACTAGGTAATAAAAATCACTATTAATTTTGGAATCTCCAAGACAAGTAATACTGGAAATATTGCCATGAAAGTTATGTATAAATATATAGGCTTTTGCTCGTTAGTCCTAACTATTGCTGAACAGGTTAGTCAACTGGCTTAATGCAACTGCAATAACAGTGGTGTTGTGATGGTCATAGTATAAATTACTGCCAGAGTTTTCCATATAGCAAAACTACATTTTTATTGTTGTGAAAAAAAAAAAAAAATACAGATTGAGTACATATCTCTGCTTCTTTTGAAAGTCCTGTGTTTAATCTGGAATACCATCTTTACCTTGAGAAAAGCATAATGTCACAGTTTGGTGTTGAGGCTCCTGCCACACCTGAGAGTTTGCTGGACTGGAACTTTAACTTGGTAGAAAATGAAACCCAGTAGGTGCTGGAACCTATAGCAGCAGAATATGTGCTTACGATCAAGCTACATACTGCTGTCGTTGGACTGGCTCCAGCACGTTGTGCTTTCCAGGGTCGTCTTGTTCATTTGGATGTTAAGATCTGAAAAATCACGACCGTTTCTGTGCTTTCAGCTCCCCTTACAGAACTTCCTTATGGAGCCGGGAAGGGCTGTAGTTACGGATGCTTCCAACCAGCCCATGGCTTTGACTTCTCCAGCCTGCCCTTCTGAGGGTGGCCAAGCAATTAATTAGCCCTTGTCCCTCAGCTCAGCGACCACTGTACATCTGACTTTCTCAGCAACCTACACAGAAAAACAACAGCTGTAAAGACGTGGAAGAGGAAATAAAAAAAAGACAGGAGAAAGCCATTTTCCATACCCCACAAATACCACAAACACTCATAACTCTACACCAAGTTCCTTCACCAGACCCCTGTCAAAATATTCCACCCTCAGGCAAAATCCGTGCACTGCCCTGCTCCGAAGGGCGAAGCGACGCGGAGAGAGGGGCAGAGCAGCAGGAGGATCCGACTGCTCCCTCTTAACCAGCCAGACCATCTCGGGAGTGCAGCAACACACCACGCCGAGTTGCTCTCGAGGGTCTGCGTGGGGCAGCAGGACCGCCCGAGACCTGCGGCTCCGGGCTCCCCTGCTCACACGCGCTACAGCACAGTCGCCCTGACAGTCCCTCGTCCCTCCTGGAACGGCAGAACCGGGGACTCCTCACCAAATCGTATTTTGTCACTGTCAATACCGAGGAGTTGCCGACGACGTTTTCTACAGGCGACAGAATTTGCCACAGAGTGGTGACCGTGTAATACGTGGCGTACCGAGACAGCAGTGATTTCTTTTGGTCAAACAAAGCAATTATTTTATTCGAGTATCACAGAACTTGTCAAGAATTTATGGATATCTTCCCCTAGGGAAACATTTCTCCATTGCCTCCTTTTCTTAAAATACAAGATGCCTGATCCAAAGCTGGGGGCGGGGGAGAACATTATCTTTTGCCACCTTCAGTTTTCGATATTCAAGCTTTCAGATAATTTAGGAAAAATCTCTTTACAAGCAACAGCTCTGTTTTTCAAAGCACGGTACTTGGAAGCTACAATGTTCTGCAATACAGAAAATATATTAAGGAATCTTCATAATACTCAATAAATTGATTTGGATTTTTCAAACTGGTCAGATTTACACTCTCTTGATGACATAATGACGAAAGGAAATCTATACTATTTCCCATTTTAGTAACCCTATTACATCATTCCTCCTCAGAAATAGCAGAGTAACTGAACCAGGACGTGTCAGATCCCATGATTTATTAGCAGTAAGCATGCAGAGGAACAGAACAGTAAGCTGTTAGCTTTTGTGTAATATGTAATTGAAAACACTTTAACAGCGCTCTGTAATTTAGAAGATTTATTTTGCAGAGAGGCAGAAAAGTTATTGACAAAGCATTAATAAAGCAGAATCACAAGATGAATAAATGCACAATGTCTTGAAGATCCAAACATCAAGACTGACTACAGAGCAGATTTCCAGAGTGTTCAGCATCTACCCAGTTCTGCTCCTAGTGGGGTCAACGGAGGAATATGCAGTGTCTACGACCCTGAAGTACTTAGTCTTAAAATCAACTACAGATTTATTTGAGCAATACAAGTTATACTTAATCTCAAGTGATTTACTATCATCTTCAATAAGAACTTAAGATACTTCCAAAATAAGAGTACATATTTCTTTGTGGAAGTCTCCTGAATTAACTTCTTTTATACATCCACATTTGCTATAGGTTTAACTCATTTTTTTTAACTTTAGAAGCAAACAGAGACTCATCTTAGCTGCAGTTAAATAGATTTCCCCTTTTGTTTTCCAGCTGACATATGATGCACTCCAGCAAATCAAATCAGGTTATGTTAGTGATCAAACTAACTAAAATAACACAGTAAGGCTGGCTGATGCAACACAGTGTGAAGTGGTTTCATGGGTTGGACTTGATAGGATTAACTTGATGAGCGACAGGAAGGATTGCAAGAACGGTGCAGGGAAGAAGGAGGGGGTGAGGATATAGGAAGCAGCCATTACTGGCCAATTACATATAGGAAGAGAAAATGTTCAACTTGCTTTTGTAGATTTGCCCTTATTTTTCTAACCCTTCCTTCCCTTCTGCAACCAAAACAGCCTAAGCAGACATTTCCTCATCTGTCTTCTACGCATCTCAATATATTTCCCTAACTCACTGGCTAAGTTACTGTATACATGACAAGCAAACATAAGATCTCCGTTCAGGCATGCCAAAATAATGACTGTATGTACCTATATGCTCTATAAAAGCGGATGGCGAAGGAGAATGAACTTGCTAACCTGCTTAAATAGCTATTAAAATTAAATTCTTAAAGTACGCTGCTTATGCTTTTTTCTACCTATGTAGAAACCGCATTCGGCTAAGTGGGCAACATGGCTAAACCTGCTCAGAAGGCAGTGCACAGAGTCAGTCAAATACTCTTAGTGGTATGAAGCCAGAAGTCTTAATTTGCTCATTAATGGAGAAATTCTCCAAGGAGGTAATAAAGAAATAACTACCACTGACAGCAAATTAAATAGGCTGATGCAGACATGAAATCTATATCTGGTACAGACAAGGAAATTATGTCCACGAGTTAGTTAACTCATTTCTAACCCGTTCTTTCATCTGGGAAGTACAAACACCTCACAGCAAGCTGACAATGACTACAAAGCTGGAGATTCAGGTCATCATATCACAACAAAGGATATGATTTGTATCATATGAATAATGACCTGAATAATCATGACAGATTCAGTTTGGGTTTAGAATATAAAAGCTGGTTAGACACACACCCCCACCCCCAATAAAACTCAACTTTGATCCATAATTTCTTCCATACGGAAAATTTGAAAGATACAATATTAAAAATAACTGCTGTACAATAATGCATTTAAAGGTCATCACTGTTATTTCTGGCTCTAATCACAATTGAGTCAAATCAGAACTCAATTTTGTGAATCTCAAATGCTTCTGCTGATATGGAGATCAGATTTAGCCTAGTTTTGGCCTTTTCCAACTGGATTTAGTCAATCTAAGCATCAAATGGGTATTCAAGTATTTGTGACTATTTTCTAAAGAACCGATATCTAAATATTCTCGATTTGTCTCTGCTAATGGCATTAAAATCATGGCAATCTGACCCCCTTCCAGCTGATGGGGGCTTTGCCATAGATAAGAATGTTAACAACTACACCTTTGATTTTGTCTTAATTTATTCATTATTTCAAAGGATCAGTATTATAATGAATTATAAATTAAATAAATTTGGGAAAAATATTACCTTCTTTTTTACAAATGAAATACTTTTAACATTTCCCGGAAGAAAACAAACCCATGCCACTCCCAGAGGCACGAAGTAAAGTTTAAGATTAAATTCTTAAGATTCTTTCCACAAGGGAAATAACCAATATGAAATAGCATTTATTAAAGTGACAATTAAAATTAGAAAGGTAAAGAGAGATCCTTTGTAAAAATTAGGAAATCAGTACCTTAAGCTGCACTTTCTCTCGGGCACGTGAGTGCTGTAAAAATAGATGCAAATAACAAAAAAATTGTCGTGCCTTCATCTCATTTATGATATACCTGTTCTCGTTGCTTAGAACACGCACACAGAAGTACTACATAATAATTTGTTATTTGATTTTCAAGTATTGATGAAAACCCAGGTCTCAGAATTCCTGAATTACACAGTCACATCTGATTTATTTTTTTTTTCCTCTCTCCATTTAAGCACTTCACTGCACTAACTGAAGTCTAAGACCACCTACCAAAGGGGCGGACGTCCATGTTGTATCTCTTCTCACTGCAGCTACGGTTCCAGTCCGCCCTCCCTCTCTTCCAGGTTTGGGAATACTCCAAGCACTGTTAGAGTGATGGTATGTGACAATGTCTCATCTGCTCTGACTTACTGACTTGGTTGTCATGGGGAGCAGCACTCAAACCCGGGACACGTAACAAAACACATTTATGTTGTCTGACTAGCTAGCTAGTGTATTCGAGACTGGATAAAAATGTGGACAGCTCTCAAGTAAAACAGCATTCTTAGAGACAGAGCCCTCTGCATGGTTCTCAGAAACCAGCAGAAAGATCTGCAATTTCTGAAGTAAAGAACACGATGGAGTAAACTGTCAAACACCATTTATTCAGTAAATATTAAGAGGACTTTTTGCACTAAGGAAAACCTTTCGCTTAAGAGAGGAGCTCATCTCAGAGGAGCAGTTTTACCAAATATACAGGAATCTTTCAGCTTGTCTTGTAAAGCAGTCAATCTCCAAATACACTTGATCACTTGTGCTTTATTTCTAGGAAAAGACAGCTAAAGCTGTTTAATGATTTAAATACAATGGGACTGGATGTCCCTTTCCTTCAAAAGCTTTCAAAATTGACATCTGGTCTTATGAAGCACAATTCAGCTACATTACTTGAAATATGTAAGCATTTCCTTTAACAAGAACTTTATTTCAGATGTTCTGTAGATAGCTGAAAACAAATAAAAATGACTGTTCTGAAAATTCCTCAGGACTTTTCTTTTTGATTTTTAAGGATTGAAAATCTTTAGCATCTTTCTACATAGATGATAAAGTAATGAACACAGACAACTCACCTCAAAATACATTTTATCTTATCCATATTTAAAGGTGTTGAAAAACTAAAGAAATTGAGAAAAAAGGCTGAAAATTTAGAAGTTAAACACAAAAAGAAAATTTGAAGGTATTGATCTGAAGAAAGCTCACATTAACTTTTAAAGGCTTATACATCTTTAAAACTTACCCTTCTGACACTGAGGTGACAGAAAAGGGTAAGAACGGGGTTTGGGGACGGCCTCTATAACTGCACACTCACACACTACCGGGAGTATTAAAAGCTGTTAGCTGTGTTGGAGCAGCAACTACTGGAGTCAACAGCAATGTTTCCAAAAATACAATTTTTTAGGACTAAAAGGGAGGCGAGAGAAAACAGGAGCTCCAAATTCCAAGAGAGCAAGAGAAATCAAAGTCTTTGAGACCCATAGAGTAATCTCCTGAAAAGGGGTACCTTCCACAACTCAGATCGTGTCTTCCTGCAGATGTGTTTTGAAAACTCTTGCTTTTGCTCGTTCAGCCCTGTCATCCCACCTTTCAGATACTGGGGAATTCAGAGTTCCCCAAATTGTCTTCCTCAATAGCTTGAATATGTCAATGTCGAAGGGAAAGGACTGTCAGCTGCCAAGCAGCAACTTTCCCATATCAACATCTCCCTCTCCCAATCTCTTCATGAGTCAAAAAAATTGTATTTAACAGGTTGAGCTCCTAATGACCAAAGCTCCTGAAGGCAAATTAACCAAAATGTCAGTACCCCAGTCAATCTTCATGACCTCCCCCAGGCAGGGCAATCACATCTCCAACACAGGAATCAGAGTTAAGTTGCCGTATCTCCGGTTATTTACGCAGTGAACAAAAATATTTGCCAGGCTAAAGAACATCTTTGGGTGCACAAACAGGGGCATGCGGGAACAAGCAAATCCAAAAGGAGAAAAAGAGCAAAATAAATTCACTCACTGGAAAGAAAAAGTTTGGGTTGGACATGGCTCACTTCTGAAGGAACCGAAATCACCATAAGACAGGAAGGAAAATAGTAGCCCTTAAAATAAAACTTAACCTGTTTCTATTTCTCAGGTATGCAGAAGACAACCGTGATTTTTGCCAGATTATTCAATTTTCATGCAAGTGTCAGAAATATCTTTTGGCTTTTATTTGAGTTGGGATTGATCGTAACTAACCTTCGAGCTCCAAGCATCCTGTTCTCCCCTTCGCCGGGCCGAGCCCCCTCACGAGTGGATAAGGCTGCTGAGGCCTCTAGAAACCTGCGTGCAGTTCCCCGGGAGAGACAGACCGCAGGATGTACGGATTGCCCTCGAGAAGGGAGAGGATGTGGGAACGACACGCTTTCTGTAGTACTTCTTTATTGCTTTTACAGATGCTGTCAAGAGCTACGCCACCGAGGACGCGGCAGGCCCGCGTCCCCACGTCTCCACACGTGGGCCGCTCTGGCCTGAGCGAGCACCAGCACGCCACCGAGGCTCCGCAGCGGCGCGTTAGGAATAGGAAATATTAAACGACGGTGAAGGAGATCATGCCGCACAGCCTTACGGTGAGCCTGAAGTGCTCCAAGTAGGGGCCTCTCCAGAAAAACCTGCACGTAGCCTCAGCGATCCCGCAAGGGCTTTAAAATCCAGTGGGGCATCTCTGGGATGGAGAAACAAGGGGGTTCTCGAGAGTCGTCCACGAACGAGGCCGCGCAGGGAAAAAGCTCTGCCTCGGGTGCATTCGGCCAGTTCCAAACTGCTGCTGTATTTCTCCTTCCACCCCAGGGAGGGTAAAACGCCCCTGCCCGCCGCCTCACGGGGGGTAGCCAGGGCTCGCTCCCGCTGGCTCGGCGGTGTTCCGTAGGGAAAGCCCCGGACGCCAGCCGAGAGCCACGGGTGCTGCAGGACACAAAGAGCACCACAGGACTCGCACGGGGGATGCCCCCTAAGCGTGGTACCCCCGCTGCCAGGAGTAACACTCCGTCCTATAAGCGATACCATTATGGACTCTTGAATGATGCCGCACACTTAGAAAACAGCCCGTAAACTGTGCCAATCCGAATCCTTTACAGCTCTGCTATGGAATTAATAACACAACCATATATGCAAAGAGCATTGCAAAAGACCGAAAATTAGATGTTAATTCGTTATTAAAAATTTCCTTCTAAAATGACACATCAGATGGAGAGCCTAATATAGTTTTTCCTTGATTACTTGGTTGGCTTCAACATGCAGTTGTTATTTAACAGGCAGGAGAGGAGCAGAGGGGAGCAAAAGCAGGTTGTCGTTAGCAGCTATTTATAGACTCCAGGAGGAGAGCACAGGGACAGAGTAGAATAAAACCACATCACCAGGAGCTGCTGATGCCCGACCTGAGATTTCTCAGCTAATAACCTGGAATATTAGTGATATGAATTACAACTCCAGCATTTTATGCACCCATTTTTAATCATCAAAAATAAATTTTAGTCATCTTCTTACAAGTCCCATTGCTTGTTAACTTTTATGATCACAGTCTCAAAGAGTCTATTTTTGGTGACTTTTCAATTCTTTCTGTTCTTCTTCCTAAGGCTAAACTGTAAATCTGCATTCTGCAGAGTGTGCCAGTTAAATATTTCCTCTAAATACATATGTTTTCTTCTTCATGGGAATTACCTGAAACCTCAAAGCCAGTTCTCCCACCAACATTTACATGCAAGTACAAAAATATTCATGCAGATAGTGTTCAAATTCTAAACTCCATAAAAAACCTGTAGTGGATCAAAACCGATTAATCTGGAGACCCTCACACAAACTTACATTTAACATAAAATTTTTAACCTAATTTGACCAGATTTATACACATTAATGGAATACGGTGATCTGACCAACTGATTAGCCAAGAAATCAAAAGCATTCGGTATGAAAAGTCTTAGAAGATTAGACTCCTACGGGAGGACTACAGAGATGCCAGTACACTGTGCTTGAAATGCTAATTGCTTGGAGGTAATGTTCCACCTGTCAAACAGTATGCTAGCAACATTGCAGGCTTCTAATGGTTTTAATTAAAGGTCTTAAGTTTAATTTTATGTCTAAACTAAGGTGGCTAAAGTTATACTGACTGCCATTCACATGAATAAAGTGTTTTACAGGCTCTGACTTTTCTGTTCCCTTTTAGTAACCCAGTATGTTGCTTTCACATACAGCCACACAGTCCTCTGTAGCCTTTGCCAATAAATCTTCATTATTGAGACACTTTTATTAAACTACATGCACCTTCCAAGGAGGAAAAAAAAGCCTTATTGCCATTGAAAGAAAGGATGGCTGGCAGAGCATGATTTACAGTAATTAGTAAGATTAAGAACCGCAATTAACTGTAATTAGACAACAGAATATTAAAGGAGAAAAATTACCATGCAGAGTGTCAGTAAATAAATACACGGAAGATGCAGATTCTTGCAGATGAAGCAGAGCAGAGCTGGTCAGCCCGAGTCACAGGCCAAAATACTTTTTCATGCCAACAAAAGTGTAGGTCATGCAGGAGCATAATCTGAGTAAAATCATTTTCAGGGTTGATGTAACATAGCCACAACCATACACCTCTGCAAACGCAAGGCGCACAAATTTCCACTTCTCTGAGTAGTGAGTTCATGGCATTGAAAATTCATAGAACAACTGGATAGCAAGTTTGCAAATAAAGAGAAAAATGCAAGACATTTACAAAACAGAAGATCTTTTCCAGTATCCCAAACAGCTCTGGCTTCTTTGCTTCTGGAAAATGAGTAAATTAGCACGCTTCCTCAAAAAAGTTTATTTCTTCCTGCGCGGTCCTCTGTGCGCTCCTGTGCCGTACCCTGCCTCCCTTCACTTCTCCAGCCCAAGGGTCAGCTACATCTGGCTTCGGCTCCAGGAGTGTTTTCCAGTGCTGTCGCCAACAGCAAACGAGTACAGGTTTCCATCCTCCTCCTCCCCAGCCAATACGGCTTCTACCCGCCGGTGGCTCCGAGACAGAGGGAACCGAGGTGCTCTGCGCCCAGGCACAAGCGCGGGAAGGAGCGATGCTTTCCTGGCATCCCTCTGCGTTTTTTAATAGCTCCTCCAAGGATATTCTCCAAGGTCCAAAATACCACCTGGAGAAGGAATGGGGTGAGCAGCAGAACGCTCCGTGGCCACAGAGTTGACTGTGTCACTTGGCAGGGGCTGGTTTCCTTCTTCCAAGCAGCAGTTGTCACCAAACCAGTTTGTGAATACCTGGCTGAGCACCCGGAGCCGGAGAAGCAGTGAGAGGGTTGCGAAAGCAACATAAAAACTCCTTCTTCGGATCCACAAGTGGATTTTGTCCAACCTGCATCACTTCCACTTAGGAGGGGCAATAAATGCTCCGTGTATCAAAAAAAACCCATAGAAAACCTCCAGAGGAAAAACTCTCCACGGTGTCCACGCGGAAACAACCGGCAGCGCTGACAAGAGCCCCATCCACCACGCAGCTGCTGGTATTTCCCCGGCACAGCCAGCTCCTTCCCGGCACAGCTTGGGCGGCCCCTCGGCGCTTCCTTGGAGGCTGCAGCTCACCGGGACGTGCTGGGCCCCGCGGCATCCAGCACACTCCCCCAAAGGGCAAGAAACTTCTGAGCTTTGCACAGCTTGTCGGCTTGATTTTGCCAACAGGACACAAAGTTTGTTGGAACAGTATTTTTTTTTTTTTTTTTTCCCCAGTTTGACAAATATTAGAAGATATTTTCTGAAACAGACCCTCACAGTCAGCAGATCTAATGTAAAGTCAGCGAGCCATGTCCATGGCATTGGTCTGTGCTACAAATAAAGCCAGCAGCAAAGCTGGGCTGCTCAGATTTAAGAGCTACTCAAAGGCTGTTGGCAGTTTGTGAAATATCCCTTCCCTGCTTGTTTGCAAGAGTCTGTCCAAATCCAGCACATCTGTCTTCTGACAAGTTAGGAAATCAAAAAAGAAAAAAAAAAATTCTACTACTTTTTCTTGTAACTCTCTGTAGTCTAAATCATAACTACTCATCACCAGTCTCACATTAGAATATTTACCAGACCTGTCCAATAAGCAAGTGTGCTGTTGCAGACTTCCTTATATATATTACTGAAGAGGACCACACTAAATGCAACAAATCTTTCCCACAGCAGGACAAGCCCTGTAATCAACAGGCCAGGAGCAGGAGTCAGCAGAAGTTGCATTTCCTCAAAGCCAACTAGAATGCTATTCTCCAAACCAAAATAATCCAATTCAAACTTCTTTATCTAAGATTTTTAACTTGCCTTTGTACATCTGTGTAGGTACCTATCCATCTGGGAGCCTTCTTGTAATCAAGGCTGAGACAAGCAGTTCCCTGAAGAACAATAACAGTTACATTTATCATACAATATTGAACAAAAATAGATGTTTTCCACATCTAACCTCTCCAATGTTGCACTTGTGATCAGTGCCAAGTAATCTATTATATCTGGATTTTGGTAAAATATTGAACATGGAAACTGTGAATTCAAGAGGAAGACACAGGGATTAGAAAAGCTGGGGGTAAGGAAAAAGGGTGAGACAGCCCTCAAACTGCACAATTAACTGAATTCCTGAATTGTCAGCATTGTAACAGATTGTTTTTAACTCCTTATTGATTTTTATTTGGTACCAACCTGAATATGCTAATTGAATTAGCTAATAGAAGTCAGGAGAGTTCATTCACTGGGCAGTATCGGGAATCACTGGAATGAACTACGTGGTGCTGAGTCACAGAATGACTCAATTTTACCACTATGTGTGGAGACATAGAAACGTGGCTGCAGTTAAGTGAAAGATGATGCTCTTCGGAAGCAACAAGAATTTCTGTTAAGTATCAGGAACTCATCTGCTAGAAGAAGAGGAAACCAAGTATGCCTTGTGTAGAATGGAAATTTGCAATTAAAAAAGCTAAATCCTATTATGCATCCTTTTTCCAATAGAAACACAAAGAACTCAATTTTCAATATCATGTATTATTTTGCACATCTTTGCTCAAGCAAGATGAATTACAATGTATACAAGTATTGCAAAGAACTGAGTGGATGATCAAGAAGTGGGAACAGAGGATGAGATTAAAACAAACCTGCTTATTTAGCCTAGAAAATTAGCTGGATTTTGTGCCAGTAAATAAATAAGGAAGAGAAAAGAAACAGTTATGCTATAAGACAAAGGTGGAAAAAAGAAAAAGTAACCTGGCCAAAAACCAAGGCTGAAAAATCAAGGCTTCTAACAATCAGAAAAATTAAGCTCTGGAATAACCTTCCAGCTCTCCAGAGGAGGAAGGAGCTAAACCAGTTATGTGATTAGGCTCTAGCACTCCATGAAAGAAGGCGTGATGCTGACGCCTGCAAAACCCACTTGGTTACCCAGGAGAGCACACACAGACCCTTGGTCACCACCACGGATGGTTCTTCATTCTCGTATTTCTGCTGTCTCCATATGGAGAGCATCTACAAACTGGGTGCTGCCTCACCAGAACTGCAGGCTCTTCACCCACCCCCTTACATTACTTGTCTGCTCACGGAGTTTGATGTAGACACATCACAACCCAGACAGGTAAAATGCCAAAATCAGAAAGCGACCTACTAACTAAACAGGCTTTGATAAAACGTGTAATATCCGAGAAAAGCCACAGCCCTTAAAAAGGCAAGAACACCTTGTTACCAAGTATCAGGTGAACGCAATCCAGAGAGGTACATAACCCAGTATTACCCAGTGGCAATGCTGGAGGCACCAGCTTCTGCACCCTGCCCGACAGCGGTTTCTAGTTTTCAGGTATTTGGAGTGTCAAATGTTAGAAGTTATATTACAAAATACCTGCTGAAAAGCAGCTTTGCTTCTAACTCAGCTGAAGTAATTGTATGTCAAAGCAAATTTTGAGGAACCATGGAATATGATTTCTTGCGTTCGATTCCATATACTCAACCAGTCCCACGGTGCTGGATGCACTGGGCTGACATTCAGGTCTCGCACCCCAGCACCTGCCTGCAAGTAGCAGTTGATCTTATACAGATATTGAATAAATGGAACTGAAAACAAACTTTTGGAGGGAGGTACCTCAGGATTTAATGTTGAGCACCTCTAAGTAGGGAGGAGAACAAGCCCAACATGGAGCCAAACCTTTGTGCTACAAAATTCTTTGTACCTTTTGGACTTTACTAAAGCCAAACTTCAGGAAAGAGAAACTTGAGACCAGTCATCTGCCAATATATTAATATAATTAACTGTGCCTCCAGTAACTTCAGCTGAAGTCTTCTGTGTCTGAAGAGAGGCAAGAATCCCACACTGACCATACAGTTAATTCCTGTTCTCACTGATCAATAACTAGCGGTAAAAGCATTCAGTTCTGGAGTCTCATTTCTTCCCCCAATTTTTCATATTCGAGTCATTATTTTACACGAACTATGAATTCACAACAACATTTTAAAGAAACCAACAAGGTACTTCCTTATTTACAAGGGAGAAGTAGAAAGAATTCATACCATAACCATATACCGAAGGAAGAAAAAAAAAAAAATCTTAGAGTTATGCACCAAATATAACACCAGAGTTTCTTCATGTTAAACCAGTAACTATTGCCTATATTGTTCCTTTAGAGAAAATTTATTGTCCCAGGAGCCATTTCAGCTCTGATAGATACAGGTTCTCACCGACTACTTCCCTTAATCATACTGAATATAGCATCTAAACCAGACATATAATCACCTAAAAAAAGGCTGTTTTCTCAGAGCAAATGGCCCGTGCTCGAATACCCGTACGTTTCTGTTCCGCTGCAAACCACCCCATGCTCAGGCAAAAGCACCTGCGGCTTTTCTGGCTACAGACGCCAGGTCTGGGAGCAAGAGCAAGGAGCGGAGCTGCCGTACCAGGGGGCTGCTCCTACCAAGCTGGGTGAAACTGGGATGAGAAGGCTGCAGCTCACTGGCCGAGGTCGGGAGGCAGAGCAGACAAGGCACGGACAGAAGACAGGTAACGGTCGTAGACTGTGGGTTGCAGCTTTGCCATCTGCTTTTATTCCTGCTATACCAGCCCCTCAACGGCAGCTACTGCACTCCGCGGGATATGGAAGCCAATCTTTCTACACTGGGTTAATTTAAAAAAAAAAAAAAAAAAAAGTGCTGCAGAGGGATTCAGGGTCAGCTGGAGCATACAGCTAAAGCTTTATAGAAAGACATCGACAAGCTTCCCATCTCTTGTATTAGGACAGAAAACCAGAACAACACAACTCTCTAAAGATAGAAAAATGCAGATCTGCTAGGGGAAAATACTTCAAAAAATATAGAAATAAACCTACCTTTTCCAGGTCTTCATTCCACTCGCACTTCCAGCAGCCTCCGGAGCCCCAGAAAAGTCTCTCCTTAACCCCAGGGTGCCGGTCAGAGCCCTCCTCGCTACCCAGCAATTCCAGGCTCCAGCCAAGCATCCCAGGGCTGCTCCTCCCAGGTGAGCCCACTCCCCAGCCCCAGCCCTCTCGTTTGCTACCCAAACAAACAAACAGCTGCAGAATAAATAGTGATAGAGCAATAAAGCCAGTAAGCATTGTGTCACTGAGATTTACAGGGTAAGGGCACGGCTCGTAACATACAGCAGAACTGGGGTCACATCGGGTGGGTTCCGTATACTTCTGGCATTCAAAAATATAAATAAATATTCAAAAAAATACATCTGTGTGGAATAATTTCACAAAGGTAGCTATGCTGAAGCTTGCAGACTATAGATATGCAAAAATTACTCCAGGATGAAATATTGCTGGATCTTTCCAGTCCCTAACACGAGAAAACCAGAGAAGTTTCCCGAAGCTCCGTGCTGCGAACATGCAGGACACGAGACGCGTGTCCTTCAGCTCCGTGCGTGGCACTCCAAGCTGTGAACGCTCGGCATAAATCACAAGCTAAAAGCTTTTCAATTCTATAACCGTGTATGTTGAAATATCTGTACCACTGCTTTTTAAGAGCAAGCAAATGTATTGGCTGGTCTCAAGCTGGCTGGTTTCAGGCTAGATAAAGTAAACAGGTGCAGACTAGAAATTTGTATGGCTTCGTATTGAACTGAGCTGGGCATAAGCTTAGGTAGTTTTCTTAACTGGACATGTAAGGAAAGAAAAAAACAGCATTAATGTTTAGCTTTTTGTGCTTCCTCTTATATTTGCTTTATTGGCTTCCCCTCCTTTATTGCTTCAATGGCAGTATTCCATGTTTTAATTACTCTTAAAATTTCTAGTTTGCTTCAATTTATTTTATCAAAGCCCACCAGCAAAAACCCTCTCTGCACAACATCAGAAAATGTTTTGGGTTCACTGAGTTATTTCAGTATTACAGGGGTAGAAATTAACAGTGGTTTAGGACACTCCTGCAAATACGCTTTATAGCTATTGTGGGTTTAACATTTAACTTTGACAAGTCTTATTTTCAAGTGCTCTTAAATGCTGTGATGGTAAATGAGGCTGAATTCCCAGGTGGTCCTGGCTAATCTGCATCACTCCCAGAGATCTTCTCAATTGACACCTTGAAAAATGACGATGATCTGCTACAACCTGACTTAATTAATTGAACTGTTCATCCTCTCTCCTCCCCCATATTAACACACCTGATGTGCTGAATCAGTAATCTGAAAGTTATGGTAGCGAAAGCAGGGACACTGGCAAAGAATGTAGGAAACTAGAAAAGAACAATTTTTATTAAAAATAAATCAGTCACCCATAGGCAAGAATTCTGGATAAAATTTAACATGCAAAACCCATTTCTGCTCTTTCTAATAAACAAGCATTTAAATATAAATTGTCTATAAAATAGAGGAAAGACATTTCTGCCACCTTTTTGAAGACGTTTCCCTTACTCCTTGTTCAAGACTCAGACTTTGTTAGGCAGGTGTTTAATTTGTAAAAAGGGACTTTATTTTGACTTGTGCTATCAATAGCCTCGAGCCTGGAGGCTGTGACACGTCTCTCACCGCGAGCTACGCCTGTGCTCCCTCCTTGTGTCGTCAAGAGAGAGGAAAGACACATTTTTCAAAATAGTTTTTAGAACTACTGAGTCTAAATATTACTACAGAGATGAAGCTTTCAATCTTTTCTTCTTTAATTTGAGATAAATAAGACTTATTTCAAAGGAAATTAGAAGACACCATGTCATTACCCCCAGGACTTCTCCTCATAGATTCTCACAGATAACTTTAGATTTTAAACAGCGTAAGAGCTTAGATATTATGTCTCCTAGAAAGTTTATTTCAGCTAAACAAGCAAACAATGGCAATAAACCTCCCATCCCTCCCGGCGCTGCCTGCGGTGAGGTGGGTGCGACCTTCCGCGTACCCTCAGCACCCCGCCGAGATACCCGAAACCCAGAGGGAGGCTCCGGTACATCTGCAGCGCGTGGCGGGGGCTCCTTTGGGCCCCATCCGTGCTTCCCGTGAGCCAGTTTTGGAGCTGAGGACAGGGAAAGGAAGGGATAGATTTTGTACGCCACAGATAACTCGGTCCCGTTCGGTGTAACCCGGAGCCGTTAACTACGAGAACCTGAGCACGCACGCACTCTTCCTGGTGATAGGAAACTTGTGTTAATCATCCGACTTAGTCCTTCCATTATCTCTAAGTCATTATTTCCTGCTTGCCGGTAATAACATTATTTGAGTGGGCAAGCAATGCAGCTCACATTTTTGAATTAATATGTTTCATAATACAGTATGTATATATATTTGCATAATGAAGTGAATGGGAAGATAGTAATTTTATCCCAATAATGTGCTTTAGAATTTACAGTAGTAAAGTCACCTCCAGTGATGCTGGAGGAGAGTGGAATTTGGACTGGCATTTTTTATTTCGCAAGGTTAATCTGTGCAAAATTAGGTAGCTGATTATGGGTTCGAGCATATATTGCAATCATTTTTCCATGAATTCTGAAAAGATAATCTATCCCCTTCTCCTCAAGCTAAAACGGAGCACTGCAAGAGCTAGGGCTCAAATTGATGATGGGAAGTAGCGGGTTCACACCACTGAAACCCTTCTTTTGGAAGATTTCTGTGGTAGGGAGAAAGTGTCTTGTTCTCTTGTGTCTTTAAGATTGCATTTCACCACCTACTACAAAGGCAGAGCAATAGTATATTTTTCTCATTAATCTGAGTTTTCCAGACACCTGGAATAAATTAAAAGTCTCTTTTAAAGAAATATCCTACATTTTGTAAATTAAAGCCAAGCAACGGTCACAATTAGCATTTTAAATATTTATCTAAAAAAAGCATGCCAGCTACTGACTGAAAACTACAATTTCCTATGGTAACAAGCAGTTTGACTTTTCTTAATACAACCCTTTAATAACAATTAAAGACAAGCAAAACCTATCCTTCCCGTTTGCTGTTGAGAACCTTCAAAGGAATTGATTTTTTTTTTTCGTTTAGCTTTACCTAAAAGGGTTAGGCTGCAGTCCTTCCTTGGGGCTGTTCTCAATAAGAAGGGCGAAGGCCTCGGCGGGAATTGGCGCTGAGCCGCTTGGCCGGCGCGCATCCTGCAGCATCGCTGCCTGGTGCCCGAGCGCAGCCCTCTCGGCACTCTTGTCCGCTCTCGGATTTCGAATATTTTTAAACTGAAGTTCTATAAATTAAAACGAGTCACAGATTTACCCCGCGATGCTGCTGCAGATCGTTGACGGTTCTGCAAGACTTAGCGATGGAAAAAAATAAATTTTAGCACTGAAAATATTTTGGTGAGGAGCACGGCTGGTGCACCCGGCAGCGTGCGGGAGGGCTGACCTGCGGGGCCAGGCACCCCGGGGTCCTCGGCAATTCCCGGGGGGGTTACGCAGGGGGGGCATTGCTGCAGCAAAGGGAGCCAACCTGCACGCGTTCTAGTAACGCGCATGTGTATCCATCCCACTATATTAGGATTAGTGAGCTCATTAATTTTTAAAATGTATTTATATTCATTTCCCTGTCTGTTACAGCCATGTACTGATGAGAATTTAAAAAACCCTCTAAATTCGGTTAAAAGCTGAAAAAAGCCACAGTCGCCCCAGATGAGCTGAGGTGGCCGAACACGTGCACGTTCCCAACGTGTTGCAATAGAGCGCAGAGCGCTGCTCCGCAGGGAGCACGGCAAGCACTTCAAAACCCGTTTTACTTGGCCTTTGTGATCTGATGCACGCTCTGCGTCACGCGAGGAGGATCAAAGGCTCAAGCCCTTGAAAGCTGCTGGGGTACTTACTTTTCAAATCTGCAATCAGTAGGAATCAAGACACTCTCATAGGTTTGGGTCCAAGTGCCCCGGCCACATTCAGCGCAGAGCGTATGTAAGAAAGATGCCGTCTCCTAAATGCAAAGCTCCTAAATCCCTTGGGCCCTGTTTGTCCCCATCAAAAATATAAGCATTGATTTTTCAGTTGGAATTTTATGTGAGTGAAATGCAGCTATGGGACCTAACGCACAAAGAGATTTACTTTGCATAAGCAAAGACTGACCTAAATGACATCAAGGCGTCCATATGGAGCTCCATCAATATTTTTTGCAGAGGTACTTTTCTCTCCAGACAGGCCGAATCTGGATTTCGCATTATGCTAAGAATTGTAACATTCAGGGAAAGTTCAAGCAAAGGTCTCATTACTGCCTCGGGATACAGGATTTTATGATCCTCACAATGGTTTTCAGTTTATAAAGTCCAAATTAACAATCCAGTATGTAAAAGACTGAAATTGTAGCCTGAAAGAGTTTTGAGTCATTGGAAGCATCCCACTTTTAATTAAACACCTTTCTCTACAGCTGGGCATGCTGCAGTCACTGTTTAGCTTGTTAATTATGCTGCGCAAGGACCACTATGCTATACTCCTAGTGAATGATTTATTAACTCCAGCAATATAAAAATCTTCTCTATAGTACTGGCACACCAAAGACAAAAGAGGTAATTACTGCGCCCAAAGCACTTTAACTTCATTTCTACTCTGTACACTGTGAGCACCATCACGGTGCCCTAAATCACAGCATTGTTATTTAGTCCTCAGCAACCTTTTCATTGTGACATGTTCAGCATCATCCTTCGCTTACAGCTACTCTGGGGCAAAATCCGACGTAACAGATTATGCCTGCAAAGGGGCTATGCCATACATTAACAAACTTGCTATTATAGAAGAATTCATTGCCGTGTCAGGCTCAAACAGCAGTTCTCATGACTCCTCCTGTGCTTGTAGGATGTAAGTTACAGTATAAAGTCTGCTTAAGAACTTCGTTCAATTCTGTATACAATTAATTTAGCAATGCTCCTAACATTCACACCATTTTTTTTACTCTTTTCAGCTCTGGAACATCTTGATATGCCTGAAGTGAATATGAAATGATATCTTCTAGATAACCTGCATTTATTTAAATTACAGTGTCTCTGTTTTCTGAGATGTTCCATTTTACTGTCTGGCACCTTTCCCAAACTAATAGATAAAACATTAACGTGCTGGGGAATGAAAGACCCAACCGCAGGATCTGTTCAGAAAAATATCTGACGTGTGATTGCCCATGAAAGTAACTCTTGTTTGTGCCGGGTGTGCGTACATCACTTGCCTAGAGTCTACGTCTCTTCAAAATTGGTATGAAAAGACAAAGTAAAAGACCTAAAAGGAAAAGGAAAGTTGTCATTTTAAAGTGAAGCATAAACATTGTCAAAAGCACTAGAACTAGTGTAATTTGGCTGCCTCTTTCCAAGGCTGCTTCTGTAGCAGACATCCATAAGAAGAAATCACAGCGTGAGCGGCTTTGGCATGACAAGGGGATCCTTTGCCCGCTTCAGGAGCTTAAAAACTGAGCCCCAAAGTCTCACTTGAGTGAGCATGACAGTTGGCGCAGCGACTCCCCTAGGTATTTATTATTTATATTACCTTACACAGGTTAACCCCCCTGTGTTAGCCATGGTCAAATATAGAGCTGAAAAAACGTCCCCTGTGCTTACAATTACATCAGGAAAGACGGAGGGAAATGATGGAGAGCAAATCTCATCGTGGCTGACAAGGCTGAGCTTACCACAAACAGCCCCTTTGACTCCTTCCTTCAGGACACAGAGAGTTTCTCAGACACAATTTCTCAGTGTCTTGCGGCTGTCCCCTAAAATTAAATATTGATTCAATATTATCTGGGTTTCTCAGGGGGGGAAAAATGAATATGCATTTTCCTAAGTGTATGTAGTTTTAAATACCAGAGTAATTTTAGTGGGCTGCAGATAAGCCGAATGAACACTCAACAGCTAATATGCTGTTTATACAAGCAGTGCATGCATTAAGATATACTGTTTACCATCACCTCGGCCGACCCTCTTTGTTTATTCATCAATAGTAGTCATTTGGGAGAGTTTCAATCTGGCACAGTTCTGCCCTGGACTCAGCAGGTTACCTTCCCGTAATGTCGAACATGCTGTAGTGAAGTTAATTAGACGTAAGTAGCATTTTTTTTTTTTTTTTTTCCTAGAGAACGTAATTTGTTGCTTGGCGAGCTGTGTACATCATTCTAGATGCAATAAGCATCTGGAGAGGTGTTGAAATCTGGTGGGATGAAGGAAATAGGTGTAAAATGAGGGAAAATGGGAGCAAGTTTCATGAGATTGAAAGATAGGCTGATTCTAAGAAGACAGAGAGTGCCTTTTTTTTTGCCAAATGGGGCTATATTAACAATTAAAGCATGAGAGCACCGTAAGATATGCATTTTATTTAGATTAACCAGAATGAAAATCTATCCTGTTATGTTTATCTGTCAGATGCTGGAAATAGATCACAACATAGCATTAGCCTATCACTTTGTCCTTCTTCTCTCCAAAGAATTAACAGAAAGATTTTAATTTTATATCTGCTGGTTTTAAGTATGTTTAGGTGACCCACTCAAGCTAACCGCTGTGCAGTAGTTTACCAAAGGCAAACTGAACCACAAATGCAGAAAACAGAAGTAAAAAAGCACTTGGGACACGCTGAACTTTGGGGAAAAAAGTCTGTGACGGCTCTTTAAATATTGCAGAACTGTGGAGGACCTCAGCTGGACCGAGGGGCCTGGGGAGGATGGTGACATTGACAAGATTCCAGTGTTCCCTTGAGAGAACAAGAAAGAATGAGAAGCCTGCCTGAGAAACTAAGTTTAAGGAATGTGTTGACCACTTGCAGTTGTGATAAGGAACTTGAGAAAGTCACCGAAAGAGGGGTGAGAAAAACAACTGCTGACAACTTTTGACCAATAAGGGACAGACACATGTATAAGGTAACAAGTATAATGGGTACAAATTTGCTGGCTTGGAGTAATAAAGGAATTTCTTTGCTTGTACTATAAGAATGCGTACGTGTCGTTTGTCCGTCTCAACCACGACATAGAACCATGTCACTTCATATCAGCGGATAATCTGGCTCATGTGCTTCACATTAATAAAGGACTTAATGGCTGTATACTGCTCTGGAAACTCATATCTGTGCTTCCATTGTGTTTTATTGGCTCTTAATTTATTTTCCAATGTGAACCCAGTCATATGAAGCTATATTACAATGTTACTTGGGAGTAGCAAATTGGTTCTATTAATCTTATTTACTACAGCTATTTTGAATTCAAGATCGTAAGAACTGTATTGTATTAGAATAGGTCACCTTGACCTAATCAATACTAATCAGCTACCAGGCTTTTTGAGAACAGAATGGCTTGCTGTACTCTTACTAAAGTCTTACTCTTTTCGCTTGTGTGTGTCTTCGTTTGCTTTTGCCTTGCAGTAGGATAAGAATCCGAAAAAAGCAGGTAATCTGTACTTATATCTGTATGTCAAATTCAAACACAACTAGTGCAAAACAAAAGAAAAAAGGGGACTGCATTGGCAAAGGCAGATGAATAATTAGTTTATAGCTAACAGATGATATTAAACGTTGTATTAATGAGAAGCAGAACTTCTGCTACCTTGATGTTGCATTTATCAATCAAAGCTGACCATATAATTACTTTTTTTCCTCCTCATCAAACTCCAATCTGTTTGTTTCCCCTTTTATTATTTCTAGTTGGCATTAAATTGGGACTGAACAAAATCTCAAGGTGATGGGCTACCAGTATTATTCAGTAGATGCAATAAAAAGCAAAAGTACTCAAGGAGTATGTCCTATCCTATGAGATCTTGTAGCCATATTTACTGTTCAAGGCCTTTGGCCTTTTATCCACTCAGAAAATAAAATTCCCCAGTGCCCTTCCAAAATTTTTCTCTATAGCTTTCTTTCATTTAAGCAGTTTTAATGTCTGTACACTTCTGCAGATACTGCCTACCTAATTATGCTGCATTTAGAATGACAGATCCCTGGCATCCTGACAAAGGGTTATTAATAATGCTCTCCAGGAAAGCAGAACCAATAGAAAACAATAACAAAAAAAAAAATCTGGCAGATTCCTTTCCTCTCCTTCTCCCCTCTTTCCAGCAAGGGAATCAGTAACCCTTTTTGACAAGACATGGTTGCATAATAATTCCCTGGGGGTGGGAGCAGGACTTGCTAACCAGAGGCTGCTGGCACCTGAGTAGCTCGCAGACCTGCTCGACCCCCCCGCTGCTGCGGTAGCGGCATTCCCAGCGAAGGCAGGCTCCGACATCCCGGCAGGTACCCCCTTCCCAGGGGATCCCGGCCGATGGAAGCGGTAAGCGTGACCATAAGGACCACAGAGGCATCTGCAGCACTTGGTAGACCCTCACACCCCTCGCGGTGTGTTGCCAGCTCTTCGCTGAGCTGTATCAAGGGTATCTTGATTGTCCATGAACGGCGGATCTCGTACAATACCATGGAAATGTGCCAAGACCAGAATTCCCATCCCTTCCCTAGTAGCATCCCAGTGCTGACACAGAGGAGGATTTTGCTGCACGCACCCTGGCAGCTAATCCTGGGTGGACTCTAGGCAATATAACTTGAATAAGACATCACTTTCCTTTGCTTTTATTATTATTTTTGCTCACATCAGCAAGAATCATGTTTATTAATAGTACAAATCAAGGAACCAATGCAGGAAAATGTTCCCAATAAGTTTAGGACAACCAAATCACTTGCCATTCACCCAGCAAACCCACATGGCAAGCTGGCAGTTTTCTGGCTGTAGGAACTTCCAAATTATTTTTGGTTCGTAGGCAGGAGAGACTGATTTGAGGAATGTTCATTGTGAAATCAGGTTCTATCCGTTTAAAGCTTGGGGTTTGTTTTTTTTTAAAGGCCCACAGATTGCACAGGATCAGCTGCGGAGAAATTAATACAGCTTAGAATAGGGAGGGACTTTAAAATGAGTTTTAATTATCTGCAAATATGCAACAAACTGCTTCCTTTCTCCTTATGCACTGTAAAATGTCCATCAAACCTTTGATCTCCACTAAGGCTATGAAAAACCACTCAGGTTGGCCAAACGGCCGTACCCTGCTACACCGTAATCACACCCTTTTTCCAGCCCTGGGAAAGGAGGAACGGCCCCGACACCGCGAGCACCGAGTACTTACTCCAGGCGCAGGCACAGGGTCTGGCATCCCCAAATACCGCGTCCAGCCAGGTGCCTCCAGCTGAGTCAGTCAGATCACACATGGCAGTGATGCGCGTTGTGCAAGTAGCCTTTAACAGCAATATTTCTTTACTGTCAATGAAAATTTATTGCTTGAGTTACCGATTCTAACTTCGAGTTCGGGGGTTGCCTTCTCCCCCCACCATGGTGTAAGATCGTCGTGTAAAAAAGAAATCATACTTCATTTCTCTTGCTTGCTGGCAGACATGTCTGGAAGTGTTTTACTTGGAAGTACTCAGAGAACATATTGGAAAACCAAAAACCATAAGGAAAAGTCTGCTTTCGCCAACAGATTTTCCTGCTCCATCCCACTGGGGAGTGACGACTATAAATGGCTGCAGACACCCCCCGCCTTCGGCATCGACGCAGTAGATGAATGAATGGCCTTCGGGTTTTGTGTAAGACAGTGCCAAAGTAGCTCTTTACTGTGATATTCATGAAGAAACAGGTTCTCTGCTCTAAATCTTTAACATCCATATTAAAAATAAAAAACAGACATTCATTTTTTTATGGGCATCTTAAAAATAAAAAAAATAGAAACACTTCCAGCTGCATAAAGCTGAAACCAACTCCAAACTTCAGCTCCCTGACCCCTTGGATGATAGTAATTTAACATAAATCTTGTAAAAGAACAATTTCTATTACCCCCCATCACTCAGCTTCTGCAAGTTTTATTCCAAACCACAGCATGCATTGGCAGTGCTCTTCCCACATTAATGCTGTGGTACATCGATGCCTCCTGCTCCCTGATAAAGCCTTTCCTTAGCTGATGCGCTGGCTTGGTGGGAGAGAAGCAATGTGTTAGTAGGGACATCTGAGGCAGGGATTTACTTTTTCCACAGTTTCTGTCCTGAGGCTCGAGGCACCACTATTTGCTCATTCTAATATGAGCAGTTGAACTAGTCCCCCCCCCCCCCTTTTTTTTTTTTTTACTGTATTGTGCAGCTCAGGTCTGTAAGAGATTTGGACGTCAACTCACATTATTTTATAGCCAAGTGAATCTTACACAACTGAAGCAGGTTACGACTGTGAAAAAATGCAAAATCTCATTTAGAAGTCCTCTTGCTACATAACAGCAGAAAGCTGGGCCAGGAAGGGCAGAAGGAGCAAGCTGGCAGAAGGCAGACGTTGCTGGGGCCAGCGGGCAGCGCGGCCCCCAGAGTTGCGACTAATCTCCTTGCGTCTACAGTGGCGGCTTTCCCTGGCACAATCCTACAGCAAAAATGCAAAAGAGACACAACCATGGCAACTGGCCGCAAAATCTAAAAGAGTGGATGTTTGGTTTACGTTTATAAAACTGTGAGAAGCGTAAAAAACTGAAGAATACAGCAAAGTAACTCCCCTCTCAGTAGGCTGCTATGTTTTCAATACCATGTTATATTCACCAGTTCTTAAAAGCTGGGGTACATCTCAACCCTGTTTAAAGCCCAGGAAAAGAGGATTCACTTTTGAAATATCCAAACCAGTTGAACTAGTAACATCCCATCAAACAGTAGCTTTTAGCCAAAAGACATATTTTTTAGCTAACAGATTGGTATGCTTCGACCACCACTGGCATTACCTTCTCTCAAAGTGCACTCATCCTGTTATTAAAACAAGGATCACAGTTAATTATTCTGCACACACATGGTATTTAAGTGTAAGGAATGTTGTATTACCTACCTACAGATTAGCCTTTTTAACATTTAAGTTTGTCTCTGAGGGGGGAAGAAAAAAAAAAAGAAAAAAAAGCCTTGTGATAATTTGCAGAGAAACCCAGTTAGATGCTGGCTGACATCTGGTTCAGTCATGCAAATATTTTCACCAAATCCTGCAAGAAATTTTGCTTGAGTGACAGCAGAAAGATTTCTCTTACAATGTAGATGTACGCTTTCATTTTAGATTTTGAATATCAAGCTTGTTTCATTACTGACTTAAGGCAGGTTTTTAACCTTGCTGGATATGTGTCCGTGCGCATGAAGATACCAATTACGGTGTTCCCCTAAATTTTCTGGGGAAAGGTGTCAGGTCCCTTGCTGACTGCATGGCAGCAGGGGGGTCCACAACAACCAAACTCAAAAATCACCTGTGAGGTGTCCCTTCCACTCCCCTGCATGCTCCCATTCCGCATCAGCAAGACCAGGAACGTTTTCCTCTTCCACCCTCCTTTTCCAGGACGGGCAGTCTCATGGGTGGAGAGGAAGGTGAGCTGCGTCCTCCGGGGGAGCAGCGGGGAGGTGGGCTCCCTCCCCAAACTCCAGGGACCCAGCTGGTGCCACGTTCCCCTTCGCAGACCCCAAAGGGGCTGGAGCAGGGTCCGGCTCCCAGAGAGATCCGGAATCCATGAGTTTAAACCCATTCTCTGAAAATTATGCAGCAGTTTTCAAGCTAAACTGCTGCTGATGTTTCTGCTCTCACACGAAAAATGCTTTGAAAGTTTTTGCCTTTTTAGCAGAATAATCGGTTTCTTCAAACTTGCAAAGGAAACGGTGTCACGGAGAGATGGGAAGGAATGGGTGTAGGAGCTGGGAGAACAGGAAGACAGCATTAATTACGCTGAGCCTGGCAGGTAGAGGAGAAAATTTTGGACTTCTCAAAAGGAAAAGAATGAACAGATGATTGAGAGCAAGGACAACTGGTAATTTCTTTGAGCTGTTTAATAGTTTGCGAACCTTTTAACGGAGCTTCGTGTATTAGAAAAAAAATGGAAAACAATCAAAGCAGCAGCCTATAAATCTCTAGGTTAGCATACTTCTGAATATTTACAAAGTTTTGGGTAGGAGAAATGTTTGTGCTTTGTAGCTTTGAGCTCTTGTGTTAAAGTACAATAAACTGACAAAAGCCACAGGCAGCTTAGCCGGCCTCGCTGCCTTCCCCTCTCCGACAGCCAGCTCGCTCTCAGTGAGAAAGGCAAGGTAAAGTCTGTGGCAATTTGTAGCTTTAAAACAACATAGTTTTAGCAGTGCAGAGTTTAGGAGTTTCATGTGGTACACAGTAGGTACCTGAAATATGATGGGGCAAATGAAACGTGCAGCTCAGTAGTGTTAAACGATGAGGACACGGGTTTCCAGCCTCCTCCGCAGAAGCTGGCAGCCCTCGGGACACTTCCAAACACACGCAAACGGAACCGGGCGTTCGGTTTCAGTGTGCACCCTCACTGGGAGAAGAAATGATGGTGATTTCTGAAATTCTGAAATTAACCGCAGATATTTCTTCTTTTGTGTAGAACTCAAAGCCTGAAAAAAATCACCTTTGTTTGTTTGTTTTTAAATTACGAGAATTACTTGGCAGAGGCTGTGCTCCAAGTTTTGGACAATTTCTTCTATTTCCTTCTTTTTTGAAGGGAGGGGGAAATGCTCTTTACTCTGTACTTTCTGAAAGTTTAATGTGTATTTCCCAGAAAGAACAGCACTGAAATATTGTGTCACTGAAGACCCACACAAGCTGTATCATGGATGATTCTCTTCATAACAGGGCAATTTTATGGAAAAAAAATACTGACACGGAGAGAAGGAACAGTTCCTCCAGGTCAGGAAAAGAACTCCTCTGACAGCTATTAAAGTGCAGTGTATTGGCAGTTGGGAGTGATTAACTTTTCTTTTTTAAGGGGGTTGCTTCAAAAAGTCATTAAAAAGGCTTCTGAACCTTGACAGTTTTCCTCCGGTATATAGAGAGGAAAATCAAAAGGGCTAAAGAGCCAAAGGAGGTAGAGAAAGCAAGGCTCTGCCAGCCCATTACCCATGGAAGATGGAGGATGTTTTAGATCCCCAACAAGAAAGGAGAGCAAATAATACAAAGAAAACACAAAGAGTAAAGAAGTTGTCGGTGCCCGACTTGCCTCTGTCCTTGGACGTCAGGTATCCTCTGCGTTAGCATCAGCAGAGACAGGTCTAGGGAAAAAAATACAGTTCAAAGAACACTTAGGGAAGTTAAAAGCATTCGACTCATCAGGGCATAGTAAAATTCATCCTGGTGAACTTAAGAGCCATTAGTAATTGGCTTTAAAACCTTGTGGAATGGGTTAGAACCCAGAAGACTGAGGAGAAGTGGTAAGAAGACCAGGGAAAGCTGTAGACAAGTTTTTGATACTTTGATACACAGAAAAACACTAGAAGGGATGATTTAAAACATCTCATTGCATGCTTCAGAAAACAAAACAATAAAAGACAGGCAAAAAAAGCCAAAACAGACTTCTGGTCAAGATTAAACCAAATAAACCCAATCTATTATTCAGTATGCTGAAATAAACCCAATCCATTATTCAGTATGCCGGTAAAACCCAGGGTGGCCTCACACCGAAAAAGCACGAGCAGAACCCAATTGTCTGAAGTTGAAAGAATGAAATGGGATAAGAAATGACATTCAGTAAAATGCCAAATAGCATCCTGGGAAGAGGAAATGAAAGGCAAAACAAGGACCACCGAGCTAAGCACTGAGGCAGGCTACAGCAAATGAGGCAATTTCACATTGCGAATACGAAGCATTTCCAGAAAATACAAACCACAGCATCATCCCATGCAACACCCCCACCTCATAGTGACGGGACTGTCCAGTTACAGCCCTAACCACCGTCTGCAGCACCAGTTTCCCCAGCAGTCCCCTGCGACTGGGGCTCTCAGAGTGCCGCCGCATACGACGCACTTTGCAGGAGGTAATGCGTCGTCTCTGCAGGAGACGGGGCACGAAGTCTGGGGTGCTGAAATAATCACAATTAACTCTTTCATAGTCATGTTCTCTCTGGAAATTTCTTATGCAGCTGTTAAAGATTAATCTCCTTAACTGCCTATATCAAAAGACATTCTTGAGGTAAGCAACACACAGCTTTTAATTAAAAACAAACAAAACCTCCAAAGAAATAATTTCCAGTCATAAAGCTGCAAAACCAGAACTGTTGACTACTGTGCCTTACATTATTTGCCTCAAAGCTTTCGTGGTTATCAAAAGCGTCCGATTTACTCGTAGCAGCGAGTACGCCACAACTGCCCTTACAAATAGGTTGACGTTATTAAGATGTTATTAAAAGAGCTCAGCACCGCGTGCTGCACCAGCCGGCTGCCGCTGTGTACTGAAGAACCCAGGAGTAGGAGGGTGCTCAGGTGCGCTCGCAGCTTGTGTCTGCCCCAGCAGGTTTCGCAGGACAAGAGGCAAATCCAGAAAACTCCCAGAAATGAAAGGCAGGAGAAGTTGGAACAGACAAAAGGGAAAAATAAGGGTGCAAAGAGAATTTGAAACTCATTTTAGATGTCAAAATTAGCTGGAAAGGTTTGAGATTCAAAGGAAAATAGCCTCACAGATGAAGACGCTATGGCCCTCACATATCAGAGAAAGGTTAAGTACAAGAAACGGCTGCAACTTTTTCTACCAAATATTCTCATTTAAAAATACGATATGCCCAAACTAATACTGTTTATGTGAAAAGGCTGATATAAAATCTTCCTGAACTGACAGAACACAAAGCTGAAAAATACTTTTCATTTTGAAACGTAAAGAAAAAAGTTGAAATTCAAACTTGATACAAATCAACGTGCTTTGAAATGACCAGAAATGGAACATATTACTTTCAGAAAAAGCAACAATAAAGAAACAAAAACACTCACCTCAATTCGGGAATGGAAAGTTTCTGAAGTATGTTGCAGGACAGGAAACAATTTCACTCACAGGTTCCTGAGGGAACCTAGAATTAAACTGGATATTCAATTTATAAAAGCCAGAAAAGAATCCATTGCGGTGTTACCTTTGGCTAGAAGAGATATAAATGAAAATAAGTCCAGATTCAGAACAGCAGCAGTCAAACATGCTTCCCCATTTTATGACTGACATGTAAAGTGCTTCATTAAGTTTCTCCCGCCATTCGGAGCCTTATGCTGCCAGGGGTCATTAGTAGTTAAATGTCAAGGTACAAAACAGAAAGTAGGGAATATGAAATACTACAGTAAATTAAAAACCTCTCAGGCTGCAAAACTCACAGCAAGTGATGTAGGCACTGGGAGATGGACGAATGTCTGCAGCTATGGCTAACAGCTAATACACTGTCTAAAAAATACAGGTTAGGCTACATTTGTACCAAAACAGTGAGAAACTGATGAAGGGTTTTACTGGAGTTATTTGAGGAATGAAAAGATCTTATCACAGCAAGTATCCGTACAGGCAAAGACTGGAGAGAGTTACCGCTGGTATTTCAGGAAATGGAACTGCTAAATGACTGAGGCTGGAGAAGGACTAGAAAAAGCAATAAAAATGATTGTGCAAGAAGCCCAGCAGCTTTTCCCTGCATAGTTTAAAACCAATATTTTAATTCCACTCTATTTTGAAAGTATCTTAAAATAATTTGCAATAGGATACTTTCATGGTGAAAGCAACGTCACATCTTTCTAATCCAATTTATCTGTATGCAGGCGTCCTTAGACATAATGCCAATCTTTCGTATTACAAATTTGGGAAGGTCCTTTTAGCTCCGTTTTATTTATCTCTCTCTGTGCTTCCTAAATAAGGTCCAGGAGACGTCCACTGTGGTTTAGTCCCAGCCTTACTCAGACCTTTCAGCCTTGTGTTTCAGCCAGACCGCGGCAGAAAGCCATTTGGTGTTCGCTGAAGCAGATTCTTGTCTTTGAAGAAATCCACATCTATAAGGAACCACTTTGCAAAGCTCTAAATGTTGGCCAAATGTAAAGCAGGAAAACTTTGAAAGAATGAAATTTGGGCAAATTCCACAGCAATGCAATTACATACCAGCTGCAAAAGAGTTGGGGCAGAGGCATGCATGACAACAGCAATAAATCAAAAAAATTTAATCAAAGGGGATAGTGTTTCCAGCTTATCAGCTTTCCTGCTTTCTTCTTGTCACTTTGGGAGAACCTGGCAGTAGCTTCTCTGGACTCTAACCTGGGTGGATGGATTCTTTCCACCTGATCTCAGTGTTTCATCCAAACATCTCACGGCATATTTTATTGCTACCTTACGTACTTTCCCACCTATTTGAATTTTGTTTTATATAAATTATCTTCTTGACTCTGGCCAGGTAAATTTGCTTGGCTTCCTAACTCATTTTCCTTTGTCCTTATCTTGTGGTATCTATCAGATCAGTATGCAAGTAACATTTTCTGTCATACTGTAAGACTAGCTGTAAAGAGAAGAGAAACAGAAAAGTTCTTTGTTGCTGTATGGATTTATCATGTCCTAGTAGCATATTTGGCATTACAAAAGAGATCATATAAATTGTGAAAAATGGCAGTGAAATGCAGCTTGGAAATGTTATGAAGAATCCTAGTTTTACCATGGTAAAACAGAGGCAAAAATCTAAGGGGGGGGAGCTAACTGAATGACCGTTGCAATTTCTGAAAAATTGCACAATAGAAAAGCAGGATGCGAGTGGAACAAATAACACACATCGGAAAGAAGAGAGCAGAATTAAGCTATGTCTATAAGCATTCAATTGCTAGTATTTTGAGTGAGACGATTTTAATAACATACAGCGCGGATGAAGACTAAAAGCAGAACCTGCTGGGTACGACCTCCGCGGACCCGAGGGACCCCAGGTCTCTGCTCCCTTGGTCCCAGACCCCGGCAGCTCCGGGCGCTGGAGGCTCTGGCCCCGGGAGCGCACCCTGGCCAGGGGACACGCTGCGCCCTTCCCGTCCGCGCAAAGCCAGGTGGGCCCTATCCTGCCCCTTGGAGACTGCGACCGCGTGGTGCCTTAAGAAAACGGCTGTTCCTGCTCACCGCCTGGCTCGCGGCGGGTTCGGCGGGACTCACGAAGCTACAAAAGAGCTGGGACCCGGATCCTTCTGCGGGGAGGCAGGGGGGATGCTCGCGCGGGACCTGCCCGGAGTCAGGAAGGGGCCGCCGGTCCCTGCGGGAGCCGTGGGTGTCGGCGGGCGCCTCGGGGGATGCCGCGAGGTCTGCTTCCCTCGGCCACGTTCGAGTGGGAGGGGATGCCCAAGGTAGAGAGTTGCTCCGCTTGTTGTCCGAGAGGCGTTCCGGGGTTTGCGGGATAAGCGTATGGCACGCAGTGAAAAAACTCCCATTGCACAGGAGACTCTGCTATGGCAATATTTTGTTTGTGCGCTTTGATGTTCGGCTTGCGGTGGCTTTCTGTGGGATTTAAGGAAGAAGCTCTTTAGACGTTTTTATGATTTCCTTTGTTTGCCAGAGAGCCCGTCCTTCGAACGGGAGAGAGGAGGAAGAGACATGAGAAGCAGAGGAAGCTGGTGTTAATGTGATTTTTGGAGAATTCAGGGAGGAGCTGGGCATGCAGAAAGGGCTGTAACTAACAGTTTCGCTTATGGTAAGCAGCATCTCAAGAATCAGGAGTTCTTTCCTCCTATAAAAAAATTTCAGGTACTAGGATTGTCTTCTTGATTAGTGTTTTATGGCGAAACTAAGCAGCTTTTCAAGTTTTTTCTTCATGATAAAGAAATGTACTTTTTTATTAGACAGATAACAGAATTCTCTGCCTAAATTGCAGGGACTGTGACAAAAAGAAAAAACAATCGTAGTTCTTTCTTTTTTTTTTCCCCTGGTTAATATGAAGAGATTACCACCATTTACAGAAAAAAAACCCATACAAATCAGTTCAGAAGGAGGCAAATTCAATCAAGTGAAGCTGATTTTTATATTTGAATGAAGGTTCAGAGAGACCTACACTTCAGTAATCTAACAAACATGTATTTTATGAGCACAATATATTCAGCACTAGTATTAGAATAATGAATAAAACATTCCTAAAATGCAAAAGCTTTGCGAAAAACATTTCTTTGTGCGCAGCTCTCAGGTAACAGTGGAGGTGAATGATGGTGCTATATTTGTCTATTCTAGTCTTAAGCAATCAAAACAAATAGCTATTTAAAAGAAATTTAGGAAAAATGTCAAATTTACCCACACGTGACTTGAATTCCATGAATGAATAGGTCTCTTACAGCATGCACAAAGCGATAAGGCTTACATAAACGCGCTACATCATCCAAGTAGTCACTTTCTGATCTTCAAAATCCAACAGAATTATTTATATCTTTGTATGAAATATTCATGGAAAAATGTCCATTGCCTGAAATTTCTGCTAAAGAGGAATTTAACTTGGTTTTTTGCATTTCTCACTCTCGTAATAATTTAGGTCAGGCAAGAGCCAACAATATCATTTGTCTAAAAAAAGCTGATGAGTATTATAAAGTCTCTAGATTTGTAATGGGTATTTTGTAAAAAGCACGATATACCATGGGCCCAATCCAAGCCAACTAAAGGCAACTGCAGTATTTCCATTTATTTTAGCCTGGATGAAACCTTACAAGCTATCTTTTTTAATTACAACAGCCAACTCAGTAATTCCCCCCATATCCAATGCTACTGCTACACGATGTCATATTGTGCAGTAACGAGCATGTTTTTCCTAGGGCTAGTAATAAAACAAATAAATCCTGCCATTTCCCCCTCCCAACGCCTGCAGCATACATTGAAAATCCCTTCTGGTTGGTTTAAAACTCTTAGAATAATGAATACAAAGGCACAGGAGCAACGTGACTGATGCTATTGGGCTGAATGCAGCGAAAGCTGTGGGTGAAAATGTGTGGTGTAATTTCAAGTGTTGTTCAACATGGGCCAAATTATGTAATCATTATGCCAACATATTTTACACTAACTTCAATCAAATTTCCTGGCTAAACAAAGATTCCTTTCTTCCCCATCTTTAATATTATATAGCTTTTTTTCTAAAAAATATGATCATCTTTAACTCCGTATAATAAACATGCAAAAGGCCTAAAGCAACAGACGGTAGGGAACATAGAAGTCCAATACAATAAACATATATGTGTGTGTATGTATATATATCTAAGGTGCATGTACATATATATATGTGCATATGCCTCTTAAAAGGAAGAATTTTCTCCAGAAGGTTTCGAACTGCCATTTTCACTTACAGTAGTAGTGATTTTATGACCACCAGATGTCATAAAAACATCTACATTCCCACTAGCAGGCAGGAGCTGCTTCCACCCCCTCTCTTCATGCAAGCTCTGCTTTGCGACTGCTTTCCGTCCGGACACGGAAAACTCCAGAGCTAACCCAACGTCACTCGGTCTGTTGAGGTGTCCCGTCAAGAAACGAGTAAATGGAAACGTCTCAAAACATCTGCAGTCCCCAGGGAACCCCGGCCTGCCCAGCTGAGCGGAGGGCGACAGTCGGAGCCAGAAGCCTGGTCCCTCCCCGACACGGTTCTGCCTGGCGGAGCTCGGCGCCGGCTTCTCTCCCAGCTCCCGACGGCCCCCGAGGTGAGGCCGGCTGGCCGTGGGAGCCCAGCCACCAAAACCGCCTCTGGGGAGCTCCACTGCCCACCCCGACGGCTCCTCCGCGCCCTGCCGCTCGTCCCTCTCAGCCTGAGGGACGGCTCCTGCGGCCGCGGCCGCCGTCGGGCTTGGTCCTGAGCGTCGCCGCCCCGTTCCCGCCCTTCGTACCGACTGATAACCATTATTTTGGCAGAAGCCCTCTATCCGACACGCCCCAACGCGGACGAAGGAAAAAAGCCTCTTGGCTAATTCAGGCTCCTGGCCGCCCTGGATTATATTTGCAGAGATGCGTGAGAGGAGGGAAAGAGTGCCCCTCTTCACGTGCTTCAGTTTACACAGATCGTAACAGTGTAAAAGGGATCGGTATTCCCAACTCAAAAACACTGCTAAGCAGCAACTACTATTAAAACCTGCAAGTAAGAATCTTAAAATGCTTTGCGCATGATAGTTATATCTCTAAAGAAGTTATGTATCTAATTAGGCAGACACATATGACAAATACAAATATTACATACTAACTACTTAGACAGCCATACAGAAAAGTACCTTTTAAGAACAGTGCTGACTAACAATCTGAAGTCCCAAAGTTTTCAAGCTGTTTAAAATGCACCTCCGAACATCATAATTCATTTTCAAAAATTACCACTGCACTTAAAAGCGCAATGGTTTCAAGACACATATCTCATGCTCCTGCTCTCTCTTTGCTCATGTCGACTTTATCTTTTTGCATATTTTATATGTCTATAATTAAAAAGCAACATTTGCTGCACAGTAAGTCCTAAAAGGTTTTGCATATCATATACTACACGGATGTAATGGATAAAGAACAGGATATATTCACTTCACCTTCTGAAAGCCATTTCCACGTAATGAAATGGGAATCAGAACAATGTACCCTAATGTCAAGTAGTGGAACAAGAAGAATCAAAAATAACCTATTTTTTACATCAGGTTGTCATTACCATTTTAAATAATACATCTCCAAAAAAATTCTTGCGGATATTTGAAAGGAAGAAATGTTCTCAGGAAGCAGGTGGTTTTCCTATTGCTACCAAATAATTTAGGCTGGCACATAATGTTTTGACAACGCATATATGTGAGTGTGTGTGCGCGTGTGTCTGTCAGGCAGAAATTCTCCTCTAAGACAAAGGCTCTGTGAAATGTACAATATGTAACGACATCAAAGGCTCCAAACCCTGAGGAGGTCGAGCTGAGACCAAAAATGTGACACTAAGAATCATATATAAAATACCTCCTTAGTTACTTAACAAAACGGGGAAAATTAGGTGTGATTTCCAATTCTAACTTCTCAGCCTCAACAAAACAAACTCGATGGAAATACTTGGCAGTGGAAATTGTTTTATTAATAGGGCACTGGGACATAGCTTTTGATTTAGATTGCCAGAAGTTGTAGTCTCCACAGGTTTTGAACAAGACAGTCTGTATAACGCCACTGAAATCTTCATCACCTTTTCACATTGTTCCGCACCGAAGCCAGGTGTGAATTCTGAATTTCAGATATCAGATGCAAAACATGGTCAACTGTACGCAGGTAATATTTTTGCAAAGATGAGTCAAAAGTTCGTAGCAAACTTCCTAGGTGCAGACCTTTATTGTGAGTGTATTTACTAGCTTGAGATGACACTACCAGCACCAATGGCGTTTGGATTAAAGTCTCCAGGCTGTTTGCTTTGGGGTTCGCTGTGCCAGAGTCAGTTCAACGTTGCGCGCGCACACACGCACGCAGAGCTCGCGTTTGTTCCAACCTCGGCAGGACATTTCCTTCAAATGCTGTTCCCTCCTACGAGTAGAATAAAGCTTCACTAGCATTAATATTCAGGTAAAGTTAATTACATTTGCCTTGTTGATTGCTTGAGTTAAAAAAATGATTTGCTTCCCGATTTCGGAAAGAAAGATCGTGGCTCAGACCAGACCCGACCCTCTTTGCTGCACCCAGTCCCCAAAGCCCAATTGTCACCTCCCATCTTATCACATCGCCGCTAAAATCAGATAGTGCACTCTTCAGGCTGGGGACCTTGGTCTTCTCCTTCAAGGAGCTGCTTAAGGAAACATGTCCCAATATGACCTGTAAAAATTCCCTGAACGAATATGTTAAAACTCCTTATAGATGTAAAATGCTTACAGTTTCTGCCTGTTCTTCATTTATCATTTTTTGTATGAGAATTGATTGCCTTTACATTATACAACTCCATCTGTTCAAACAAAAAAATTACCATTAAATAAAAAAAATAAAAATATAAAAAATATATTTAAAAAAATAAAAAAAACAGAATTCAGAAATTAAAAAATAATGTTAATAGCAATATTATGAATGTGAGAAAACTATGCACGCATTTTAAAGCTATCCATTTTACTCTCAGAGGACTGAGAGTACGTTTACTCTGCATCCTCATTTTGCTTTAAAAAAAATAAAAATAGTATTTACCTATGTGACAAACTGAAGTGAAGGAATCGTATCTTCCACTAGCTTGAATGATAAAAATAGAGTCAAAGAATTATAATCTCAAGAGACATAGTTGAAAGAAACAAGAAAATTCTTTTGCATAACACAACAGCTTTTCCTTTTCCTTTCAAAGTTCCCCTCTGCACAGACAATTTATTTTGCTGGATTCTTTGCAATGGGTGGGAAGCATCATTTTTTAAATTATCTTGCAATAGCATAGATTACAGCCTCAAACATTGACCCAGTAAAGCAAAACAAACAAAAGAAAAGTCTGTGGATTTGGGGGAGTTTGCTTAAAACAAAACCTGAAAAAATCTGAAGTCGAGCTTGCTGCATAGCAACAGTGGTGCACAGATCAGCACTGCTAGAACAAATGCTGTTTTCCAGGAAAAAACCAAAACACTTACCTGGCCTGAGCATTAATTAAAACGTAGGAAACTGAACCTTCACAGAAAAATATCATCATGCTCAAAAACTCCTCCAGCCCACCTTGCCAAATTGCAGCACTGGATGTAAAAACTATCATTTCAGTAATTTATAAAAATAGAAGGCTTAAGGGAATATAGAAAAAAGACATAAACCAAGTGTTGTGGCAGTATGGGCACAATAACTATTGTGCGGAGCAGTAAAGCAAACTGTACGTGGGATAAAAAAGATATTACAGACCACCTATTAAAGATGGATTTCTAGTCATTTGGATTTAAACGTACCAGTTAGGCTGGGAAGATCAGAATCCAAACCAGTTAAAAATTTTCTGGCGCCCTCTGGCACAAGAAAGGGCAAAAATTAAAATTCCGGTCCCAGTTCCGAATCCAGAGGGCAATTCCGAAGACGCCTGCAAAAGGCTTTCCCGTATTTCCGCGCAACCGCCGCGTGCGCGGGGAGGTCAGGTCGGGATAATCTCCCGGACGGGTCTCGTCTTCTCCGGCGCTCAACCCAACCGCTCTTCCCCAACCTGACCACAGGCCGTTAACAAGGCCGCACGCAAAACCCGCCTACCCGAAGGCGTTTTGCTGGCAGAAGCGTTCGCCCACATGGGTCCGGTTTAGGCCGCGAAGGGAGGACGGGGCCGGTCCCTCCCGGTCCACCCCTCCTGGGCCACCCGCGGCCCCCCCAGCCCGGGCGGCGGCTGGGGCAGGCAAGGACACAGCGCCGGGAGAAAGCGAGCGGGTGGCGAACGCCTGGCTGGGTAACGGTGCAGAAAGTCCTCGAAACTCCTCTCATTTTGCAGTGCAAGGAGGTGCCTCCGCACGCGCCCCGAGCAAACGCGCCTCTTCGCTACGGCGAACTGTCCCCGCGAGTCCCGGGTGAGATTCGGTTTTCCGTATTCGTAAGAGGTGCTGGACCAAAGCAGCGCGCAAAATTTTCCGTGCTCCTTTGTAGAAAGCTCTTCCCTGCCCAAACTTCTGTAATGACCACAAGGAAAAGGGCTGACGAGACCCCAAGGAAATAACAGCCAGTGAGCTGGTGCTGAAAATAAGAAGAGAATGTGTTGTTTACAACCATATAAAAAGGAGCCTATTTGATAAGGCTTGCTGCAAAAACAATCGCGGCAGAAATTCAATTCCCTTGCAATCCACGCTGACCTTTGCCACCACATCTTGTATACAACCATGGCATTTGGATTAAATAAGTGGCCCTGCTTGTTAAAGCAGCACTTTCTACAGGTTAACGTCTCAATTTAAACTCCACTTCATCCTGCCCTACTGTGACAGAACGGCCTTTAGAAATCTATCATCGATCTCAGTTGAATTACGAGGCAAATTATTAAGCTGGAGTTATGAGCCCTGTTATTATGCCAGAAGAAAAGTGGAACATATAGCAACTCATGTAAAGGGGTCCAGTATTACATGGGACAGAAAATTAAACACAAGTCCCAAGACAATTCCCTTGAGAGAGCAACACCAGTATCTTATGTAGGATACACACTGGGGGAAGCATTACACTTTGACATTCTCCTTCTCAAGTACTCTTTCTAAAACTTCCCAGAGTCACCAGCTTAGCTTTTTCCTTCCCTCTCTGTTTACAGAAGATAAAATCAAGAGAATCAGGATCCAAAAGAGCCTCAGCAGAGTGTGGGCGAAAACAACAATAAACCCCCTTGTTCTCTCTTAGCAATCCAACCAGACACTGCACGACGCCGGTCCCGTCTCCTCCAGGACACGTGTGCCAGTAGCATTCCTAAAGATTCAAGAAAAGGTGATGAGTCAGTTCCTCTATCTTGATCAAATTCGTCTGGAACTGCAACAGCAGCAAAATGCAGTTTTATCTCCAAAAGGAGGAGAGAAATAGAGGGCACAGATTAGACACAAAGGACAGAAACAGCACATTCCGCAACCTGAGATTCTCATTAAGCCAGAAGGAAAGAAAACCGTTGACAAATGTGGTATGCTGTGGAGTAGATAATGGAAAAGGCAAGAAAGTGTACATTATGCACAGGACATTATAATTCTTTACAGCACAAAGTTTGGCCTGTTTCAGTTAAAAAAAAAAAAAAAAAAAAAAGAAAGAAAAATCCTAATGAATGCCTGAACGCTGCTTTATTCGCAAGGCGCAGGGAGAAGGCTGCCTCCTGAGCACATACTCTAGACTCTAAGACTTCAAACTATATAAAATACAACGGGAACAGAAAAGTGGATTAGACCTTGAAATATAAGTATGACGCTATTAAACAATATTATGATACCTCGTAGTGTAAAAAGAATAAAAAGTGGAATCACTGGGTTGTGAAAATTCTTCTTTCCTCAATTAACTACAGAGTATAGCATTACCTGATCGAAGGGAGAGAAAAGCTCTTGCTTCAATACTTTTTCTAATTTACTCAATTCCTTAGAATATACTGGGAAGCTGAAAAATCTCTAATCGAAATTTATAGAGGCAGAGGAGAGTCTCAGTGAGAGAAAATATGCTGTCGGTGGTCCCCCAGCCAGCCTGGGCATCACCACCCAGGGCACCCACTGGCACCGGGGGCGAGCGATGTGCTGAGCCCCCACCTGCACCCACGGGCATGAACTGCAGAACAGTAGGTTTCTCCAGAACTGTGGTTTAAAAGAGAGACGGGAGATGCTATAGTATCCAGTGAAAATCAAGACACCACTGAGCAAGGAGCTGACCTTTTCTCACAAAACGGGAAAAAGATGCCCTGGGCTGAACAAAAAGGGGATGAGCTGCAATATACCGCCTAAGACTTAAATTGGCTATGGGAATCCCACAAAATGTTCGCAAAATATCCTCGTGCAAAAAAAAGTCATAATCACAGCAGTGTTTTAGGGTGTTCAAGGCCCTGGGAGTCACCTTGAATTAGCCGATCAGAAAATAAAAGCATTGTTTTGGCCTGAAGCATTTTAAAATTACTCTATTTATCTTGAGAGTGTTTTCCCCCACCTCAGTGTTCATCCCTCCTTTTTTTAAAGGCGTCTCAAAAAATGGTTTCCAAGAAGTTATAAATATTTTTCATATCCACATGAGCATTTTACTGTGGTGAAAGGAATCTGGAGCTGCCATAACCCACTGCTAGGCTGCTGCGCAGAGCTCCAGTGATGCTCTGGGGCTCGTCACCGCATGGTACCTGCTGCAGACCAGGCTGTAAAGATCCGCCTTCGCTACGTCTAAATCACTTGCTTCTGCAATCAACAGGAAAAGTTCTGAAGGGCCGGAGCTGAAATTGAAAATTATACTGATATACCTACACGAAGCCACACAACCGAAGGTCTAATGCGCTCATAACACTACAGACAACTATTTAGGCATAACCGTTCCTTCCACAGTAACGCGATAGCTGCCCCATTTCTGAGTGGTGACAGTTATCCAGAAAGGCACGTTCATGACAACACAGTCGCGTGCAGAGTGTGGAGGTTATAGTGCTTCAGCTATGTGAGTATAATCAAAGAAACAGGTTTTCAACATAAGCAGGACTTTATCTTTACTGTGGCCAGATTTAAATAGGAAATAAAAAAATTTATATCATCAATATAATAAAACTGGTTAGGACAATTATTATTTTAGGTCATTGCTACACTGACAGAAGCCCTAGTGAACTGTACGCTCAAAACCAAGAGGATTCTCTGATGAAGCAGGTTGTTTTGTCCAGGAAAGAACACTGCTCTGCAGATTTAAAGACTGAAGCCCTACCTTAGAGCCAGACCCACGAGTGGTCCTAGAGCAGCCAGGCCTCCGAAACCCCCACAGACTTCAAGTACGTTCTCAGGGGCAAGAAAGAAAAGGCTTTGGGGAACAAACCAAGGACATGTATCGAAAATGAAATTTGGATTATAAACCTTACACTAATAGATAAAAGAAGTTAAAATAGTTCGTGTATCTACTCACCTCAAAAAAAGCCAATTTAAATAAATAAGTAAAACATTTTGCTTTCTAAGAGCTTTTAAACTTTATTTGAAGCTCCCAGTTAAAACAAACTCTTCACAGGCAGTAAAAGACTGGAACACTTAAAACTGAAGCCATCTAAACAAGACAAATAGAAAACATAAGGGAATGACACAGCAGCTCATTAGGAACGGTTCACAGAACAATCTTATCAGTGAAAAAATTTTCCCCGTACATTTTAAGAAAGCATCCACTTAATAGGAAAATTAATTCAGAATGTTGACTAAATTAATCTTGGAGACCTTCAGCAGGGATTTAACAAACTTGTTGGGTGTTTGGTTTCCAATTTACGCCCCAGACAAGTCTGAACATAACGTAACTTTGGATTCACATTAAAAAATATGCTCTTGTAATTATTTTCCTAGCACGATCTGTGTGTACGCGGGGTGGCTCCCCTGCCACGTGCCGGTACCTTCCACGGATGCCGCGGCGGCACTGCCTCCCGCTTTGCACGGGAGCGGGGAAGTTCGCGGCAAATTATCCGGCCAGCGGCCGCCGGCGAGGCTGCAGGGCGAGCTGGTGTCCGTCAGAGCTCCCTCCGGCTCCCGCGATCCTGTGAGCGGGAGTCACACCGGGCTAAATCGAGCGGCATTGCGCGTAATCGCAGAGCTTGGTGGTCTCCCAAAGCGGCCTCGACCCGACCATTCGGCGCTCCCCTGGGCTGCTGCTCTAGGTTTGCAGCGAAAAGGTAAAACTGGGCATCGCCAGGGAAAATGGGGATCCAAGAATTAACACCTTTGTTGATATTTCCACCATTTTCTACCAGAAAGGGGTTGGTTGTTTTGGTTTACTTGGAATAAAATGTGGAACTTTTTGCAATATGTCGGTTTTGGATGCTGAAGTGTTTTTTTTAAGAATCTGTCACCTAATTTTTTGGAGCTGAAATACCTGCACCCTCTTTAAACTGAAAACTGAAACATTTAATTTTCTTTTTTAAATATGGGCTATTGCAGTAGTGATGGGAAAGACTCCAAAGGGTTTGTAACTCGGGTTTTCATTTAGATAAGCTGGCCATGGCCAGAGAGGTTATTTAAGCTTATCCCCACCATCGCAGCGTCTCGGCTCTGCGGGCCAGCGCTGGGACTCCTCGTAAGGAGAGCTTTTCTTGCGGAGTGTCAGCAAGTCTAAATCTTGTGTCTGCCAGGGCATGGGAAGTAGGGGAAAATTATCTGCTATGTCAGAGCCTTCAAACATGCAGTAATTCCATAACCATTAACAGGTTCCTCCAGAGCATTAATCATAAGAGATATTGAGGCATTTTGTGTATCGCTATCCCACAAAACACGTGAGGAAACCGAAGCAGGCTTCACACAGTCCTAAGGACTAACAAATTCAAAAATAAACATACTAACAACAAACCTAAACTAAAAAAAGCCTATAAATATTAGTTACATATATTCAAAACTGCAACTAAAAATCCTGTTCTTAAAAGTATAACAAGATTTTGCTTTGGTTTTATTTGCAGGGAAAGGGAGCAACCACAGAGTGACTGCGTTAATCCAATTGTTCTACACGAGAGCTATAAAAATCAGAACAGAGTCCATAAAAATAGCTTTGCATCAGTTATTTGCTTTCTATTGAGCTTAAAGTTGCTCCGCGTGGTGTCTGATCTTACATGCTAAATATACCCAGGAAGGGCTGAGAGCATTCGAAGTCCATGGGCTCCACGGGAGGCTGACGGCGCTCAACAACCCGGCCCAGGTGGCCATAAAAGCACTTTTTTCAGCTGGGGGGTTTTCTTGGTCGAACCAGCCGCCTTCTCCCGCAGCGCTGCCGGGCAGGTCTCACCGGCCAAGGAGCGTCTCCATCTCCTCTGCGTGTCAGAGACCGCCCGCCGCTGCGGTCCCACCACCTGGGGAGAGGCAAGCGTGGGCACTGCTGCTCTTCGACGCGTGTTGAGGCGGCGGCGTTAAAACGCTGTTTTCCATTTATAAACTCGCTGCTGTTTTCAGAACGGCACAAAGCTGTCAGATTCCTGCAGAAGCAGTCGGGGGGGGTTCAGCTCAGCTCCACGGGACAGGCGTACCTGCCTCGAACAGGAGTCCTTGTCGGCAGCACGCCGGAGGCGGTAGCGGAGGGAGCTGTAGACGCTCTGTGACTGCTCCGCAGTGCTGCTGGCACCACTGGGTAAGAGGCAAAGTCTACAATTTTACTGTAAGGCTGCCCAGTTCCCTGTAAGACTATTGCAAGTGCCAAACCAGTAATACTTCAACTTGGAAGGTTTTCTGTTCCTAGCTACTGAGGAAGATGTTGGTAAATAACCTTTACGTAATCAGTGTTCAGTGTCGACTGGATGCGCTCACAGTCAAGTCCAGCAGACTATTTCATGAAATTCAGCAGCCATGGATCGCTGAAGCTAAAACCTGCCGCAGATTCGGTACGGACCCTTGTAAGGGGCCCTATTGCACCTGGTGGTGCAACACCCGTGCGGGGGATCTGAAGATGGATCCTTTGAATGACCCAGGATCAGCTCCCAATTAAGGGACCTGGGCTGACTCTCTAGCAGTAACCCTGGCATTCATCGAGGGGCGTTCAAGGCATGTATTAGCCCTGCTAATACTGATAATAGGAACTTCACTGCCCAGACAGACACCTGTAGCAGCCTGGCTTTACAAGATCTTAGAATGACTGAGCACTGTTTTCAGATGCTCTGGTAAATTTTAAAAATCACTTTCAGTTCTCTGGTGTGCTTTAACACAGCAGAGAATGTAGCAGAATTACAAGCTGCGATTCAGAATCTTTAAAAGATTCAAAAAGAAGAATCAACTTATTTAAAGCCTTCAATCTGACTTTATTTAGATATGGCCAATAAATAAACACTGCCCCAAGAAATATGTCACAGTGAGATTGACATTTTGACACTGAGATGCACAAAGGCACATTATATTCTTCTCTCATAAAAGCTATTAATCCCATTTTAATCCAAAATTGCTTTAACAATAATATTTCCCCAACCTCTTTCCTTAACTGAAAGCTGCTACAATTAACAAATATACCAGAATTTGATCCAGAATTAATTAAAGAAAAAGTGATAGGAAACAATATAATTCAATCACTGCACTTTATGACAACCCATAAAAGAGCAAAAATCTGTAGCTGTATTAGCATTAAAAAGAAGAGTGATACACTTATTACACTGATTTTCTGTTTAACACTTACTTCAGGAATTTACCCAGCTCTTAAACCCAGGCCATATGTCTGCCCTCACAGTAACTTATGGAAGGGAAATGCTTCATTCGATTCTCTGATACAAATGAGTATGCTACTAAATTTTGTTACAGAACAGTATTGAACCCTGGTTTACAAGGACAGTGCAAGTTATAACAAAGGAATAAAAGTTAAGAAGAAAAATAAAAAACCGCAAAGATCTCTGGTTTCTTCTTTCTCCACATCTGGCTGTTGGATGGGCTGTTGTTGGCAACCTATGTTACGCCTCCCTTTTCCTGGGGTATGAAATGTGGTACAGCTCCTTCTCAGGAACACATGGAGGGCAACGGGCTCAAATTATAGAGGAGAAATGTGTGACAACTTTCTGTGCAGGATTTTCGTTAGGAGATTATAAAACTCTTTAAAGAAATAACATCATTACCCATTGCTCTCCCCCCACCCCTAGTTATGCTCAGTAATGGATACAATTTTAAGATTTTTTTTCCATTGCCAGAGGAATTTGTTGTTGCTGTGTGTGTCGTGTTGATAACTGAGAAATTAAAATGGTATCTAACCTTGTCAGAACTAAATAATTTTGACAGCAATTATGTCTGCTTCTTAATTGTTAGTCTTCAAGTATGTCCTACTCCTTTCTGAGTCTGTATGACCTGACACCCAGATTTTCCAGAAGAAATGCATTTGAGTGACATTGCAGATAAACGGTATGGGAGCACAGCACAGCATCCGACAGGACCCCACCAATGCCTATTTGCAATTAGAACAGCTCAAATCTGTTAAAAGTTCTCAAAGTAAGAAAAGTACAGCAGGGTTTGGCCAGCTGGGGAGGACTACTTGCCTAATCAAAAGGTATCTAGCAATATTCATTTCCTATGGCACACATACCATAGACCTAAACAGTCCTATCCCTGTTCCAGTTATCACCATATTTCCAATTTCTTTGGAAATGGCTGGCTCAAAAAAAAACTTAAACAGACACGGCAAAATTTTGTTCCAGTCACAAAAGTAGCCACAAAACATATAAGTTCATTTGACCGGCTATTCAGCTGGATGCGCCCAGCTAAACTGTAATGAATCACTAAAAGCATAGAGTGCCTTTTCAGTTTACTTTTGCCCAACCATCATGCCACTAATCCGAACACAACTCTGAATGAGAAGGAGAATGCCTGTTATTCGTTCACAGTATGACCTTTAGGGCAGTCACGACTTCTCCACACATAGTTTTATTCACCCAAAAATGCATAGAATAATTCTTAGCCACAACTCACTGTGGAGTTTGCACTGCAAAGGACAACAGGTACACATTTAGGCAGTATATCTCTAATGACAGGATTAACAGTGGGCACTTAATCAATCAGCTGCAGGAGTATCAGTGCAGTGAGGGAGAATCCAGCTGTGTCCATTCAGGAATCATTTTAAATAAAAATTGAACAGATTTTACTTAAAGAGCCATTAACAGCACTACAGAGCTGAGATGGAAACCGGCTCAGTTCCATTTCCAGGCATATCATGTTCGATGGACAGCACTAACTGGGAAAGCAGCAAGTATTGAGGAATAATCCAAGCACCTGGTACATTAACAGCTCATCAAAAATCAATCCTTCTATAACCACTGATTAACATAATCTAATTTAACTTTTGTGATAATTTCAGCCACTCTAATAACTCAGTAAACTATTGAGAAGAAACATGAGAAAATAGTTATCTACAAGTATATAGCCAAAAATTGTCTAAAGATTTGAAACAGAGAACTCTGGTAAACAAGCAGCCTTCCGGAGAGCTGGAACTTCAGTTTTACAGCCCTGATGCATAGTATGCTGTGAAAATATATTAATCCTTGCTAGAGTGGAAAACTTTTTCTTGCAGTGGCAGTTTTCTGTTACCTTGCATTTCTACCCCTGGTTCCCCCATGTCCCTTTGTTCCAAATAATGCATGAAATTTGCAGTCATGTAGTGCTAAAATCTATTACCAAATATGCTTCACTAAACCAAATTCAATGCTCAAAGGTGGAAGGTAAAAATAAATATGCAGTCCCCCAGTTGGAAAGAAACTGGTGAGGCATACAATAAACACATAATAAATCTTAAAGCTGTTTGACAAGCTAGAAGAAAGTAAGTTAATGTTGTGTAAAAGGTACACATTTATTCCTGGATTATCATCAGTCTTCTGGATCATGGCACAAAGATTACAGAGAATAAATAGATGTAATTTGGGTAGGCATTTTGTATTTCACTGCCTTTCTCATCCCATGGTTTATACTGCTCCTTGCTATTTGGCTAGTCATCAGTGGGCAGCTGGTGAGTCTAGATGCACTAATGTAGGTGAAACAACGTAATTCAGGATTGACAATAAAAGTCAGTAAAAGTATTACCATCTCCTTTAAAAACCACAGAAATTCTGAGGAATTGGAGGATATTAATTTCTTAAATGTCATTTGTTTTTTCTATTTGTATGTAAAAATACCTACTGGTAAGGCCCTTCTTAAAAAAAAAAAAAAAAAATGTTTGACACAGATCATGCTGATTTCTATGGCCATTTTATTAGAAATCCTTTATTATTATTATTTTAATATGAAAGGAAGACCTTTTTTTTTATTTATGGGGGTTTATTGCTAATTTCTCACTTTAGGAAATCAGAGGGTTTCTGGAAGTTAAATTTCCAGTGCCTACAGCTGAGGGCTTGCTCTCTTTTGCAATGTATTTTGGAGACATGTTTGGCTTCAAACCAAACTATATGTATCAACATTTACATAAATGTTATGTACCACCCACTAAATCAATGAAAAACCTTCTTCAATAGGTTAGGGGTAAGCTCTTTTGATGAAAAAACTTTCAAAATACTGCACATTTGTATTTTATCCAATGCATTTACAACAGAGTCTTTCGTTATTCACACAACACCCATTATCAGGGAGGTTCCAGCCGGGACTAGCTCTCCACACCGCGGTTGTCAGAGAAATACAAACAAAACCCCAGAGTTCTAGCCCCCCAAAGCCTCAGCTCTGTGAAGTGACGAAGCCACCAAAGGAAGCGCAGCCAACGTGGGCGCAAAGTCTCCAGAGGAGACCTGTCCCTGCTCCTGCGCCTTGTGGTTCCCTGGAAGGGGGATACGTTTCGCAGTAGACCTTTCAGCTCGTAAAGTTGGAAGAGGAGATGGAGGCACAGGGAATAAGCACTCACCGCTGCTGCCGTTGCGCGTCTGGTTGCATCTCCAAACAGGCTGCGGATGAGACTTCTGCCCTTCCAGTTGCATGGGGGGAAACTGGGTTCGTCTTTCTGAGTTAGCTTCATTCTGCGAACGCGTCTGGCAGAGGAGACAGGAAGATTTCTGGGAAAACAGAGTGGCCGTCAAAGGTGATAATTAAAAGAAATCTCCCCTGAAATCTTGTTGCATAAGTACAGGTTCTAGGGGACCAATTGTAAACAAATTATCTTAATTCATTATTGCTGACCTTTTTGTAAGTCTCTAGTGGTGCTGGTTTGCTCTGATTCTTTTTGAGTTATATAAGGTCATCAGTAGTTTACAGGAAAAGCTCCTGTAGCCACTTCAAATAAATACTTAGAATTTCTGCTAAAGAAATGGCCTTCACATGAGAGTGCGTTAGCGAGAAGACACTGTTTTTCCAAAAAAAATAGAAGGTACAAGGGAAATCCACCTCTCTTCACATCCATTGGGGCTGAATTCTTACTGTTCAGCTCTGCTACATCTGCTCCTATGGACTACGAAGTCATCATGCAGCTTTTGATCTGGGGACTAAGCCCTCATCAACAAGAACGTTAGCTTAAAGCGTATGTCCCTAGCTGGAAAACGTGGCAGGATAAGGACTAGGCAGTGACACCGACACTGAACATGGAGAAACGGAATAAAACATGGAGAACAGAACATGTGAAGTATCTTCAGGGTATTCATAGCCTACGAGGAATTGCAGTACTGGAGCCTGTATTTACTGGAGTAAAGTCTATCTCCAACAACATCACTACTAGAGTCAAATCTAGTAAGAGATTTCCCTTTCTGAAGTCAAAAAGAAGGCTAAAAGTATAGGAAGGGCTTTATTTTGACTCACATCTATTTTGTTACAGACATAACTGCAAAAAACTTGAGATAACTGAGAATAGTCTTTAATTAACATGAGGACAATGGTGAATTTGCAGCATGATGAAAGCAAGTGCAGAGGTGACAACATAACCGCAATTATCAGAGCACTCCCAATATATCTGTACCTTGAAAGGATTTTTAAGGTTGGACATTTTCCAAAGGAACCTGCTATCATTCTGAAGCTAGTAAAATTGAATTGGTCTCCAAGAATTAATGCAGAGGCAAATTTTCAATAGTACAGACAACATTTATTTCTCCTTTCTCCTCCCAGCTTACCCATGTTTTTTCACTTTAGTATTGTTATTGTTGCCTATTAAGACTGGAGAACTTTTCAGGCCAGACTTCCATTTTAATTAAAATGTGTCAGCAACAGCTGTTTGTCATTGAGCTGCGGTTCACTTGGTGAAAGAGAATCAGCCTGTTCTACATAGCAGGAACAAACTACATTTAAATATGACTCATTCCTAGTATATTGACTTTGCCTGCTGCACCGTAAATACCCAGGCACTCAGGTTATGACTGACAACACGAACCACTGAGACTATGTGACAACCCAGTATGGTAGACGTGAGCCATGTCTTTGAGCATCTGTCGTGGACAAGGGATGCAGGGCCAAGGAACAGTTGGCGAAGCCAGGGCGGTAATGGGCTATGATGAGGTCTTCGCAATTTGGGATAAGGCAGCACGGCGGGTTTTGCAGAACAAGGTAAGAGAGGGTTACACAGGAAGGTCTCACAGCATGCAAGACCTCTTCAGTGCAAGCACTAAATTGTCCTCAATTTGGTCATCCGTTCGCAAATGAACCTCTTCGGTAAAAGCCAAAGACTGCAGCTGGAGGCGGAGTGATCTGCAGCACCTGCGTGACCCAGAACGTTGCAGCAAACCACTGACATTCCACCAAAACCCCAGCTGCACGGAAGGAGGTCGGCCCCAGGCTAGAGGATCCTCTTACAGAAGCGTGGGCAAGGAACAGACTCGACGAAGCCGCACTGAGGTACGCGGGGGCAGCAGGCTCTTTGTGCTGTCCATGCAGAACACCCCCGGGTGCCGCGGGACATTCGCCCGTGCCGAAGCTCATACCTCAGCACCCGAAAGAAGCGGAGCTGGTGCCAGCAGTTCAGGATAAGGGTCTGCTCTTCCAGTAATTTAGGATCTGATGGAAGAATTGCTTTGGCAAGAGTGTCGAAGTCAGGGTTTGGTTTCCTTGGTGGCATGGAGCAGCTCAGGGGCTCGTAAGAAATGCTGAAAAAATTATGTTCCCTCTGCAGGCATCCAGATCTTGAAGATCTTTCCATGAAGTGTTCCCAGAGAAATTGTTCACAGCCTGGTAGTTATAGGGAAGGAACATGGAAGGGTGACCTTGGTGAACATGGAAGGGTGACCTTCCATGTCACTTGCAATATTTACTTTACACTGAAAATTGGCATATGGATACACACCTGGGGGAAAAATTGTAGCTCCAAAATATCACAGATCAGTCTACACTGTTTTCTTTCTTTTAAAAATATTTAGCACTTCTGAACAACTTTCCACCATGAAGTTTCCCTTGCATTTGAAAGGTGGCCAGCCCTGCTCCCTCCTTCCTTTAGGAAAGGTGGAGTTAAAGTGACTTACCAAGGGTTGCATGGCAAGATCAGTAGTCAAGGTACAAACAGTAAAGGTTCCCTGCTAAATGAGTGAACAAATAATAAGCTAATACTATGCAGCATGTGCACTTTTAATCTTCAGTTCCATTTGAAGTAATTACATTCTGACAATATGCGGGTGTATTAACCTAGTTTTTGCAGGAAGCTAGGCAGAAAATACGTCCACAAAAGGATTAAAACGTCCCTGAGACTAATTCCTGGCTTTTCCTCTATGTTCAAAACCACATTTCTCTCTTACAGAAGGTCTCTCTGCTCAGCTAAATCACAGCAATTACATTTTATTCTTTGATACATTTTTCTGTTCTTATTTTCTTGTGTAAGTCAATATTTTTAAACCGCTCATTTAAAAAGTCTCAGGTCTGGTTCACATCATAAGCAAATAATGGAAGGTTACCTATTAATGTCATCGTTTACCATTTATTCCTATTGCAATGATACATCTCCTTGTCTATTTTTTTGCAAGATGGACAGTCACTGGGAAAAAAAGCTGCAAATGCATGACACTGACTTAAGAGGGCAGAAAAATTCCTCTCTTCATGCCTTTTAATTAAAAATCACAAATTAGAGGCAGAGCCCTAGTTACTGCCCCTCATGGGCCAAGTCAGAGAGTTAAACATTTGTCCAAAATCCCAAAGTTCCAAAGAAATACATAAATTTAAACAAAGCATGACAGTGTTTCAGCCAACAGGAGTCAGTAGCCTTTATAGGGGGAAACGAATGCTTCTGTTTCTACTGCCTTCCTCTCCGGGCCTTTGAAGACAGTATTCCCACATATTACTCCTCTGGAGAATAACTCAACTACAATTTTTTTTTTTCTCAGCCTTCTCCTGCCCCATCTTTTTGATAATGGCCTCTATTAAAACAAAGCCTTTCAGCAAAAACTCAAAGGAAGAGGCAGGGAGGAGGCTGGTTTTAAATCTTTTGTGAAAAACAGATTTTGAAGTATTGATTTTTGATAGTTTTGTCCTTCTTCCCAGGCTTTTTGTCACAAACATCAAACAGAATGGCTTTCCCTTTTGCTCCTGTTAACTGTAGTGTGGCCAAACTTCTGTCATCTTCTAAAAGCTGAAGAGTGAGAAGGGAAAATCAAAATAATAAGACGAATCTTATGTCCTGAATTTGTAAATGGTATACATAGTCAATGCTTACTAAGAGTTAATCTAAGAGTATTCATAACAGATTACAGTATGGAGAACTCCTTCAATTTGTTAAATACTTGTTAAATTCAGCAGAAAACACAAGTCAATATTTTCTTCGAAGTTGTATTCCAAAAAGGGAAAATATCCAAAACAAAGTTAATTTTGAAATAATTTCACTGAATGAGTCCTTTTCTCTTTTTTTTTTTTTTCCTCCACCTTTCCTTTTTATTTATTTTTTGGTTTGCATGAACATAAGCCTATTCAGGTGACACAAGGGCCTTACCAGACACTAGAAATACAATATAAGCTGGCTGGACACACGCCCTTCCATAGCTCTGCCGCTGCTCTGGGTGCAGGAGGGAAGGGTCAGGTCTGCTGTTAAAAAGAACCAAAAGGCACTTACCCATGAGCAATGTGTGACAAAGGGGATGAACACTCATTTTTATAATTATTGCACAGTTTAATGAGGAAAATGCCTCCACTTCATTAAAGGACTTTGCTCTTTACTAGACCGTCCTTTACACACAAACAGACTAAAAGGCTGAAATTGCTGTTGTTATACACCAGCTTACAGAAAGCTAAAGGCTGGGTTTTTTTCCTAAGAGAAAACTTGAAATCTTACATTCAAGTGTCAGACTGAGCATTAATAGAAAGCAGTCAGACCTGAATGCGAGCTTTCTGGGTCACAATATGTGTATTTTTAAAGCCAGTTCAGATGAATATTAATGATAATGAACTTAAAATTTAACACCTGTCTTATGAACAATAGAAATCGCCTTACGAAGGAAAGACATTTCTAATTTATGACCAGGAAACTGAGAAGCAAACCATCGTAGTTCCCTGCAAGCCGTACGGAGAGCGGTGACACTGCCCACGGCAGTTGGGCGCATACAGCTGTGGCTCTCTCTAAACTCATTCTGCGTCCCGCAGGATTTTAGTCTGTTGGACTCGGCTTTCACAGCATAAACATTTTCTGCAACGATTCAAAGCCTGTGCAGCTACCTGCAAGTGATAACCTCCCCGCAGCCGGCCAAGCGTGCACCCATCTTTCCCGAAGCCGGCCCCTCGGCGAGGGAAGCCTACAAATCTCTGCTCTGCCCCTTTTACGCTCGCGGCGAAGTACAAAAGGTAAAGACGCAACGGAGACTGCGAGAAACTCAACAGCCTGCGACTTTTGATTTCATGTGCTGTAAGCTTCCACCGTTTCCCTTCTCCTTCAGAGATATAGTTTCGCTTGTAAAGGCTCTCTGTTGCTTCCGAGACCAAATACAGAACGAACCAAACCCCGTCGGAATATCGGCAGAGAATCGGGTAGAAACCGCGGCACATCCATCTGGCTGCCAGCGCGGCGAGCTGCTTTGCATCAGCTCATCAAAGGGATGCTGCTCTAGGGTCAGCAATCGCTCGGAAAGCTGGCAGGGTACACACACATACTTCGAATCTATCCGAAGGGGCACAAATGAGGGTAGCTGCTATAAAATGCTAGATCGATGAAAGTAATGCAGGGCTGGGCTTCAGTCAGAGTGGAGTCATGATTTCACCGTGGAAATAGCCTAGAGCTGAGCTGGTGATGTTCTTCAAAGCGCAGTGCCCAGAGGATGCATTACTCCCCCGAACGAAGCACCAATTTGGAAGCTCACACAGCCTGAAGAAGAGCAAAGCAATTCTAGAAACTCAGTTTAAACAAGCTAAAATCTGTCCTCTGCACAGTGCCAATTTCTACTTATACGTTCCTGTTTTGCACAAAGGCAAATAAGAGCAAAATCTGGCCTCCAAACTGCCAATGGTTCTTTGAATACTAATTTAGGCTTTTAAAATATCCAGGTATATATAAAAACACAGCTCGGATTTGAAAAACAACCAAAATTGGCATTAAAATGCCTGCACTCTCTTTTCTAGACCTCCACCAGGCAGACCACAGGTCCTCCATCTGGCCAGTGCTCCGTCCCTAGAGGAATAACTCAATTTTACCAGTGCTGGTGCCGGGACTCACACTTCGCTGTGCGCTCTCGCGGAGCTTGCGGCATGGAGCACCGTGTCCTCGAGCCAGGAGCTGCTCAGCCGTCAACTCCCTGGGACGCCGTACCTGGCTTCCGAAGTTGGGCAAATTGGGGGTTTTTTTTACCACATCATGGAGCAGGCTTTTTTTTGACTTTTTACAGGATGACTAACATCGCCAAAATATTCAGGGATGTATTTTCAGAGTTGGAGTTACCAAATGGAAAAGCCAACGACCGGCAGGTTGGAGCGACGCGGACGGCGCGATCGGCCCGCGGGTCCGCCAGCTTCAGCCAGTTGTGCCGTGCTGGCAACGGGCTCTGCGGGGTGGGGGTAAGTCACAGCAGCTGTAGGCAGATGCCAGACCAAAACGACACCAGAGTTCCTACGGCATGGCGTAAACCGTGTAATATTGACTATTGTAGGATAATTTTCCTTAGGGACAGCAGTATAGACTTTGAGCACCATTAAATGTGCCCTCTGAGCACCCACCAGTACCTACGCTGTTCGGAAGGCGGGACGCGAATGGTTGAAGCGGATACAGGAAAACCGCAAGCGGTGGGACCATTTCCACAGATGTAACTGGTGGCATCTCCAACAGGCCTAGACAGAGCGGTTTGATCACTCATTTATTGAAAGCAATCTTACTCCCGGAGACCTACTCAATCCCACAATTAGTTTTACAGCAGGTATATAATTTTTGCATTCCGAGTGTGGCACGCAGAAGCCAACAAAGAACTTAGGATCACAGTAAAATATTTTCCCTAGCCAAAATATATACAGTGCCAGTCACGGCAAAATGGTTTAAAATTCTAACAGAAATTTGGTGGGTAAGCCTCATTTTTCAGAGGCGACTGCTTCAAAGGAAAAGTTTGTTTTACAGGCTTCTAATTTTTTTTTACTTTGTACAGGTCTTATCCCTTAGCACTTCGTATCAGCAGTTATTTTAATTAAGCTTCCCAAAAACTTATTTCAGGATTTTCATTTGATTCAATTCTTTCACTGAAATGGTGCCAGCTCATTCTTTTAAAAAAATTTATGAGCACTTCTTTGAGATTCGTACACTAGGCATAAGCTGGGCAGCTACCTTAGGATTGCTCCGTCTTAACACAAATACACAAAAAAAATTCATTAGCTTCTTACAGCAACTAAAATTTCCAGGAATTTTATTATACCAGATAGTAACCTGCATGGCAATTAACCAGCAATTAATTACTTCAAAATATATTCACTTGATCACTTGAGAATTGGATGACTAATTATTTTGCATTTTAAGCAAAGAACAATGCTTTGAAGTAGTACAAGGCAGCTTCGGCAAGCCCTTTCAAACAGCTCCTGTGACACCAGGCCCAGTTCCTCAATACTGGTGTTAATGGGCATGTGGCCGTTCCCTTTACTGATGGTAAAAATCAATTCAACCAATTTTATTGCAGGGATGCTCAGGAACACCAGGCTTGGATAGCAGTTGTCGTGTGCAGTGTGCTGTACAAATAAAATGTAACCCCTGCATCACTGATTTTGCGATCTAAATTACAGGATTTATGTTTGTAGGCAGAATTTCATAGATGGAATTAACCTTCTCTATCTTATTTTGTATCAGTGGTTTTGCATGTTATTATTGTTTATGAATGAAAAAGCATTGACTTTAACATTAAGATAAATTTTAGCAGACCATTTGAAAGCTTTGAAAAGCAGTGCATGAGGTACATAAAACAAATATGTCGTATATTTTACTATTACAGCTCTCCTTTCCCTCCTTATTTTGCATTTAATTTTCTTCAGTGAATCAGATGAGGCCAGAATGCTCAGTCTCTGGGTGTAAGAAAATGTCCTTTAGATGAACTTGTTCTCTCTAGAACAGTTCCTCCACAGGCAAATAAAACCACAGGGAAAGGCATGTTATCAAATCATTTTCATGGATATGAGTCTTCCTTTCATATTTTCTATCTATTTCTATTCTATCTGAAACTATTTCAAAATAACTTTAGAAATAAACTGTGCCTTTTTAAACTGAGTTAGATACTGATATTTCTGTTTAGTTCTGACTTCTGTATCTATTTTATTAACGCCAAGCATTTACACTTCTGTGTTGTCACCTCGTATCTCTTTGTTAAATAATGTAAAAAAGGATTTTCCAAAGGATTTAAAAAAAAATATTTGAGGGAAACAGTAAAAAAGGGAAGGACAGTCAACCACATGCGTATATTGTCTTTTTACAACAAGATTTCTCTCCTTAGCTTACTACGATCATAATACCATAACCACAGTGGCACCTTCCAGATTACAAGGAGAGCTCATTACTCCAACATATTTGCAGTATCACATTATAAAGAATTATAAAATATCTGCATTTGTATTGGAAATTTAAAAATTGCTGTTGAAAACTAGGGGACAAAATGGGCTGGAAGTAATTTTACCTATGCAAAATAAAGGTTAAATTATAAAACAGATACCTTTACTCCACTCTTTATAAATACAGACATATGTCTCATAAAATAAGGCATGCTTAAAACGCGGCCATCAAACTACAACGTTTTGCTGCCTTTCTGTGGGGCGGTAAAGACACATTATAACCTCATATGAGGTGTGAAATGGCTCCGTACCGATTCTTCGCTATCTGCTCTGAGCGAAGGGGTTAAAGCAACTCTGCTCTTTCAGCTCGAGGTGCATTTTCACTGCAGCACGCTTGCGATGCCCTTCTCTCCCTCTTAGCTTCCCCAGTAAAAGCTCTCCCTTTCCCTCATTACTTCAGAATACGTGGCTATTTTATTCTCCTTTCCCAGCCAGGTGTTCTTTTGGCAGGGGTACCTAACTATTCTCATGGTATTCTCAGGCTACACTCCTGTTTGAAGGCGAGGGAAGCTTTGGGCCATGAAGACCAAGCTTATGAAGTTTTTATCAGCCAACACAAATCCAGCGATGATGCCTGTACTTGTCACATTTTCAGACCCGTCCAAAAGCGAATTTGAATTTTCCAAGGTATTTTTTGGTTTGGTTTGGTTTTTAAGGTGTCCAGATGTTCAAGAGTACCACAACAGCAGTCACCTGCAGCTCTGAATTTGGATGCTGTAAACTAAACTCAGTTTATGACTGATATCTGAACTTCTGATGCTTGCTTATGGTCAGCTCTCCCCCTCCTCTCTCCTCACATCCCACCCCTCGGTCTCCTGGGCGTCCCACGTGTGCTTTGAGGAGCCGGTCACCACTACCTGTGCACATTTCACGTCTTTTTGAAGACCCACCGATGTGAACACCAGCACGTGCACCGCTGCACAACAGCGCCACTGCTGTGTTGGTATTACAATTTTTTTTAAGGTTTCTATTATGCCTTTGCATTCAATTATACAACTTTGAGAGCAATAACAACCGCCAACCAGAGCGAGGGGAATACTTTGTGACAGAAATCAAAAGCGCGCTTGCAGCGAACGTAACACAGATGGAAAAACAAACCCAAGCACCTCTCCATCCCTTCTCCCCCGCTCCCTCCAGTACAGCAGATTTCCTTTGGGCTGTGACGTAAAGCCCTGCGGAAGGAGCGGAAGGATTTTCACCGACCTCTGGATCCTGCGCATCCTGCGGCTCTGCCGGGCAGGCAGAGGGGAGCCATGAATTCTCTCTTCAGGCCACTTGGCAGAACTAATCTCTTTTAGTCTGCTTTCTTTATGGCATCTCTTTGGCCTGACAAAACTCCGATTTATTGACTGTCAGGAAAGACCACGAGGCCTATATCTTTCTTCAGTAGTTCACTTTCTTCAGCGGTGTTCAGTGGCAAGGGAGTGAATTTAAAGGAAGCCTTTCGCTCACTTAAGTCTGATAAGGTTGCACAGTGTTACATTAACAGATTGTAGTATTCTAGAGCAATAAAAAATTTGCAGGTATTTGACAAATTAATGCAAAATTAGGAGACTGTTTCATTTAAGTGATACACATCCTCCTATAAGCAAACAAGAGCGTGGCGTGGAAGAGAACAGGTAGAAATACATCATTTTCATAGCAGGGTCACCAGGTGTTTGGCCACCAGCACCAGCGAGCCCCATGAGGATAGCACTACCCTACCTATATTGCTTCCTTTTCTGTAAAACTTATTAGAATTATTCCTATGTCACCTAGGTTTAGCACCTTCCCTTATTTTCAGGGAGAAGAAAAGAGACATCATCTCAGGGCTTTCTGACATTTTAACTGATTAGTCCCATGGCTCTGACTTTATTGATTCCCTCCCCGGTGTGATCCCTTGGGAAGAAGTGTATGCATTTTGTGAAGCAGCTAGATTTTGAGATTGAAAAGAGAAGGAATTGAAGATTCATAGGGCAAAATAATTACCTTTGATTCTGAAAATCTATTTCTTTTTTTATCCAATCTGGCAAGACTAAAAAGTAATTGGTTAAGGAAAATATTATTTATACAAGATTAGTACTTAAACGTCTTCAGTAAGATGTTCATTGACATAATATTGTGAAAGGCAATAGTTAAATATTAACTGTTTTGGCACAAAGAGATCAGAAAAATAATGACAGCTCTCCTGACCTTACAGGTCAAAACTAAGTTGCCACTAGACCAAGTGATTCACCCAAGGTCACACAGATAGTCTGCAGCAGGAGCACAAGCTGAGTGGCAATATTTTGCATACCGATTCAGTGCTTCACCCACCAGCTCACCCTTCCTCTCCTGATTCCCTGAACCTGCTCTATCAGAGTCATCGCAGGACAGAAGTTGGAATTTCAGTGCAGTTACATACCACATTTACCATCTCACCCCAAAGGATTTAATGGAATTAATCTGAATAAAGTTATTCACATGCATAGACGTATTTGCAGAACTGGTCCCTGTATAAGAAATGTTTTAAAACACGTACCCTGCAAGGCGAAAAAACGCTTGGACCGCTCTTTTCTGCTACATGTATACGTTGCATCTGTAAATTGTAAACATAAGGTAAAACTACTGCAGAGCCTTGATGGAGCTTGGAGTTGAAAACGATCTGTTTTGGTCTGCTGGTTTGAAAATGGTTTTCTTGATGAAACTCATGAGTCCACTGGAGACTGAGACACAGATGGATGAGCTGAGCATATGATAAACCTGCTGCATGAGTTTGTAGTTAATTGCCCATCATCTTTTTTGTCTCACCATAAAAAATTTCACGCCCACCTTGCACAGTAAAGGTAACCTGAGTGTCATAAACCATTTGTCTCCTGTGCTTTCTTTGCTGCATTATCCGATCGGTCTTGTTGTTGGAGTGCTGTTGAGACAAGACAAATTAGCTAAGCCTTTTTACAGATGAAGCACACTGCATCTTTTATCAAATGATCTCCATTCTCTAATGAGAAGAAACACCTTCCAGAGTCATTTGCATACTAATATCTTTATTTCTAAAACAATAAGCAGGCTGTAACTCGCAGAGCCGTTAGTCAGAACAGAGCGATTTCATTTGCACGAGCGGAGCGCGCCGAGCTCGCAAAGAAAACGTGGCCCCTTAGCAGGGACACGGAGGGTGCCTTGTGCTCAGCAGAGCCAGGGGCTGAGGGGTCCCGTGCAGCAAACATTAAGGGGGGGGGCAGCCCGTAAGAGAAGCAGCCCTGTCCTCCTCCGCCTTCACAGCTCCTGTCGGGACAACAGCTCCCACCTCCTGCGGGAAGCAGGGTGCAAGGCTGGTGGTCAAGCTGCGGGGCAAGAGGGCTTGAAGACAGGAGCCGATACCATCAGCGCCTCTCAAATGTGTTTATCACCGGTACTTTTCTCTCTCTCTTCTTTTTTATTATTACTTGGGGACAAAATATTGCAGAAACTGGTCATTTCAGGGCAGTACAGTAGTCTTACTCCGAGCAATAAGAAAGACAAAAGACTGTCTAACCACCGCAGTCCTAAACCTGCTTTCAAAAACCTCTTTTTTGCTTGGATGCCACGGCGCAGAAAGGCCGCCCTTCCCTGCGACAGCTCGAAGGGAAAACGGCGTCTGTCAGACTGCTGGGGCATCGGGTCTCCTCCTGCCTTCCAACGCCTCTGCCCATCCGAGCCCGGTCACGATGGTGAGCACCACCCATTAAACAAAGGCAAAAGAGAAAAAAAAAGAAAAAGTCTTCCTTGCACTGAGTCACTTCAAGGAAAATTGAAACCTCGATCTGAGTGGTGTAGCCTAACTGGCCATCTGGAAACAGCCAAAACATTTAGTGGTATCAGAGCTTCCCCGGAAAACAGCTTTTCCTCAGCTATCAGATACTTTAAGTAGGAACGAGCAAAGTCTAATGGGCAGTTAAAGGAATTAGCCCCGATTTCCCTGGTGTGCTTTACAGTTCATGGCCCTGATTTACAGAACTTAAATCTTTGGCAAATAGATTTTCTCTGCTCCTCTCACAGCACCAATTCATTTACCCTTTCCACGGCTCCCCTTCCAGTACCAGCAGAAAGGAGAGGAGCTGCCGACACAGCGCTCATTGCTCTTGAAAAGCTTCTGGAAACAAGGAGGACTCTGCTGAACACCTAATTTTAGAGTTTGCTGGATATAAGTAGAAATGTCTCATAGAAGAACGACAAAGTCTTCCAACAGTCACCGTGTAGCATACACTGAGACATCGACGACAACACTGGTAGTTGAAGTGGGGGTCTATATTTATTAATCTAAGAGGGTGACTGTTTTAAGCATTTGAGAAGTGATGAAATGACTAAAAATAGTCCTCTATAGAAATAAGGTCTAGAATTGAAATAATCTTGTTAGCACCAGGAAACATTGCTCCCTTACAGGTTCCTCTGTAAGTGCGTCACAAATAACCATTTTTCCCCTTCAAAGTAAGAGGAGCCAACCCACATTATGTCTGTTTCCTTCTGACTGCATTAAAACAAACATTAAATGGAAGGTGGGTGGTTTTTTCCTATATCTTTCAAAAGGCTGCCACCATATGGGGGATTTGTTTTAATACAAGGATCAGTTTTGGGTTTTGTAAATACATCTTACTGAGGCATCGGCTCAGTCTCTGAAAGGAGACGGCTCTCCAGGTCAGCCAAGGAGCTGTGGTACCACACGAGGAATAATGGCACAGAAATAGCTCCATACCATGAAGGGCTTAGGGCTGTAATTACCTTCCTCTCTAAAAATCCGTACTTACTGCAAACATGTATTTTATCCATCTGAGTTATAAACATTTCTGTGTATTTTGAACTGCATAATTTAAATTCTGCTGCACTGTGGCTAAAACGACCAACTTTGCCTCTACATACTTTAAAGGATTGCTGTCAGTGACTTACGCTTTCTCGTCTTGCCACCTTAAAACCTTCACCATCCATAATGCTTGTCTACATCTTTTCACGGCCAGGATCTTTTTTTTCTCACACATCTTTTTAGCAGTGATGTTGCAATCAGCACAAATTATTTTGTGGGTATCCTTACGGAAGCCAATAAAGTTCATGGCATCAGGAAGAGCAGCCCAGCCCCAGGCTCAGCGCACTCCAGAAGGGAATACGCGGCTCAACAGCCCACGATGCTGGATGGGCTCCCGCGCCGCTGGATCCCTGTCGGGATGCCTCCAGGTACACCGATGACATCTGCTCTGCCACACGCCTTCAGCCAGCACAAAACCTCACTGTGCTGTTCACATCTCAAGTGTGAGGAGAGACCCTATTACTTCAATTAAAACACTCGGCTTAAAGTTGCACATAGAAATAAGTGGTTTTCTGACTAGTGATGTGGATCACTTAGTTCCAAATGACAGGAAGAGTCTGATTAAGATAAGCCCAGACCAGAGCAGAAATGCAAAAATGGACTTTTCAGAAATGTGAAATAATTTTTCAAAAAATTGTTCTGTGTTCTCATTCACTTCCTGACTTTAGCAGTAAGCAGAACAAAAATACAGACAAGAGAAACACTGAGCAGTTACCATGCCACAGTATTTTTTACTTGCTTCAAATTCAAAAGCATATTTTGAACAGAATATTTTATAAGAAAATCGCCTCTACAGAAGTTACAGTCTTCAATAGAGAAGATTATTTTGAATAAGGTATGTATAAGCTCCTAGGGCAAGTTCTGAATACTACAGATACTTGTAACTAATTCAGTTTTTCACAAAAAAAAAGTACAAAAACCTTTCCCGCTTTTCTTCTTTTCTTTAAAAGGTGTACGTACAAAGGGTTGGCTTCTAGATGGCTGGACATACAAGTGAAATGGTGGATTTCAGCAAACTGATATCTTATTACCCCTATTCCATCATATGGATTAAACATACATTACCAAAAAAAGCATTAGACCTATACAAGGAAACAAGACAGCAAATCGTCCTCGCTACACTGACAAAGTTGCAAGAAATGCCTGGTGGTAGCATCGCCTAAATTAACCCGGGGGTTAAAGCCATCAACAAGCTACAGAAAGCAAGCTGTTCCACGGCTGCACAAACACTTCTTTGGGAGGATTCGGAGCAGTTTGTCGGGACAGCGGCCGGCACCGGGAAGGGCGCGTCGGAGGAGCGCTGCCGGGGGCGACTCCAGCCCCCCTGCAGGAGCTGTGACCGCTTCCGAAGGGGTTTTACCACCAAGTTGCACAGAGAAAGCCAGCTGTAAACTCAGTACGAGGTGGAACGTGCCGCGAGGTGACATAACATAGCTGACATATAATGCAAGATTATATTGCACGAGTGGCCATCCACTCGCTGCGTGATAAATCCCCCCATGCACCATTAACTCACCGCTACAGCTCTTACCGAGAATTGTCGGAATTTTTTTCAGAAGCCGGGAAGATTAAAGTAGTAGTACTGAAGAAAACAATACGGTTTACTATGCAAACATCATATTGCACCTACCTGACTCACGTAGCTGTGGACACGAAAGAGAAAGTATGTGCTCACCTGCCCAAGAGGGTATGCGAGGGTGACCCGAATCTGGGGGAGCAGCACTGTGTTTTCGGTTCAGTGGACAAGCAATGGGTGAGCAGTAAAAGCTCTTACTCTGCAGCCCTGTGGGAATAAACATAAACCAAAGGAAGACACTTTTTTTTTTTTTTCCTGGGTTTCTATTGGAATTAAGAATTAAACTAAAAAAAATGAGAGAAGGTGAAATGAGGGAAGCGTGAAGCCTTTCCTTTCCTCAGAATTTCTCCACAAGATCCGACACTACTGTACACCAGAGCAGCTCTGCTGATAATCCTGTGGTCCCACCAGATTACATCAGCTGAAGAACTAACCCTAAAATTGTACATGAATTTGATAAACAAAGGTGATTCTTCATCTCTCAGCGGAATCAATCAAGTCAGAGGTTCTTCCTGTCAAGTTACAAATGTTATCTAAAGATCAAGTTGCAATCTAATGTGTTTGTTCAACAAAACACTGTAGTACCTGCACACGAAGGCTAAACAGAGTAAGAACTTTCAAATAATGCTATTCTTAAACTTCATTCTTCTTGCGGACACATTTTCAAAGGACAAATAGAGACAGATTACGTGCTTTGCATGGAATATCAAAGCAGTGTCCTGACCGCTCTACCAGTTCACCCTCTAACGCACGTGTTCCCTTTGCCTGCCGCAGAGGTGTAAATAGTCCGGCACCGACTCACTGAAGAACGTGCAACTCTGTAGATGCCACTTCCATTAAAAAAATTCTGATTTACCCAAGCGTTTATTTTACTGTTTCCGTGGGTCAAAGATACCAGCTACCGCACGGATTTGAAACGCAGGAAGGGCGATGCAGGCATGAGATGCAAACAGAGCTCAGAGGAGGAATCTCTGCCCCAGGCTCCCGGTGCCGGATCCTCAGCTGGAGGTGCTGTGACGGAGGGAGGTGGGCAGCGCGGGGCCGGGCTCGCTCTGCGCCGGAGCGATGCTCCGCTGTGGCCTCCCGACCACCCGCTTGTCCATCCCCGCTGGCTGGAGTCAAGAGGAGTCAATGAGGCCGCAGTGATTTCGGGCACGGATGCCGCGGCTGGTGTTGCCTCGTGTCAAGCTAGAGCTCCTGTACGCAAAGTAATAGTGGAATTACGCTGTATTTAGAGCAAAGCTGAGCGCCCAGGTTCAGCACAGGCCCTGATCTCCAGCCCAAACCAACTTGTCACTTCCACATGGGATGTGGAAATGCCACAACCCTTCCTTTGTCCACATATCTCCAGAGCATTGCTGAAGCCCGAAACTGGAGTTGTCCACCTGGAACGGATCATTTCCAGGCTTATTTGCCCTTCCGAGCATACATCTCTCTATCTGTGCAGAGCAAATATCAGCGTCTGGGGCTCTGTGCATCTCTGCTCTTTGCAGAGGATTGCTTTGTAACAAGAATTGCCAGATTGCATCAAGCCAGAAGTCTAAATAATTCAGTCTCTAGCAGTGTCTAGGCACTAATACGTTTTCAAAGCAAGAATCCATAAAGTTTTTTGATACAGATACCACCTATATAGAGAGGAACTTATGAGGAAGTACAGTCTTTGAGAATCAAATTTCCTCTTCTTCACTGTTGTGCCAAAAGAGTCACTACAATTTTCAGATAATGATTGGGAAGATGGAGTTCGAGCCAGGAACATGCAGAGCTATAGGAATTGGCCTCACAGGTGAGAAAAAAAAAAAGTAGGTTCACATCTTCCCTGGGTCGATCACAGAGCTAATCAGGACACAGAGTGAGCACAGCATCACCAGAATAAAAATGACAGCTTGCTCTGAAAGATTAATTTCTTGTGCCATAAATATATGAACGGGAAATTATTTTTTGGTGGCTCTTTTGTTTGCTCAGAATGCTGCTGGAAATAAGGTATTTTTGATCTTACTAGGGAACCCTCTAGTTTAAACACTTTAAATACACATAAGACCAGATGTTCATCTGATTATATAAATAAGCATACCCTGTACACTTCAGTGGATCTATATTGATCCATGCTGCTGAGAATCTGGTCTATAGATTTTAAGTTAGTCTTCCTCTGGCCCAAGGGGTGCTTTAAATTCTTTTCTCCTAATAAGCCTTTTAGAAGGGCTTGACTTCTATACTCACCAGCCCCTTCTCCATATATAAGAAAATTGGTAGTTTCACACTTTACTGTTTGTGGTCAAAGGAAAGCACCGCTGTTGCAGGGTGGGGTGTGTGTCTTTTTCTATTTATCTTACTTTATTTTAAACACTTCATACATTAATAATGGAGAACTTGAACAGAAACCCCTGGGATCAATAGCCAGATTTAGCCCCCAGAGTGGAAAGTGTCCTCTACTGGATTTGCAGCTAGGATGACAAGATAGTGTTTGAAGGATGGAATAAATCTTGGTGACATCTTTGCAGAGAAAAAGGTGAACTAGTATAACTGAAGATGAAAAAAACTCACAAATTTCCAAGCAAAATAATCACCACTAAAAACCAGAGATGTTAATTTCTTATTACAGATGAGATGACATTAAATTATAAATCAAGATTTTACAAAAATTTGCCCAAGTGTGTATATATATATACATATATATGTATATATATATATATATTATATAGTTTATACTCATAAGACTCCCTTCCCTCCAGTTCCTGCTGTGAAATGGCATGAGTGTGTAATGTCAGCTCATCACATAACACGTACTGGCTTTGAAGAAATTAAACTCTGCATCCCTTTTCTTTTGAGCACTGAGAATAGTTAAGGAGAAAGAGAACACAAGTCTTGGAGACGGCCAGTTCATCTACTTCAGTCAGCCGGCGCTCCACCGCTGCCACGCAACGCACTCAGCGAAATCCTGCCTCCCCTCTTGAATGGCTGATTTTTTAAATTTTCATATGCTTTTAATAAAAAAATAATGATAATCAAACCAAATGTCTATTAAAACATGCCCAAATGGCTCCGAAAGCGTGAATTGTCTCGTAAGAACTCGCAAGCTTACTTTTAAGACCACACAACAGCGACAGCAGAGGAACGGATATACACACCATCATCCTCAGGCAGCTTTTTTAGCAGTCAACGGCACTAAGAAGGGTGAAAACTCTCTTCAGCAGAGGCTTTAGTTCTGACATTTAGTTAGCAATTTATCCAAAAGCATCTTGTGTAACAGAATTAAAAAAAAAAAAAATTATCCAATTAATCCATTAATCAATGATACTGAAATAATTAGACAAGCACACGGCCCCGCTCTGCCTCGGGCACTTTCTGCCTTCCTGCAATTCTGTCCCATAAACCCACACGTTTCTGTTGGTAGCAGAGAGCTCTCATTCAGCACAAACAGGCGAGCTGCCTGGCCCTTTCCGATTTAGGCAGGGGTGTCACCGCGTAGCTCAGAGGCTAGCATTTTTATTTTATTTCTATAGTGCCATGGGATTTTACTGACAATGATATTCCAATCTGAGTTCTTATTTGCCTCATAAATTCAAAGAGTGTCCTTATTAGCTGATATGGAGCTTGTGAAGACTCCTGTTCTAGAATAGCAGAAGTCAATAAAGGTAATAAATTAAATGTACTCGGCCCATTTTTTCTTCGTCTGGCTCTACCAGTTCCCTTGAAATCCTGACACCATTGAAATGCACTGCTAATGCTCTCCACTACAGTCAGCGGGGTAAAAAACAGGAAGAGAAAACAAGTAAAAGAGGTATTACTTAACCACAAGAAATTACCTAAGCATGCACAGCTCCATCCTGAATTCCAGCAGCTTGAAAACAGAACTGCAAAACTTTTTGGCTGCAAATACTGCGGCGCGTGTTGCCTCATACACGTGAACGAGGATTTTACCTGGCCATAGACCATATCTCTTGACACCAAGAAAACTGAAAAGATAGAGAGTGAAAGAAAAAGTCATTACACCTGAAGTTTTATCATTATCAGCAACAGGGTTTTTTAAATGTAGTAAAAATTGCTTGTCCTGTTCCCCTTACACGGCCTCAGGAACTGGCAAAACATTCTGTACGTTGTTGATTGCTGCAAAGTGACTGGAGCTTAAACGAGGTTTTATCTTTAGTAAGTGTTTATTTCACTCCCCATAAAGTAAAATGCACCACACTTTAGAAATAATGTATTCACAGCCCTGAGTATTATGGTAAACCCATTATTTTTATTGCTTGCTGTGTAAAGAATACTTCATATTTAGGTAATAGCAGTGTTACAAAATAAGTAAGTAGGTAGGATGGTGAAAAAAAACCAAACAAAAAACCAACAAAAAAACCCACCTAGGTGCAAAAATGCACGTACAGTTATGTGCCTAAGCAACACACAAATACATTGTAGCTGCTCACAGAAGTTTTATAAGTGTGAGAATAATCACTTATTTGCATGTGCAATTACTCCAATTGCAAATGCAATTACATCGATTGTCTGATTACATCAACTGTTTTTCCAATGAGCTAAAAGAGTAAAAAAAAATTACACATTTCTCTTTGCTGTAATAAAAATGCAATTTGCATACAAAGGAAAAAAATAATTTCTAGTTTCTGGGATATGAAATTAGACTACCTTGGGGTATTGTGCTTTTCTGTTCTTGAATGAAGGATAAGAGTTTCTGTGGAATAAAAAAAAAAAAAGGTCGGGGCTGGTTTATAGCTTGGGACTTCACAGTAAGATGTTCTCTTGGGCCACTGTAATTACTGTACACTATTCTGTTCTCATCAGAGAATTTATTTTATATTTACAATTAAGAAGATATAGTCTTGGGGCACCAGATTTTTAATAGCATTGTTTTTCTCTATAATGACTTAGATCATTGGGAATCACATTTATTTCATTTCTCAGAAATGCGCAAATAAATGAAGAATTATAAATTCCATTCTAGAATTACATTTCCAGAATTACCTAACATTTGCTGTTTCTAATAGCTCAACAGGTGGTAGGAAATCCCTTAATCTACTCACCATCAATTTAGACTTGTAGAATTATTGCACCTTAAACTGCAGCAATAAGAAAAATATAAAAACGGTACCCTGGATTTTTTGAGCGTACAGAGCATTTCCAGGATTTTCAGATTTCATTTCCCCAGCTTAGAAATAAAAAGTTTTGCTGATTTCCTTTACTGCTACCACGAAACGACTGTGCACTTTCCCTGTGCAGCGCAAACGGAAACGGGAATTTGACCGTCAGGGGAGCGGTATTGCAGCGAGATATTCACAAGCCCCTCGCGAGATTCCCTCTCTCCATCCTCAGATTTAGGCTGTGCCACAACCCGGCCCCGGCCCCGGCCCGGCCTGCAGTCCTGCACGGGGCACAGGCACGCTGCGGTGCCACCCCGGCCCTCGGAAATCCCCTATTTGGAGCTAAAACTAGGAATAATTTACGCCGAGCGGGGCGGGAGCCGGTGTGCTCAGGTGTAGCCACGGCACCAGACACAGGCAACTGCATACGGACATCCAGGAAAGGGTTTCCACCAGGGCATGCTGGAATTCCTGCCCGGGTCACGCTCCCAGGTCTACGGCACCAGGCAGGTGATATTCTATTCCTAAACCTATGTTACATTCGAAATGTTAAAAAAGAAAATTCATTTTGTCTGCAGTGGTAGATGAATATATAACCTGCAGGAACCAGAGTCTGCTCTCGGTTGAGCTAAACAACAAAAACAAACCAGCGCCTGCTCGGCCTTTCCCTTCCTCGGAAGCTGATGGAGAAAAAAAAATACCGTGTAAGGTAAGAGGTGGGTGTAGGTGGAATCTATATGTCAGTTAAATGCCAATTCCTGTTGGGTTACATTGTCCTACCAACAAAAGACAGGTTCTCTCTGTCATTTACAACTCTAAGAAATTGAGAGGTAGTTTAGCATTGACGATAGACCCTTCATAGGCTTTTGCAGTTTTTAGAGGAACAAACAATGCTAATTAAAATGGCATAAAGGTACTGGAGCTGTTTTTGCTTCAGAAGCTGCCTCCTGCAAAAAATTAGAAATCCTTACGTAATTTTCACATAAAGACCAAAATTAAACATACACAAATACATCTGTCATTTACAGATGTAACAAATACATCTGAAAACATTTGACTCATGTTAGTTGTTCATCTTCAACCTCTTTAACAGTGACTCAGTCCCTGGATCAGGGATCTCCTTTTCCTGGCCAGCCTGCCCCTGGGTGTGTACTGGGCAGTGTCTCTGTTCACTATTACCTTTAACGCCATATTACCTTTAACGCAATATTACCTTTAACGCAATATTACCTTTAACACAATATTACCTTTAACGCCATATTACCTTTAACGCCATATTACCTTTAACGCCATATTACCTTTAACACAATATTACCTTTAATATTGGTTAGTTTCAGATGTATTTTTCTACTTGCAGTGAACTTCCAAATCTGGCCATTAGGTAACAGCATGTACTGAAATTAAACGGAAAGCAACAGAGTATATAGAGTTGATATCAAAGCCCAGTTGATTTCCAGTTCAAAACCACTCCCCTCTTCCCTCACCCAGCAGGTACATACACGTGGGCTCTGGTCTAGAGGCACTAGTTATTCAAACCATGAACGAGACCTTGGGAGAAAGTTTTCAGCCAGAGAAAAGGATTTTCTTTTTAAAAAATACCTTTCCTTTCATCGAGAGGTCATTAAAAGTGGTGGGACTGAGCAACTACGGCTTACTGTCAAGAGAACTGGAGCTCTCGTTCGCCCCACGTTCCAGCTGAGTTAGGGCTCTGGAGTTTCCAAGTACTTTAAGGTCATTTTTGCGCTGTAGCTATGGTAGAGAGGTTTCGAAAGAACAGTTTATTAATGGTGAGAGTCTTCTCGTGGCCTCTCCAGACGGCGAGGATGGTGCTTCACACGCCAGCTGCCGTCTGCTGCGACGCGCGCGGGCTCGCTGCGAAGAGGCTCAGGGGTGCAGGCTCTCACTTCACCTTCGGAACATGAGAAAACTCAACACGACAGAGCTAATTTCAGCACATCTTTTTACTTGGTCTGCCAAAGGTGCTGAGGAGTAAAAATCAGCTCATATACAACAAAGTGGGGTTTGGGCGTTGGGGTTTGTTGGGGTTTTTTTGCTTTCCTTCGTCTGCCACAAAAAGGTAGGGTTGGATGAATTTTTTAAAACAACACTTTTTCTTTGTGTTAATCTTTATTTCTGTCCTCAGTCATGTTTTGTTTTCATATGTAAATATGTGTTTAACTTTATATAAGACTGAGATTTTAAATGTTAACAGGAAACTTTATAAATAAATGCCTTACCAAAATAAACAAAGGCAGAAGCAAAATGCCTTAATTTGTGTCCGTTGGTTCTTGGGATGGATGCCTGGCTATTCGTTCAGTGAAAGTTTGCTATTAATTTCACTGTGGGCAATGGGGTGCCTCTTAATGTGCCTGCTTACCGGCAGTGCTTATTACAGAGTTACTCGCAGGCAGTTCAGGATGTGCATTGACTTACCTGGGAAAACTTTTTTGCATGAAGAAAAGAGAGTAAAGAGCTCTGAGACTTCCTCAGAGCAACCTGAAAACAACTCCCAACTCAGCAAATAGCTTTGGGGGTATTAAAAGTGCAACTGCACATCGGTTTTACAGTCAAACATTCGTGCAGACAAGACTAGTGGGGTTATTGAATATTCGCTTGGAAGCAGCCCACAATATGGGGCACCTGAACACACAGGGTAAACTTATCTAAGTGCACACAACCAATAATTATAAACATTTAAGCACCTGAAATGAAATAAGAACTTAATGCACAACATTATTTTCATTTTCCCAACCTTCCTCTCCCCTTTTTCCTTAAAATCACCAGCTGCTCTCATCCAAGCTTATTTGTGTCCCTCACCAAGTCTGTATTTGAATTATTCAAACAGATTGGTTAATTGTGTTTTAATTGGTCCCCCAGTGTCACGATACTTCAAAGACAGAAGCTCTAGAAGCCATTTAGAGCTCTGGAACAAGAATAAGGTTCTTCTTATTTTAATTTTAAATTCACTTTATGGGCAGAAATATAGAAGGGAGGTATTTAATTAAGTAACAGGGCTTCTCTTGACTTTAAAACTTTTGCTTTGAGCAAATTAACTGGATAAAGTTATTATTGAAACCACTTCAAACAGAGCATTTGGCTTTCCACTGTCCACAGAGCAGTTACAAGTATGTAACTTTGTGGTTTCAAATGGCACAACTCTTTGATATGCAACCTACACTCCTATTTTTAATGCTTCTCTACCACCAGCAGTTTTCCCCTTTAAAAGTGCTAATCTTCAAGGCCCTGATTCAAAGGATACACTTGAAGATGTGCTACAAACATATTCTTAACTAAAAATATGTGTATTATTTCCAGAGAAGACTATGGGTTTAGGCATATGCTGAAGTGACATCTGTAGGAGGTGGTCCTGAAGTGGTCTCTCAGCTTCAGAGAAAAAAGTGTACTGCAACCACCCCCTAGAAATACAACTGCGTGTACCTCCCTTTGTTCCAATGAAATTTGCATTATTTATCAAAACTTCAAAACAGATTCATGCACAGATCATGCAACTCATTGACTGTATATTCAAAGACTATACATATTCAATACGTTTATCTCGTATTTCAGTATTATATCCAACAAGAAATAAATGCACCTAAACCACATCATCTTGTTTGGAAATCCAGAAAGAAAAGATTACATTCACCAAAACAGCAACACGCGAAACGCTCGATTTATGCAACTGGTGTACTACAGACTGGGACAACTGGTTTCTGCAACGAGGCCGAGGACATCTTCAGTCTTATAAAATTTCCTGCCACATAAAGCAAAGATGAAAAATTACTATTCCTTGCAGAAGTGAAAAGGGTAAAACCGTCCATCTCTGACGCTCCCGGAGGAAGAAGGTGACGCCGCGGGCTCGCTGCACCCTGCCAGGCCACCACGGAGCTGGGCGGCAGCTCACGGCAAAGAGGAGATGCGCTAACGGCTCCGGCGGAGGCAGTCGGCTGTGGATTTACTGGCTGGAAAGCCAGCGTGCCGGATTTAAGGAGCACGTGTTGTCTTGAACAGGGGAGAGGAATAAAGGACCGTGTTCAAAATTGGGCGTCCGGTCTTATTTAGTATCTGGTTTTGTAACAGCAAAAAAATTAACAAGTATTATTCTTGCACCTAGAAATAACACGGAGGAGCTACCTGACACCCAGTACAACCAGCTGAGTTCTCTAGACAAAGCAGTTGGCGCTGCAGTTCCCCAATGAAAAAACCGAATCATTTCTGTATTCAGCTCAAAGTAGCAGGTTCTTGTCCTTTTTTATTTGCACATCAGGCGACATGCATAAGCAAGTTCAATTCTAAAAATGGTTGGTAAGGGTGACAGAAAAGCTGTCAATTTAATGCTGTGGAGTACTGGTGTAGCAAACAGCACAAAATAACAACTCATTCCTACAGTATATTGTGATTCACACACATAAACAAGGCCTCTTAGAAGAGCAGCAGAAGTCCAGTTAAACTTCAAAAGCAACTCCTTCTGGGGCGGGAGAGGCACTCACCATCGCTGTAGCTTTCAAAATTTTTAGTTAGGGCTCTGCTGATTTCTGACATTTTGGGAACCGGTAGGAAAGTTCTAGAGAAGGCAGAAAGTCTGAACGGTGAAACCCAACGGCGCGGAGCAGGCTGCAGCAGCCCAGTCCCTGGAGAAACGAGCTGGCACTGGGGAGGACGGCGGGTGCTGGTACAGACAGACCTGGCCAGCAGATGCACATTTTGCCTGCAGGGCCGTTCCCAAGGAAAGGATCTGGCAAAGCGTAGGCTTTGGTACCGCCTGTTTTTCCCGAGGGGACACGTGCTGGCGATTATCCCAACCCTTGGCCACGTGCATCGGCTGGGGCACCTGCTCCGCGCTCCCAGTACGACGTGGCTGACAAAGGCGGCCGCACGGTTAACGGTGGTTAGCGCTGAGCGCCGCACGCTTCCCGTCGCGGCAGCACATCGGTTGCTGCTGAGAGCAAGCCCAAAGTCACCCCGCGGTGGACTTTGAACCGGCAGGGTAGAACTGGACTGATACATAAATACAAATGTTTCTACTAATGGATTCTCGCTCCATTACCTTAATTACAGCAGCAGTGGCTAGCGAGAAGAAACAGAGGTTTAACCTCAGCATTATTGTAGTACTTCATTTCTAGTTTGAGGTTTTAAGAAGAATATTGCTCAAAAACACATCCTGGAGATACTGACAGCAGTATTGTCATCCCAGAGTATACGAGGGAATTCAGGTAACACAATTTGAGCAGAAAACGTCCAGTGAAAAATTACATTTATATGTGCCTTGCCAGAGCTAAAACAAAGCACTCAGAAAGTTACCTACCATCATACTGACACTGAAACAACCACCAGTGATGGTTATTTCAAACACTACTGCAAACCCTACTGTGAAGCAGCAGATGAGGTTATTTAGCAATGGCTTGCCGTCCTTGCTGGGATCATACTTACACTCCCAGTCTACCCAGAGGAAGACTCCACGTGCTGCTCTCCTCGCACCAAGGCTGAGCCGTTCCCATCTGCTGATTCTGCAGGTAAAAGGAAGAATTATTGGATATTTGTACTGAACTACTGTGCCCACACGGTTGAACATAAATCAAAGTGGGAACAATGACTAGAGGAAACAGGCCTTTGGATAATGTCCGGGATATACTGGGAGAGAAAGGTATTGTGCTGGGACCACCAGAAGTCCTGTGGGAGGTGAATTTTCAGGAGGAACAGCCCCAGTCTCCAGGGATCTCTGCAAATCCCTGGACCAGGAGGTCTACCAGTTTTTCTGTTCGTTTCAAGGCAGGCACATGAGTATCTCTAGTATTGGAAAGAGATTCCCCCAAGGGTTACTCCTCCCCTTGTAGTTCTCCCAGCGTGGAGATGGATGGAGATAGTCCGAGCAAAAAGCAGAAGTTTTTTTAGGCAGAAAACACCCAGGAATTCAGTTCAGCTATGCTGAATTCGACAAATCTCTCTGCCCCACTCTATTTGTACTGGGCTTTCACTTTGTGCCACCTAAACCTGATTCACTCTACAAGCTTCCTGTACCACCAACTAGGTTGCCAATTAGGCTAGATTTCTGTGTTGACATATTTTTGTTAACTTGCATGTAAAATATCCCAGTTACGGTTACTCTGGAATATCTAGGTCAACCCCATCTTCTATGTACCTGCAAGTCTTAGTTTTCATTTATATTATTTCTTCTTGGCACAGAAAGGGGTGGGGGGGGATTCAGAAAATTCCAAGTTTCCCTGGTGCACCTGACCCAATTCCTGGCCCATTTGTTTCCTTTCTCACAGAGTTAATGCTAGAAGAGATGAGCACACTATTGTACTTACCCACCAAAAAAAATAACAGAAAAGTTGTGATGTGCACAGCACAGCTAATTTGAGATGTGAGGAAGCAGAGCAAGGACAGCTATTGCCCATTCCTGCTCCTTAATCCCTTAAAGGCCTGATAGATACCATCATCAGCCCAGCGCCTCGGGAGCGATGGAGTCGAAGGAGATTCTGCTCGTAGCTGCAGTTTTTCATAAACCTCCACGTCCCCATGACAACTCTCATACCTTCTTGCAATCCAATATATTTTTAATGGCAATCCTCTACCCTTCTCCTGAGCAGGCCGCAGCAGAGCTGCTGACGGAGCTGGAGGAAATCACTATTAGAAACTGAAAAGAAACCTGAAATCCTCAGTCCACACAAATTCCGAACCAAATGGCTGCAGCCTGAGAGTCCCCGTGAAAGCAGTGCTGGATGCTTCCCCACTTCCAGGACAACTGCTGCTGGCCACTGGGACAAGGAGGCGCACGGCTTCGGTCTGACCCGTCGAATCGGCTCCTACCTTCCTAATACCAGCACCTCCAGCAACTCTTCTCTGGGCCTTGGTTCAAACGTTTCCTCCCAGGGTGAGGGGCCCTTTCCCACCCCTGTGCAAATTATCTCCGCTTTGATACTTCTTAGAAAGAATAGGGAGTTTTGGAAAATTTCTTGCATCATCTCTATACCCGTTTTTGCACTTCACTGCTCATCACGCAACAAAGCAAAGTAGAAGTCAATTGCATAGTCAAGTTTAAATGAACTCTGCTTTCTTTGTGGCTTCCTTTTTCATATATTGGTAGTCCCTACGTTTAGGGATGAAAAAGTTAGCAATGCCTTTCAGGTATTTTCAGAGTAAAATGCTACCAAAAGGGCAAATTTCAGGTCTCACACCCTAAAACAGATGGTACGTGTACACGCATACACATACATACAGGTGACACTTGACGTATGTAATTTCACGCATTTTCCATGCTTTATAGTAAAATCATTCATGAGATGTCCATTCTGACTTTTTACCTGTAGAGCTACAGAGCATCATTCTGAAATATCTAGTTGTAAAACCCTACTAATCCTTCTTTTTTATTTCTTTATGAAAGTTTACATTGATGCCCACGTTGTTAATAATTGCTCTGCATTTTCTATTCTAGCCCAAGGTCAATCTGATATACAGTACTTTACAGAAAGTGCAAATATGACAAGGGAGCACTTTATACCCTTTGCATTAAAAATGAAATTGTGTTTTTTTCTCACTTGCAACTTTTTTTTTTTTTTTTGAGGAAGAGAGAAAGAAAAACCCACATATATATTTTCAGTAACTTAAGGAAAGATAACTAAAGAAACCGAAAAAAGTAAGTAGATTTTGCTCAGAAATAACTTGGAAAAGAGTTCAATATTAAACGTAGGAAGTTATACAGTGCTGAAGAAGAGCTCAAGTTTAAACACAAAACAGGTGGATCATTTGTGACTATACAAACCAAGCTCTTTGAGGACAAAACTTATTTCCAACTTGACTCCGTCTCAGCAGCACTAAATGTTACTTCATTTTGTTCTTTGTAAAAATGAATGAGTTTAAAATGCTATGCATTAAGAAATTATGTTGACCATTCCCTTTTTTGTCCTCTGCCCTCTGAGCTCTCTTATTGAGGAAAGAGTTTTCCATTAATAAAACCAATTTATTTCACCCAGCCTATTGAGCAAGAAAAAAGCTTTGTGAAACTCCCAGCTGCGGCTTTGAGATACTGCTGTTTCCTAGTTCTCCTTCCCATTTCTTGGCAACTTCTCCCTTATTAATGTGCATATTTTCATAATTTTTTAAGGTCAAAGTGTCTCAGTGCTAAATGGATGCAGTGCTAAATGGGTGCTTTGCAGAGGTCTGGGGAGCAGTGTTGCAACAGTAAACCCAAGTCATATCTTCTTTCCAGCACAGGACAATTTTTTATCCTCAGAGCTACCCTAATTAGTTATCGAGCTAAGCGAACTGAGCTAAGTGCTAAAATTGATTGTCAAAAATAAGGATCATCAGGAGAAAGTGAAGAGGCATCCATATGAGTCTCAGAGGTCCATCGAAAGGGAGGAAAAAACCCATTTCTCACACTTCTTGAGAGACTGTTACCTTCGCTTGCGTATGGCAAGTACTCCTCTAATGATCCCAGGATCCATCACAAATATCTCACTGCCAGGAAAGTGGGCTCATACATATGCATGTCTGAACAGAAAAGGATGCAGGGGGAGCGAGGGAGAAAATGAGAAGTTTCTCATTATTTCTTCTACGCAGAGCAGTGCAAATGAAACGACACCCAATTATTTGTGGTAGAGTCCACCTTGCACTGCTGCTAGGCAAAGGTAACACTAGTCGACCCACCTCCTTCTGGAACTGTTCCTTCATCATCCGCCACACTGTAACTCCCTAGGCAAATCCCCCCCCCAAATTAGAATTAGAAGAATATTAGAAATTAGAAGAAAATTGATTCTCCTACCACAACATAAGGAAAACTCAAAGCCTGTGTTGTCCCATCCAACGGTCTGTAAACACGCATCTGGTAGTGACAATTTTAACATCTGAAACTAAGTCGTGAAAAAAGAGGGAAAGGAAGAACCATCTGAGTTTACTTACATCTGTACTTTATTTTTTGGCTTAAAATAATTATTCCCAAAAAAAAAAAAAAAAAAAAAAAAAGAAGAGAGACACACCGTGTCAGCCAAGTCCATAACAATAATTTGCAATACAAAGTGAAGAGACACAGAATGAAGTTTTTTAAAAAATTGTAATAGAAGCCTGTGTCCCATCCACTAGCCCAAATGAAAATTTTGCTCATGTCTATTGTCCGATGGTCATGTGTTTTATATCAGGGCAGAACACCGAGCACACACAATATGAGGCAAAGTCCTATAAAACTTATTTTCCATCTGCAACTGAAGAGCAAATGAAAAATAAAAGCAGCACACCTAAAGTCATGTACAGCCCAAGGCACATTTAACAAATATTATGATGAATTAATTTTATTTTATTCTATGATCAAAAACTACCAGGACTGAATTGGTGTCATAAATTCCAGCTCTGAACTTTCCGAAGTGCGTATTCTGAAGAACAGTAATTGAAAGTCTGTTAAATTCTTCAAGGCTTTAAAAATAAAGCTCTCAGGAAAAAAACTTGAGAAGTCAGGTCAGTACTTTGATAAACCAAGAACTTAATTATATCTCCACAGGAAAAAAAAAATACACCACTAATTTCCATTAAAATTGGAAAAAACCCTTTCTTCAGCCACTTCTTCTTTTAATAAAACTCGGTGAAAAGAAAATTAAATTAGCCTGTTTGGAGTTCTGGTTTTAAGCTAGCCCACAAACTGCCCTCTATATTTGTAACTTTATTCCACGTCTTTTTTCAGTGAAATCACAAGGGCCACTCAAGTATCCAAAATGAGTTGCAATGAGTTTCCAACACCGGTACTTACAAGTTACATCTAGAAATAAACACATTACCTGGCTCCGAAGTAAACTGATAACATTATTCATCTGGTGCAGAAATGAACCCGGTTTCGCAGTCTTCATCAACACCTGGCCTTCACCTAGCAAAAGAAAGGCCACAAAAGTAATTACTGCGTTGCTGAAAACTAACCAAGAATATTTTCCTGCCATTCTGCACTGAAGCTTCTTCCACTTTTCCTCACTAGAAGGTACCCGAGCAGGAGCTAACAAATACATTGAACAACAGGTAAAACGTGGCTCAGCCGAGCAAACATACATGCTGTTCCTTTATACCTCTTACAGATACTGCACCTCAAGTTTACAAAAGAACAGACCATGCTTCAGGGAAGCCGTTAACAATTTCGACAATTATTTTTTAGTTCTAATAACACAAAACAGATTCGGAGAGAAACCAGCCCCCCCCAGCCTTTTGAAGCCCCTGTGAAAGGCAGGTGCGGTAACACCCGGACAGGCAGCGCTAACGAGCCGCTGCGGGGAGCCTTTTTTGGGAGTGGTTCCAGTGCTCTTCGAATCCCGAGTCCCGGCGGCGGCGGGCGAACCTCCGCCTGTCGCCAAACAAGAGCGCAGCGAATGAACAGAACTGAACCGCCTCGTTTACTTTGCCGATTTTCAAAGCCAGTATCTCCTCATTGATTCCAGCCACTCGCATTTGTAAAATAAGTGGGGTTATTATAAGCTATTTCTGCAATAAGAATCCCCAAATCTGTGTTCATGCAGACTAATGGTAACTTAACTCCTTGGTCCTCTCCAGAAAATTGTCTGAAATTTTCATTGGTACGGCTGAACTTCGGGGGGGGATCACAAATGCTTTGCAATTATTTTTCCTGGTTTTGAACACATATACCGAGCTATGTTCATTCAGCCAGGCCATCTTGTGATCTCTACTATCAAAACCAGTAGTTCATGACGCAAGCAGGACAAGAATCCCTCCCAGGAAACTTCTTGTAAACAACGGAGAGATCAGAAACACTCAAAGTTGTTAATTTGCCTTTTTATGTAAGTGCATTGCTGCTGTTTCCCCCCCTTCAAATTAGCAGTTTAGCTACCATATTCAATGTGCTTAAGCAGCACTGCTTAATTCAGCTAAACATACAAAAACTCTTCTTAGTTCACTGTGATTTGCAATTTAACAATACATATGCAAATGAAATTAGTGCTGGCAAAAATAATTACAGTTGCTTATGGGAGGATTAATAACTAAAGTCTGCCCTGCTTATGTTGAGGTTTAATTTAATTCTGTTGCATGTATTAAATGAAGAAACTAATTCTGCGTTCAGTATTGTGTTTGGCAGTTAATATGTGCTCACGTGAATGCATACTTATTTAGATGGAGCGAAAAGGACCGTGCGCGGATATACACCCGCATGTCTCGTAAAGGTACAAATAGCGATAATTAGTTGGTGGATGAACAGTATAATGTTTTTTTCTGGATATGCCAGAACCCCTGCTATCCATCATTTCAAAGTGATTAGGATTGACTTATTATTATAAGGGGTAATAATGTTGCATAAACCGTCCCCTAAGGCTACGAGTATTTAGTAAAAGAACAACCACCGTTCTATACGACGGTCATGCGAACAAATCCAATTTAGAGCACGGCTACAAATATCTCCCCCCGTTAGGGGCTCGCTCGGCTTTGGCCGGGCTGAGCAGCGGCCACCCCCCGGGGCACGTCGCCGCCGCGCCGCCGAAGGGGAGCGCTGGGCAGAGGGGCAAGGCCAGGGTTTGGACAGGAACGCATCCCTTCGTTGGCAACCTCAACCGGCAGCCGGGAACCCAAAGCGAAGGGATACTTGCCTCCGATCCCGTCGGGAAAAGCCCTCCCGTCGCGCCGCTCACACGGCACGTAACTCCTTCCGTCGTCGGCAGCGTGAAATTAGGCAGGACCCCCGTCCCACCCCTCGCCGCAGCGGCGTCGACAGCGGCGCAAATCCCCACTAACGCCGGTCTGAGGGTGTTCGTTAACCTAAAAAAAAAAAAAAATTAAAAAAAAAAGTCAGGGCTATAAGCACCTTACAAGATGAAATCCCTTCTAAATCGTAACATAATTATCTGGCTGTTTACAAGACTTTTATGTGTCAGATTAGCTTTATTGAAGCCGGTGGGTACAACAGCTGTCTTTCATTTGGGATTAGCATGAAAATCAATCAAGCCCCCTTATGGAGCTACCAAACTGAAACTGTATGAGTTCCAATAAAAACAAAATACAGATGAAAAATATGACATTTTTATGAAACCAGAGAATACATACCAGGATTGGACGTTACCTGTTGGAGATGTGTGCTTGCATTTGAAATCTACAGTTTTGCTATTAAGGACTTATTCTGGAACTTAAGTGAGGCAAAGGTAATGTTAATTACATAACTTGTAACTATTGTTTTTAAACTGATGTACACTTTTAAACATTTAAAGCTTTCCAGTGCTTCACCAGAGATCATATATTGCCACACCAAGATTGTTTTCTGCTGCTGGTGTTTATGTGAATTCTGGCAAAACACTTATTAGTGTTTAGGACATCCAATAAAAGCCCACAAAAAGGGGTCTCATGCTGAACAAATGCACCAAATACACACTGAGCACTTCAGAATAGTTTCAAATCATTGATCTGGGCTTTTCTTTATGGTCAACATCATGGTTGAAATAAAGATAAAAAATATCATCAATAATCTAGTAATAACTAAATTTACTAGTAAGTAAAGCAGCCAATTGGATGCTAATTAACAAGAGAAATTTATACTGCCAGATTCCAGTGTAAAAGTTTTATATTAAAACCACTGAAAAAATTACCAGAATCACTGAATGGCTGTGAAGTTAATCTGATTGAATCTGTGCTGATTTATTGTAAAGCTACAGAAATCAGAATGTTCTATTTGAAACAGAGGGAAAGCCCTTAGGTGAAGTTCACAAAATGATAGCAAACATGATAATTTTCTAAAATTGTATTAAATTTGCGCATAGATTGTAGGCACCTTCGGTAACTCGGAACACTTACAGCTGCCAAAATTTACATGGGCATTTCCTAGGATGTTCTACGTAATCTGTGGAGTTTCAGATTCCATTTGAACGTTACTTCACAGGAAAAGCAAAAGAAAACCACTTCCCATAATGTTATAACTTCTAATTTTTCCCCATAGATAGATTTAAAGTAATTGACAGCTCACGGGACTGTAGTTTTATTACTCTAACACCAGTAGTACCTTGAATCACTACAGAAAGATCTATCTTAAAGAACGTCAAACACCGTGCGTCCTACAGAAATCCTCTCTGCTGCCATGGACACTGCGGTTACTTTATTGAGTGCATGTGTAAGTCACACAGAGATGTTCATGTATTTCCACATGAAGCAAAACCTTGCAAAATTTACTAAATTTATAAGCATGGAAATGGGTTTTTATTTAGTTCTTGTACAGCTGTTCTAGTTCATGCTAAGATAGCTATGACTAGTTTCATGCCCCACATTCAGAGAATCAGTTGTTTATCCTAAGAATAAGATCTATCGTATTTAGACCAACTAACATTTCATACTAACTCCCTTTCCTGCCTTTAACATTTTTAAACCAGATTAAATCCAATATTTCTCCTTCTACCGTTCTAATTTAAATACTTCTTAAATTGGCACGTCTTTTTGATAACAACCAGTATTAGGAACTCAGTTACACACTCTTATCACTGTAAGTGAATTTATGCGTTTATTTACAATAAGCACACTCTGATGTTACGTCAGGATCAGACTTTCATCCAAAAAAACAGTATAAACTATGATAGAACTACATACAACGTAACAGCCTAAAGAGAAAAAAAAAGATGCACTATGCAATCTTAAATTAACTAGTTCAGTATTAAACAGTGTCATTTTCAGAAGTGCGGGTAAGTCTCCCTAAGGTCAGCAGTTAAACAAAGATTGCTTAAGATTGAGGTTGTGCAGAAATACCACTCCTGCATGACGACGTGTTTCTGGTGGGACTTCGAAGACAAAAATAATTGGTGTAAGGGACAAATGCTTAAGCACATGGGTGGCACAGATGCAAGCTCATTAAATTTTAAAAGTTATTTGAATCAGACACTAAAACTCCTGTCTGCAGTTAATTCGGCTTGCTTATATACGGGCATAGAAATTGCGAGACGGTCTTTGATTTTTATTTTTTTCTATGCAGGCTGACTAATTGCTCTAAGGAGAGTAAATCCAGTATGATGGTAATTATCCATGCGCAAAATTAGTTTTTGTAGGAACTAGACTTCTGCTCTTTGCTTTCTAATTGGTGCGCGGCACCAATCAGCATTTAATGTAAGACATCTAGGCAAAAGAAAGCACGAAAAAAGCTAGAGTTGAGGGCTACAAAAGAGGAGCCTGGCTATTATTCTTAATTCTGCTCCTCGTCCAGGGCTCCAGGCAGGGATGAGCAGCCCCTCGTTCCGCGCACGTGCTAGCTCGGACCAAAGGCTTCCCGCCCCGGAGATTAAAACGTCGTTAACGTTGGTGGTGAGCCCCTTTCAGGCACCGGGATAATTTGTGCTGCCATCCTATTTCTGAGACACTTCTAAAACCACGTGGGGGTCAGGAGAGAAGCAAAACAAACTGTTTCCCCCTCCCATACTCGTTCGTCAGTCCCACCACCAGATTTCCCGACAGTGACAGACAGAACCGATGGCCCTGACCGTGCTCCGGTGGGAAGGTCGTTTTCCGCTGGAACGGCGGCTCCCTTGTACCCACGCCGGCTCGCTGCTGTGTGGATGGCCAGGGAGGAGAACGCGGGTGGGAGTCGGCACCCAGCACCACGTCTGCAATAGGGCTTGGGGTTCTCCCGCCCCTAGTCCCCGTGGTAATTAGCCCTGGCCATTCCCTCCCAGTGACACCAGCCTCACGGCAGGATTTTCACTCCCGTTCTTGCAGGTGAGAGAAGTGACACACCTTCTCCAGATGCTCCAATTGGTCAGGTGGGCGGTAACAGTTCTCTGTTACCTCTTTCCTTTTTTTCCTCGTTTTCGGTCTACGTCCTTCCTAAACTCCACGTACATCCTGCCAGGTCCTGCTTACAAGCAGGGTGACGCCAAAGACAAGAGGGGAAAGGCCAGTCAGTAACTTTGCTGCCTTCATAGGCAGCTCATTCTGACAGCGCGAAAGGAGACGCCTTTCACAGCTAATTTAGCTGTAGGTGTCTAATTTACTTTGCCTTTATCAGTAATATAAAACTGCTTCAGTTTTCGTTGATACGCATTAATGAAAATAACATCGTAGCTCATCTTTTGGCTTAGATATACAGATTGATTACTGAAAACCAATCTAGCATCTATTTAATTTGACAATACTACTTAATAGCTGTTTCTTTTTTTTCCCCACTTTACTGTTTAAAGCTGGAACTTAAAGGAATAATTTTCAGAACATTTCAAAATCATTTCAATTGTCATCTATCAGTACCTACTAAATTTCAGGGAGGGTTATACTGGTATTATTTCACTTATTTATTAGTTCACTTACTGTCAAACAAATCCACTTCTACAAAAACTAGCTTTCTACATTTGTAAGGGCAACCTTAAATGTATTTCTGCAGTTTAACAGGTGGCTTTTCTCACTGCTAATATGCTCAGACTTTCAAACAAAACATCTGTACCTATCTCCCCTGGACAGATGGAAGGTGCTTATCCAGCTATGAATAAAATAAACAAAAATGGCCATTGCTGCCTGGAGAAAGATGTTCATCATAACATAACTTCCAACTTGTTGAAAATGCTTGAGAAATACTTTTTTAAAAATCATGCGATCTTTTCATAATATAATGTGACCAGCAGCCCAAGTTGGTGAAAAGGCTACCTTTTATATTATCTGATATTGCCTCTAGTGAAAATGCCCTGAACATAACACATGCTTAAAATGGGCCCGATCCTGAATTTACTCATCTCATTGGATAAATACACTTCTCCAAGGTATTAGCATATGCAGCAATATCTACAGCATGTCCTTGTCATTTGCAGTTACGTTACTACAGTTCACATTGTGAGAGGGTGGGTGTTAAAAAAAGTCGTATATGATTTTTTATGTTGCCATTTAATTGCATTAACATTACTTGCTTAAAACCTTAAAAGAAATAGATTTCATGAAGATGTTAAAGTAAACTGTAGTATCAATATAATTGAGGATTGTTGCCAAGAAAAGCATTAGCATCAGAGGGTTATAGCATTTTTTAGTACCTTATTAAAACAGTCAGCATGGATATGAAAATTTTTAGGGACATCTTGCTACATAAATAATCGGACCATTACTTTCTTACGTTGTACACTATATAAAATGTTAATAAGTGTTCTAAAATAGGTCTACATTATAGAAACATATTTTATATTCCATAACATATTTGGAACTAAATTATTCACCACATTTTTAGTACTTTTTTCCTAAAGGGACACAGAACCATTGAAATGAAAACCAAGATGGTTTAGATGAAGTTTTAGGTAGAGAAGGCAAAAGATCTGTGGTTGTATGCAGCATAGGAGAGGTCACCAAGGACTGGGTAAGGGCCACTTGGCCTTCTCCGGAGAGGGTAAATCCCATCTTGCTGATTTTGTAGCATGTGTTAACTAGGGGTTCACTAGGTAGAGAAAAATGTTTCCTCCTTCCCAAAACTCACCTCAGATTTTACCAAGAGCAGGAACAAAGACCTAGACTATTCTTTATTATCATTTGCAAGTTGATGGATTTTGTATGAAAATTAAGAACATTATCTACGTATAAAATAATATGACAAGAGGCACAGATGTTATTTCTCATCAGATTTCAATAAAAAGTATAAAAAACTTCAGCAGGAGGCTTATTTCTTGTAACGTGTTGCAAACTTCATCAGACCGAGAGTGTTTTCCATTAGACTACAGAATAATAAAGAACAGATCATCACGCAAAAGTCAAGTAAACCAGCTATTACCTGTTCCCTTTTACAACCATGAAAGCCAAGCCAGAGGTCAAGGGCCTAAGCCAAGCCAACTGGGAAAGGAGCCGGAGGCAGCGACTCGAAGAGCGTTCACAGCTGCTGAAAGCTCCTTCCTGGAAACCGGAGCTTGTGCTGCTGGCTCCTCTCCGGAGTGTTCCCTGCTGGTGACACACCAATTCTTCCAGACTCTGTGCCGACCCAGAAAGGCCCCCGATGGGCCAAAAAGGACAGTAGCCAGTGCTGCTTAGAAGAACCAGCGCAGCATGATAAAAGCCAATTCTGCAACCCACAGCGCGTCAGCCCCCACTCCAAAATGCCGACGGCTGCTGGGCTGCGAGGTCTGGAGCGGGACCAGACCCCCCTGGGGGGGCAGACCTGGTGCAGAGCCCCCGCAGAAGGGGGGAGGAGGCAGCTGGGGACAGGAGGGGAGGCACTTGCTCCCTCACTACTGCTGGAGCCAGGAGAGGACATCACAGCCGTGCTCAAATCCAGCATTACAAAGCTCATCAGAAGTACGACCGTAGCTGTGCTACGTAGAGCAGTGGCTCGCAGGCGGACTCAGCCCAAAATTTTCAATAGAATTAAATCTGTCCCAAATCATCATTTCACAAGAGATAAAGCTTATCAGACAAGAGGGATGAGCCCTACACAAGTTCAAAACATGTGCTGTGATTATCAGAAGTAGCCAAAGAGCAAAACAATCCAAAGTTTGGGGTATTTCTTGTTTGACCTAGCAGGTGAAAGTCATTCTACTTATCTGAGTCTCCTGGGAAGGTAAATAAATCAGATATAAAACCCCACAGTAAGAGTGTTTCCTCCCTACAATGCTATAATTTACAGAAACCTTTCAAGGCTGTGTATATCATTGTGATTTGATTTAAGAGGATCCATAACCTGTTGAAACCAATGAAAAACTCTGTGTGAACTCAGCAACCTTTGGAATAACCCCTTCTAAACTGTCCAAAATCAAATTTCTGAATTCCAACATCATGTGAAACAGAATGCAAAGGACGTTTTATTCTTCAGAGACTTTCTTATGGGATCAAAGAATAGGTATTTTATCTTGGACAACTGACCAAAAAAAGCCGCATTGCTATAACCATGGAGTTACTGTGCCTTCATTTGTTACCAATGACACCTCACAAATACCATATGCTCAACAACTGCACAGGTTCAGGGCAGAAAAGGAAAACCACTATACAACTACGAATGATTATTAGAATTCACTATATCATATACTGATCTACCTTAATAAGGGAAGGTGGGAAAAGCAAACAAAGGTATGCAATATTACTAGAAAAGCAACCCCAGCTAACCCCCAAGCGCCACTTACTCCCCCAAACTGCAATACTGTTTTGCCAAGGAGATTGGGAAGAGACACAACACAGCCCAGTAAAGGGCTATTTACCACTGGATACTTACTCAAATTTACTGTCAATTAGCAATTATTCCTTCCTGCTACCACGTCTTTGGAGAATGATGGCCCACTAAGGTATATACTCGGCTGTGAAATCATCATATATTGAAATGCTTTAGAAAGGCACAAAATCCATGCATTATTTTTTTTCCTCGAAAAATGAAGACTAACGCAGTCAACTCAAAGCCAACAGAAAGCACATTTCTCCATTCAAATTGTACTATTCTGTAACTTTAAAAGAATAAATATGAATCTTCATTTATTAATATAGTAAACAGAGGAGTACCACAGGGAGTCGGGGATCTGTGTACTGGTTTGTGAAAAACAGTGTCAGCTGACTACCATGTTGTATAAGTGCAATCGTCTCTTGCTGTCAGACTGAAATGGCTAAGGTCAGGCTTTGATGGGAGGGGGGTGATGCATATCTTGTAATTACTTTTGAGCACATCATCTACTTATTTTCCAACAAACATTTGATGGAGACATAATTTTGTTCATGTCTGATGTCAGTGGACCCGAGTAGCAAGTACTTATAGCCCCTATATTGTCCAGCCGGGTGCAGAAGACGTTTAAGACCTGCTTCCACCAGCCAGGGAGTGTTAAGTGAAGCTGGCACCATTTTTGTTCTGTAAAGAGACAGCAAACTCTTCAGCTCTCACTTTCAGAAGACATGCAAGAAGTTTTGTATCTTTAAAAAAAAAATAAAATAATAAACGTCTTTTCTGACATCTCCTTTTATGGTCCTTAAAATCTCTCAATCAGCTCAGTGACAGTGTCTTGCATGGATCTGGAAGCACACCCAGGAGACAGGCACTGATATAATTTCTACTATTATTATATACTCTCTGACTCATTGGTAGAAGTTGCTTGTTAAAGAAGGTAATAAAAGCCAAACAGCTAATAACTATACTGTAGTGAATGTATTTAGCAATTGAATTAAAATGAAAGAGCTTTTATATGTGCCACATTTGCATCCTCCTACCAGGCAACTCAAAAAATAGAAAACTAAAGAAAATATTTAAAGTCTACTTTACAAAGTCTCAGTGGTGAGAAAAATGAAGGCTTAGACAAATGGTTTTATCTACGGAACAGGAGAAACCAAATGTATTTTTTTTATAAGATTTTTTAAAGTGCTGAAATTAGGTATTTAGACACTTAGAAGAGCATTACGTAATTAATACACCATGAAAAGCTTATCTGCTTAATGAGGTTCAAAAAATAAATTGAATTAAAGTTTAAAAGTTTAGGTAAAATGCATTAAACACTTGTAACTTAATATCATTTAAGTTAAACATGAGTTCAGCCTTAATAGCAAAACAACATAAGGAAAACATCACCTAAAATGGACAAAATTTAAGAGCACCTTGAATGCTCATCACATCTCCGGCTCACACTGCACAATCACAGAAACCTTCTTTTGCAACTCACTCTCATTATGGTCATTAAAATTAATGTATAGCTATCACAGAGAGAAAATGTTAGAAAAAGGGAGTCTGTATTAGTCTTCATAAGAACCGTGTAAACTAATTAATCTTGACAACAAACTATTTCAGTCTTAACTCATAAGAAATAAAGACTGACAGGAAGCCATTTTGGAACTAACTGCTTTTTTGGATGAATTACGATACCTGCCTGACATTACCTTTCCTAAATCGCATTCAGAAATACACAACCGTGTGTGCTGGAAATGCACAGTTTTTAGCACGTGCAATCTCATAAATGGAGTTTCAGTGCACAGCTGCCTTGTACGGTGCAGCTGAAGAGAGGAGAAGCAGAGGAGGTGACACGTTATTAACACAGAAGTCAGTTACAGATAAATCAGAGCCGGAAAATGATTTATTTTGCCACACTGTTAGAGGCTCAGATTGCAGGTTTTATTTATTTATTTTTACGGACAAGCATGAAAGCCGTTTCAAAAGCGCATCCCCTCGTACTACTCTCATAGCCTCAAAGGTGAACGTCACAATTTCTTTTTTGCTGGGTTCCTTTATCTTGAAAAAGAGAAAGCCTAAAGGCAGAGCCATACTTACCGGCTCCGGCTCCTCCGCCCTGCTCACGCTCCTCCAGCCACACGTGCTTTCCTTCAGCTCCTGCCTTTCCCACAGAAGTGCTCGCCCTGACAAGAAACGAGGGATCCCACGCAAAAACCAGCAGGCACGGACAGAGCTCTGTTGGCCCAAAGAAGACTTTGGCGTCAAGAAGTGATGGCCCTTCCCCGATTCTTTGGAGCAGCGAGCGCCGGCGATGCCGGGTGCCAGCAGGCACAGCCGGCCGGGAGCCCTGCTCTGCCCTGCCACGTTGGGCTGGGCCTAAAAAACGCCGGGGGTGTAACGCGGGCGGGTGGAGGAGATGCAGCCCTCCAAAATTTGGGGTTGCCGTGTCATCTGATGGATGGCAGCCAAAGAAAAATCAGCCGTTTGCCTGACTGCCTGAGAATTCACCACACGGCTGCAGACGCTGTTACAAGAAGTAGGGTTGTTATGCAGGTAAACTGAACAAAATTCATAACTTGGATTTTTTTTGGTTGGTTGGTTGGGTTTTTTTAGAAAAGTGATCTGTTACCTACGAGAGCATCTCATCATTCGAAGCGGTCGTGTCACAAGTTCGACACACGTAACTCACGGTGGAAGGCTAGACTCGCGCTTTTAAATCATACAGGTAGGTGACAGATTTCTGACAGTGACGCAGCGCAGAATTATTTAATGTCCTGCAGAAGTTAAATAAACAAGGAAGTGTCCTGCAAGCACACTGCTTCCGCTTGCTGAGTTTGTTTATTGAAAACTCCTACGCCCCGCAGCGGCTGCAGGGGTTGGGAGGTAAGGATTAGCAGCGGCGAGCGAAGGACGGGGACAGAGGGTTTGGGCTGAGTTCTGCTATAAACAAAGCCATTATAGGCCTCGGGGCGGGGGAATCGTGCAAATGAAGCTCTGTGTCTAAATATTGGCTTTGAAAACAAACACTCGTTCACATTCAGATTCTCAGGGCATTGGCAAAGGGCAGTATTTTCCTGGAAACTCCGGCTATCAATTGAAGGAAACAGCCAGATACTCAAAATGGGTTAAAATGTACAGCACGCGTTTGCAAAGCTGTATAAACATTGTGTGAGATACGAAGGTTCACAAGCATTAAAAAAAGCTGAGGTCTGCCTGTCCTGGGTTGTTCTGCAGAAATCCTGGGGTCTGCGCTAGCTCCAGGAACCCTTTTTTCCCGTAACTAGCCAAGATCGGAATGAGCTGAGTGGCCTTCAAGCCTGACCTTGGCTAAAGGCAAGGTAGGAACCTTAAAAACCGTGCAAGCCATCCTCCAAATGGACTTTTAAATTCTACCAGTGTTGAAGGGTAAATAGCACGCAGCGTTGTTAGAGACGTGGGTTGGCAACCTATTACATACTAATGAGTCCCGAATTCCACCCTATGGATAACTGAGTGAATTTTACTTAACAATACTGAACTACCATACATCAATAATGAATAGCTTTTTTGAAAACTTATTTCTGCCAATAGAGAAGGACTGTATTACATAAATAAAATGCAATATTTATTAATGGTTGCTAATTGCAGTATTATTGTCAGGGATAATGAGCTTTTCAAAATATAATTACTTCCCTAGAAGACACACATGCAGCTAGCTCAGAAATATTCCTGTTTTTCACTGGAGCCAATACTCAATTTAGTGCATGTGAATCACAAACCTAAAGAAAGACAACAAACAGTCCGCTCCTCCTTCATGCTTAAACAGGGAAAAGTCATCAACTCTTCTTTAAACATCCTTTTGATGTTGTAGACTATTTATTGAAATACTTCCAATATTTTTCTTGGATGGACAAATGCCATCCCAACCGTTCTTTTCTCAGGATGGGATGAGTCACAACCATTTCAGGTACTTTGTGTTATGACTAAACTCCGTGACAAAGACAGCAAAGGGCTTCACGCAGCATTCCCTGCTTAGCCCATATTTCAGCAAAACTCCCACTAAAATCAATAAGCATTTTGCAAGAGTTATGAGGAAAGCAGCACAAAGGCCTATTACCAGTGAAAGAAAACCCTTCTCTTAGAGGTAGATCATTTTAACTTTACCAAAAAAATTACATTAGGGTCGCTAGAGCAATACCTGTCGTTCAATACCTACCAATAAACGCGGGGAGCGTTCACCAGTTAACACCAACACCCACCATTTGACGTACGCACTCCTGTGCCGTCTGTGCCTGCCCGCGGCTGCGCAGGATGGAGACCGCGAGAGTCCTCAGGCTGGGTCTCAGCGAGACACAACTGACAACAGCAGTTTGGAGCTTCAGCAGAACGAGCTCTGCCTGAAGTCGTTCTTGTTTTCTGGTCCCGAAACACACAGTGAGAGCACGTGCAGGGGTAGGAATATTCTTCGCTACTCGGCACATATACGTCGAGTACATACAGTCCCTTCCCTCACCTCTGCGCGGGGCAGGGGGACAGTCATGCGGTGACATAATATTTATATAAATCTACGCAAACAGACACATATATAGCTGTATCACAAAAGGGTCTTTCTCGTAATATGGAAATTCCCAAGTGACTAACTGGAAGCCCGCTGATAAAATAGGGAAGTCACTCATCAGCAACATCTTAGAATTTAACTTCATGAAAACGTTCCTCCTCTTCACTATGTACGTTGCTTAAAATGTATCTGTGTAACAGACGCCTCACTCATGAATCTTTTTCTCTGCTCAGGAACTGCTTAAGACATTTTATTGATTACACTTTTGCAATTATAGAGCACTATAAACCAGAACAGTGACAAGCCTTCTGGAGGACTATTTAGTCAAAGAAATGCATTGAGACAGGATTATAGAATATCATGGTATAAGGCTTTAGCCCTTCAAATTACTATTTCATGCAAGGCACTGCTGAGGATTTCTTGATTTGTTCCTCGAAAATATGGTTTGACACAACATCAGAGCAGAAGCTTCCCAGTGATCTGTGAAAATCAGTCAGCATATTTTAAACAGAGAGGTCCAACAGTTTTGAAACTCATACACTGGGTCAAACTGAATTTATAGTTACACATGCAAGTACTACACTGATAAGTGAAAACGGAGTGTTTGCCTTTTGAATTCTAAATGAAATGTGCCTACTGTAAGACTATACATAAAATTTTAAGAACTGCTGCAATAGTTACATCCCCTTTTTCAAAATGACATGGGCACTGGTGAGAGAAAGTTCCATCCGATTTCACGGACCTTTGGGCACTTTCGAAACAATGCCACTGTATCATTACTATTCTTCGGTCTTCCGCTAGATCACAAAACCTGAGCTTGGACATCAATAGCTCTGAGAAATAATTTTCTAAAACACATTACCCAAGCAAACAAAACCCAAATATTTTTTGTTTGCTTCTTTGAAAAAGAACATTACTTTTTTTCTATTTTTACTTAGATTGGTACATAGGGAGAAATAGCCCAAGTCAATCCCTCCTGACAGCAATAGACTGATCCAGACCGCAGGAGCAAACCTACCAACTTCTGCCCAGGTGTGGGGACAACAGAGCTGCACTCCCCACTCAGGGAAAGGCGAATGGAAGTTGCATTAGTAGTACCCATGCACTAACCTTAAAAATCTCCTAACAGTTTTGAACACAGTCCATGTAGAGTAACACGCCCAATAGTTCCTTGTACAAACATATAAAATATTACCGAAAGAGAAAATTGCAAGTATGTAGAGTTTCCTGGGAGGGAGCATGGGTTGCATGGGACCCTCTCCACTCCCGAAACCAAAGTGGGATCAGTCTCCACAAGCCCAGCAAAGCCCTGAACGGGCTGCAGAGGGGGAGCAAGTGGAGAGCTCGAAATCCCGTCCAGCCGTATCTCTGGAATGTCCTGTAGGCAGCGGCTTGTTTTGGCAGCTTAGGTTGGAGCTGACTCATTCTCCCTGCCCTGCCACAGCCTGATTCTCATATGCACTAAATCTTCTGTACATGGTTTGATTCAGAAAAATCAGTTAACTAAGCTAGACGAATTTCTGAAAACACTGGCTGACCCACCCACAAGATCCTCCGGAATACGATAAGCTTCTGGTTTCCAAAGAAATTCAAGTCACAAAAGCATACAGTATAGATGTATACCTCCCACTGCACTGCTTCCTCTGTGTGAGAAACAACATGCACTTTTTTTTTCCCCCAGGGAAATTACAATTGATTAATTGTAAACAACAAGTTATAAATACAGAAACGCCTCTTCCTTTGGCCACAGGCTATACTTCATAGCAGCATACTGTACATCTACATTTATATGCAGCACATCTACTTCCCTTTTCCTTCAGCCTTTTCTGCCAGAGCATTAGCCATTACGAGCACTTATGGATGATAAGGATGGAAATTTCTTACGCATCTATATTCAGGGTTGCTCAGTACCCACTACATCTTTTTCTGCCTGCTCCAGACCATAATCACTGCACTTGGTCATTTCTTTTAGTGCATAATGTAGGATCTACCTTGCAACACTGGATTTCAGCAGAACAATTTAGGAAGTCACTTGAAGCACATGCTTAATTTTGGCATCCAAGTGAATGGTTTAACCTAAGCGTAGGCTTAATCTTCCATACTTGAGATCTCAAATTATTTGAGATCTCTGACAGTTTGATAGGATTACAGGAGCTAATTATCCGGCACTGTCCTGAGAGGCACTGGGACTGGAAAAGGTACAAAAATGACAGAGACTTCATGTCTTTAACGGGAACACTTCTGAAGCGGACAAACTTGCCTCAGGACTGCACAAATCCAACTGCGTTTTTCTTTTTACTGGCACTGACCAGGACTAAAAACCGAAAGTTTTGTATTATGGATTTCCACGGCTTCAGGCTGGCTGAATTGAGCTGACCCAGGCAGGGGCTCGGGGGTGCTGGGCACAGTTACCCACCCCCTCCCACCAGCATTCACCTCTGCCATGCCGCTGGCCTTGGATGGCAATCCCTTCCATGGCCTGGGCACCTCCCTGCCCATTTGGATTGCTATCATCGTCCAGGAAATCTTTGCCCTTTCCCTCCTGTTGCTTTTTGTTTCAAAACTTCCCACACCTTTCGGGTCGGCGGGGCAGAGCCTTGCTCTACCTCCATCACCTCCTTGATGGCTTCTTCACAGCTGGGGGGCAGCTCTGTAGCTTCTTCCTCCCACCTTGCTGGTTTTAGAAATTTGGCCCCAAAGTACTGCCCCACAAGTTCACTACCCTCAGGCTGTGCCTCACCCAAATCCACATCAGGCAGCAGATTCGAGAATGTGCATATAATATTTAGTATTAAGTAAAGCTCAACGTTTCCCTTTTTCATCCTCTGCTGTTTTATAGATCCAATAACGACTATCTACATTCCAGATGTCGTGTGAAAAGTAATCGATGTCTGCAAGGCATTTTCAAACGAAAAGCATTACGTAAACGTAAGGTAATCTATTATTCTTATAGTTCCTTTAAGCTGATAATACCATTACTTTCCCAGGGATGCTGGGCATCCTCTCATAATGAAGCATTCAGCACAATGAATGATGGAATTACCTTGAAGCAACTGTTTCCTCTTCTCCTTGGACTAACTGCACGTAAACTCTGTGCTGAGCAGCAGCGCTGCAAGACTGAGCAGCTGTTTTTGCAAATCCTTCCTCTTCACAGGACACAGTACTGAGGGTTTTTTCCGTTCATCTCTAAGACACACATGCTGTTTCTGGCGTGATGTGCTCTGGGATAACAAGCACTTTCACAAATATGCAAAATGCAAATGAAACACATTATTACTTGTTCTGCTTTAGACTATACTTTCAAACATGGTATCAGAAAAAAAGTGTTTTATTTGTAGTGAACTGTACCTAGAAAATGGCGTAGGGGTGATATACGCAGCTCATATAAACTAGAGGCACAGAAGGATGTCAGCTACAAATTCTAAAACATAAATTCATAAAAGGAAAGAATGAAGAATCCAAGAGAAAGCAAAAGCACTGGATCGCAACAAAAGTACAGCAGCCCGATCTAAATATCCACAAAGCCAAGTCTTCCAACTTGGGCAAGTCTTCCAACTGCTTTTGGGAACCATCAGCTGTTTATAAAACACAAGCCACTGAGAGCCCATCGGTAACACTGAAATTTAATGAGCTCGCTTTGGGGCACTCCTGGCACCATCTTCCAGGCACCAGAACTGGAAACTTCTGCTTCCAAATTACTGATGTACAAATAGCTTCTACCCAAGATCTATCTAAACTAGAGAGTATTTAACAGAAGTTGACGAAAAAAAAAAAGCGACGCAGATGCTGGCACCTGACCTGCTGGCCAGAACGGCTACTGGAAAGCCAAGGTGCTGCTCGCTCTCGGGATCCCCAGCCGGAACCTGTCCCTGTTGGCTGCTGCAAGTTACAACCACCCAGTTGATTCCCTGCGATTTATTTAAAACGGACGGCGGGCTGGGCCAGGCTGCCAGCAGAGTTGTCGGCACATCACGTAGCAACCGCCGCAGGTCGTGGTTTTGCTGAGGAAGAGGGTCAGATGAACATGCGGATCAGGATTCGCCTCCACACACACACGCTCCTGGCTCCGCTCGGGGACACCGCGCCGGCGGCAGAAACTCGCGCGGATTTACGGCAGGTAAAACCGCTGACTTCAGTTTTCTACTAGCTGACAGAAGAGACTCAAAAGCAGAAGTGAGATGTGGTTTTTCCCCGGGGGATGTTGTTAAGGGCACTCTGGGTGGTGTGTTATGAGATTAGAGTATTTCACGCTCCGTTTTCGTTCGAGAACCGGGCTGGTGAGCACCACACCTGGAGCAGGCAGGAGATGCCCTGGTTTGCACAGGAGCAGAACGGGTGAGAAGTTGCAAACTAAAAGTTACTGCAGTACAAACTCCAGGCTGTGTTAAGCCTATACCACTTCCAGACACAGCAAACACCATTTCATCCTAAGCAGTGCTTCCCTACAAAGGCCAAACTTCCTAACGGTGAGAAATTAAAGCAGACCCACAGTCAGTCCATGATGAATATCAAGTCACGAGAGGTCAGACACTCTTCTTCCCTGCTGTTTTCCAGTGACGTCTTGCATTTGATCCTACATAATTACGCTGTGCTTTTTTTCCCCAGCTGGAGCCAAGTGACTTTTAAATTTAGTATGTTTCCGCAGAGATTTACGGCTTGCTCACCCCTCACAGGATTCAGCAAGACTAACGCCACCTCATGGGACCTCCGCACCGACATCAGGACCGTCGGCAGAGAAGTGATGATGACAAGATTTTTGCAGTGAGAGGCTAATAGCCGACTCCTCCAAGAGACAGAAATTAGAGATCTATGAGACTATTTGGCCCGTGTTTCTGCCACGCCATTCCTCAACCCTGCCTTCCAAGGCACAAGGACACGATTTAGCACCTCTGGCTCCAGCGCTGTGTGCAGCCAAGAGAGAGGAGCCAACAGCGGAGACTCGCTCCTTTCCTAATAGCCCTCGCAGCGAGAAGAATCTGAAGTTGATTTGTTCTTCCATTCCATTACTTCTCATTACACCCTCTGCACTTACATACTGCACATTTAACATTGCCCTGAACAAATACTGTAAGGAACAAAAACTTTCCTTCAGTGACCGGGGGCGGGGAGGGGAGAGGAAAAAAAAAAAAAAAAAAAAAAAGTAGGGGGGAGGAGACAGGAACTGCAGATAAACCACACCTGCTTCAACGTGGAGAAACTTTAACAGTGTCTGAGTTACTCATTCATGTGCTTGGGATGCCAAGTAGTTGAATAAGGAAGAAAAAGCATGTTCCTTCAGAGGAGGGCTTCTACCTTTCTTCCCGATATTCCTAAAAGAGACAACTTCTTGGACGCTCAAGGTAGGTGACTTCTGAGGATATAACATAAATATGTTTTCTAAAAATGATATATTTCACCCCTGTTTAGAGCAGGCATGTCAAGGGCTAGACTTGACACCATGATGTTTGTGTGGCAGGTGAAGACTTATCATTTAAGAAGGCCAGAGACAGGACTTGATAGCAATTATCTGTGCAGCAGAACGAACAGGAGAGCCTACAGCAGCAGAGGTAGTGTGTGGGAGCAGCAGTCCTTATCTAAAAACCAGGGAGTGTTTCTGTACTGCCTTTCCCATCACACCCTTCTGATTTCAAATGTTTAATGGTGTGGAGAAGTGAGTGGCCACTGCTTTGTTGTTTCTAGGTGGCACAGCTGGAACCTGTCTGGATCTAATTCTCTCAGTGCAGTTGAGAAACAGAGGTTATTAGTAGTAGAGGCAGGTTTTTGAGAGGATAGTTTAGAGAAGTCTGAAGTATTTGTTATTACAGAGCTGCTCTCAACTGTCAGGATTTTTACATTCTTCTCTGTCCTTAGAAGTAAAAACTGAGCAAGAGAACAAAATTTTCATGTGTCCTCTTCCCACCTAAAATGGTAAATTGTAGGATGAGGAAGGTGGGTAGGGATCAAAATGAGGGTGGTGAAACACTGGAAGAGCTTGCCAAGAGATGTCATGGGATTTCCATTCTTGGAGATGTTCAAAACTTGAAAGGATATGACCACAAGCAACCTGCTCCAACTGCTAAGTTAGACCTGCTTTGAGCAAGGGGTTGGATGATGTAACCTTCAGAAGTCAGTGCCAACCTTAGTTATTCTGTGATTCTAGGAAAGAAGGATCAGCAGAGAATCCAAGGAACCAAGTCTGGCTCTGTAAGAAGTGCCTTTAGTTTGGTAAAATGAAACACTGCAGTTAGCTGCAGCCAACTGAAATTCCCCTCTAAAGGGAACAAGTGGGAGCAGCAACAACTCCTGTGTATGCTGCTTTTCAGTATCTCTTCACCACAGTCCAGTAAGAAGAACTCCCAGATAATCTTCCCATCTTCTGAACAAAAGCATCTGCTCTTTGCTGTAATCCACCATCTGCAGCTCAGGTGCTCTCTTTTTCTTTACCAAATTTTCAGCTTTATTACAACACCTACTGATTGCTCCCCATGGTCAGAGCTATTGATACTCCTTGATTATTTAAAGGTGTGTGAGATGGATGAGTGAACCTCTAATGGAAATGTTCAACATTAAGAGTTTACAGTTAAATTTAATGACTGATAGACAAGAGCCTGACAGCTTTATAGACTTATGTGCTCTAGTAACACTCTGCATCTAGGAGAAGCAGCATTGAGGAGCATCACTGTTTATTATGATTATTAATGACCTGGAAACAGGTTGAACTTTGAGATGCCTATAGTTGCGGGTAATAGCATTACTTGGATTGTAATGTCTGGAGGTGATCCTCTCCAGACTATGGAGGTGATAAAATCTTCAGAGTGTTTAAAAAAAATAAGTAAAAAAAAAAAATAAAGAAAGAAAGCACACATAATGGCAAATGAAAAATGCATTAGCAAATGTAAGTAATTCAGCTTTTAATAAGCACATGGAATTATTTATACACTTGCTAGGTTCTCAATTAATTGTAAACACTTGGCCATCTGTGAAAAAACCTCCGCATACTTCACAGTGGTGATTCAAAAGGCATGTGGATTGCTGAGAGATTTGTAGAATGGAATTGAAAATAAGACTCGGGATATTATATGAATAGATACTTTGCATTCAGCTGGTATGATGATGTTCCCAGTTCAAAGAAGGTAGTAGAAGAAGAAATGATTAACAGCATGTGAGTGGAAGTGAGATAGCCAGGGAATTCTCAGGGAAGGAAAGATCAGTAAAAGGGTATAGGCATATCATAAGCCATAAACAATAGAGAACAAAAAATTAACGCTTTTAATTTCCTGTTTCTGTGCTACAAGTGGGGAAAGAGGAGGACAACCAGTGAATCAAGTTATCTGTTAACAACCTGATGCTGTTGATAGGCAACTTTCATTACACAAACACAACTGGGAAAAGGATCTCAGCCACGAATGTCCAAGGGTCAGGATAAAGAAACAACAACGTGTCTGAAAAAAGGAGGTTCCCAATTGCAGTAGGCCCATGTGCAGTTATTATGATGTGAACTGCTGAATCACCATGGTCACAGTCCCCACAACATGAGCACCAGCACTAGACATTTAGCTGAGTATTGGTCTCTATGTCCTTTTACTGGTTCTGACTGAAAGTGACTGGCTTACCCATGGCAAGAAAGGGCAAAGCTAGAAATGGAAACTGTTGGTTTTGCTGTTATTCTGGAAAGCTATATAAGCATAGCAAAGCACAGCTCTTATCCAGCCCTGGGATGCTGCCTGGCATATTAAGGAAGGCAAAGCCTGGGTGCATCTCCACCTGCTGCTCCTAGACCATGTGTCCTGTGGGAGAACTGGTGCCTCAGTGGAGATGGAGATGGTCTCCTCCCCTCTTCATCCCTGCCACGCAGCTCACCAGGAGATAGATAGCTAAAGATGATCAAATCTCCTCTTGCTGTGACATGAGACTTTTGTGGCATGGTTGATTTAAAGGGGGCGGGCGGGGGGGATAAAAATGAGTCCAATACTGATAACACAAAGGCGGCCAGGACTTGCACCACCTGTTTTCCCCTGGTGCTTTTGTGTAGTGCTCAACTGAGTAGACTTTGGCAGCAGAAATGCACATTCCTTGACACAGCAGGTGGGTTTAGCTGCAGTCTTCAACTTCGTTTAGCTGTTGTCACAGAAAATCAGTTTTGCTATGACTTTGTGCATGTAATATTACAGCAGTTCACCTTAATTAGACACAGAAACGAACTTTGGAATCCCTGTTGTCCTTCTGGATAGCAAGATCCGCCAAAAGTCTTGTGTCCGTGCTAAGTATTTGAGATTTTATTCTATTAGTTTGTTTAGTGTGGGCATGAAGATGTGTTGCAAGCAGTACTGACTGCTTGCTGACTCTGGCTTGTTAAAAGTTTCACAAATAAGGGATAACGAGAAAATTGTGGTGGGCCTTTACTTGTGCTCATGACTTTAAAGAACAATTATCAGTCACGACCTATTTAGGCATTCTGCCCACTCTGCAGAAGAGCTTTCACATCTCAAATGTCTCTTTCTCAAGCATGTACTCGAACTGTGACTGTGCCATCTCTTATCTTGCTCATCGAATAAATTCCCAGAATCTTTTTCAAGAACCGTTTTTTTTTTTTTTTTTACTCCTTTAAACCTTCTCATGGTTCCTCTCTGACCCACTTCTGGTTTACAAGCCTCCATCTTGAAGTCTGGTCTTTGGAAATGGACAATCTATTCTAGGCAGCGGCTTAATTGCCACCTTCTAAATCCATAAAATTTAGCTTGGTCAGTATTACTTTGTGTGCAACTCTTGTTCATACATTTTTAAACATTTCTAGTACCACTCACGTCACTGTTCATCTGAGGCTGAGGTCCTATAGAAGGGTCTGGAGTTATTCAGTTTGTCCTATTTATTTCTTTTAAAGTTAACAAAATTTCTCAATTAGTCTAAGCTTGCTAAGTATTGGTGTGATCAGTGTTCACAGAACTCTTTCAAAAAAATCTTGCATACAGGAATTCTGTTTTGTAAATTACTCCTGTCGAATCCCTGCTGTTTAACAAAATCCTAAATTACTTCAGGAGAGAAAGTATTTTTATCATCATATGACATAATTATACTCTTTGTCATCTTTTCCTACTGCAGATAAATGTACTTCTATGTTCTGCCTCGTATCTATGATTATTGACAGTACTATCATTTCTGTTAATTCTTAGAATTTTCTTTGTTCAGACTCTGCTTTATGAACTCACAATTAACTCAGGTTTTCCTGCAATAGGCTGCTTCTCCCTTTGCCTTCCTTCTCAGTGTTCCTCCATTCCTTCCTTCTGCTTCATATCAGTCAAAACATCAGAAAGGTCTTATCTTCTGATATGTATATTATAGACATATTCACAAGACAAATATTTCTAATTTATATATAGACATAGACATATGTATACACACAGACACACAAGTAATGGTTTTAAATTTATTATTTTATTTGCGTATTTTTCCACTTTGTCTCTTAACCAATTCTGTTCTGCCACTGTTGTTTTCATCTAAGTAGAGGGGTTACAGGTTTTGGTGTTGATTTTAAGTTTCCAGGCATGTTCACATAGTTCTGTCAAATTACTTTTTCCGAATGATTCATTTCCTCTACTTTGTTTTCAGTTTCAAGAACACTGAATTCATTATCAATAATATTTTTATTTCTCATTCTGTTTGCACAAAGCCAACATTAAAAGTCGTGATTACATCTGTACTGTGTGATCACGTCGATCACCGCGAGGCCCTTTCTGTGATGCCAACACATCACATGTTATTGCCAGTTTCTGGCTCTGTGATCCAAATCCTAATTATCTGTCAAAATGAGGCCTAATACAAAGTTTCTTTGCATTGGACAAACACATCTGACTTAAGACATGAACACACATAGATAGGTTAGTACCAGCCGTGTCACGCAGAACAAAAGCCCTGGTGATAATGCAGTACTCCCTCATGACTCTAAGTTATCAGTAGATGTGTGAGACGGCGCATATCCTGTTCTCTAGTCTGTTTTGTTGTGATCAGGAGTGAACACCAATTACAGCTCTAAGTCTTGGAATAGTTGATACCTCAGAATCCAAGACACTGTGTTTCCCAGATATGAGACCAGTAATTTTTGACCTTGTCAAACTTCTGCCCTTCAGCCCACTTAATTCGCCACAGATTGGATCTACCCAACAGCCCTAACATGCTGGCCATGCAAATGTTCCCATGATATCTCAGGAATGTTTGCTAGGTGAAATGTATGTCTTTTTATGAACAAAAGAAATCAGAATTGCTCATTAATCAGGTCCCTGATATTGCTCTATAGGCAATTAGAGACACTTCTCTTTTTTTGCTCCTTGTGCTTTGATGTCTTGATTAATTTTGTTCAGAAACCTTATTTTGGCCCCCAGTTCCTCTTTTCATCTTTTCCCTTTTTTGTTAAAACACTTCCAATTTGTTTAGCTGGGCTGTCTCAAAGTTTTCATTACATTGACATAGATTCCAGTCAAATCATACAACCCCTTTACCTTGTAGAAATCTAACCAAATGTGGTAGCAGAAGTAGGTAGGCATCAGTCCTATAACAATTACCTAGGCAAAAACCAAGCAGAGAAAAAAAACCCAAAAAAAACCCCAACAAAACCAAAACACAACAAACAACAAAAACAGTCTCTCTCTTCAGGTGATAGTGAAAGATGAATGAATTCCAGGAGGCCACCTGCCTGTGCTCCTCCTTCAGCCCACTCCTGAGTTTCTCTAAAACAGTCTATAGACCATGAAGATGCTATAGTGCAGCATCATTAGGCCACTGTCTTCAGTGTATCTTCATTACTGATTTCACAAGCCTATTGAATCTCAAAATACAGCAGAGGCTACACTATAATGTAGAGGTACCCAGGCAGCCTTAAATGAACTCTCTGGATATTACGGTTTGCAATGGCCCTAGCCCTAGAAGTGTAACTTACTGGAGAAGGAGGAGACAATTAGCTTGCTTTGATTTCTTTGTTGCTTGCTTTCCTGCTGCCAAGACTCAAACGAGCCTGACTTTTTTTTTTTCTTCTTTTTTTGTATCAGTTCTGAAAACCATTTCTGATACTGCAATACCTCACTGCAGACCTGCCAGTAGCTGTACTTACTTAGAGAGTGGCACCTTGTGTCTCTGCCTCAGGGAGATAGCACACCATCTGCTGTCTCCTTGTCCTTTACAGGATGTTCTCGCAATTCCGTTTGGGGGAGAAGGCATCACACCAAACTACATTCCACTCTGCAAACTTGTTTTAAACATTACGTCCCTGAACCAGAAATTAATCCAAACTATTATTTGAAATCTTTGTTTTAACCAAACACTGTCAAAGTGACTATTATTTCTGGAATCCTGACTGATTTTTGGAAAGTCTGTTGAACTTGACCTGAAACTTAAAAAAAAAAAAAAACAACAAAACCAAAAAACCCACCCCAAACCAAAACCTTAAACATTCTATCACAGCCAAGTTCAAACCAGGCTGGAATGTTTTGGACAAGGCTCTCTGACTGGTTTGGATCCATGGAGCTCTCTTTTATGGGTGTATTTAGTTTTCTTATAGCTGAGAATTGTGTGGTTATGTCATACTTTCCCATTTCTTTACAGTATTTTTCCTTCCTTCTTGGCCAGCTGGCACCTACAATACCAGCTGCAGTTATCATGTTGATGACCTAGTGATCTAACATGTGAAATTCTTCTATTTTCCTCTTTGTTGACCAAAGCGCAACCACTTTTCTCCACCTCCCTGTCCTGGTCTTCTCATCGCCATTGGTTATGTGTAACAGATCTCTCCCTCCCATTCCTCTGTGGCCAGCTCTCTCTCCTTTGAAACTTTGTCTTATCTTAAGCTATATCTTATCTCTACTTTTCAGTCTAATTTATCACTCTTCTGGACAGCCATAATTTTGCATTTTTGTGTACAGGAAGTTTCTCCTGGGTTGTGGTAGGAAAAAATCCACAGCTCATCTGTTATCAGAAATAACCACTGTGGCTTATGATTTCTGAACTCCCTAGTAAATTTAGCTGCTAACCACATTTTTAAAGGAAATATTTGAAAAGATATAATAAAACTGCACGCTTTTGCATATAAATCAAGGACCTACCTGGTGTTATGAAGAATCTTCTCCTTTGGTTGTTCTGGTTTTATAATTCATCATCAGATGCAGTATCTAAAATTAGCCAGTGGCCACATGTAGAGGAAAAAATACTGGGTTAGATAATATCACTGAATTGTAGCGCAAGGAAATTCCTAAGCACTGTGTGAAATTCTGTAACCTTGACAAGTCATTATACCCCAAAATATTTTGAAGTGGTTTCCAAATGAGTTGAAGAGCAAGCATGTATTACAACTGATATTTTTTCAGTCTCCCTGTCTACAGCAGTAACAAGTAATGGTAACTGTGGAAAACATTTTAATGATATAGACAGCTGGATAGAAGTCATCAGCTAATTTCATGTTGTCATAAATGGTTTTACATGATTTCTAGTTTACATAAGTTTATTATTCTATTACAACTTGGAATTAATAAGCAGATGAAACAGAAAAGACTTCTTAATAAGTATATATTTGATGGGATAAGAATAAATCCTTGAAGACAAGAAAAACATTGTAAAGATATTTATGAAAGAAGGTAACACATTTAAGCATTCAAATCAGTAGAACTACAGGAAGAATACGGTCAGGTAAGTAAATAGCAGCCAGGATTTAAACTCCGTGTTGCACCTCTTTATATTGCAAAAGCATGATAGCACTGATGTGGAACAGGACTGCCCAGGCTTACTAGCTCTGCAGATCCACCACTCATAAAATTTTAATAACCTTTATAACATGTAGCTTTTCAGAAAGAAAGAGCCTGGCTGTAAAATTACAAACAGTCTTCGTGGAGTAAAGGCTAAAAATGCAGAATAACATCTGGACTAAGATGAGCTAGAAAAAAACACACACGCTCACTCCGGAATTAATCAGGAGACATGTAAAAATCCTGGCTTTCAATACATATTAATTGGGGGAGGGGAGGCTGTTGGGTTTTGGTTCATGACACTCTTCACAAAACCTGATTCCTGCAAGGACCCCATTTGAAGTACAGAGGTGTTGCTATTAAAGCCATAGTCCTATTTTAGTACTCTAAATCAGCCTCCGCTTCAATTATTCATATGTATTTCATATAAATTGTACTTGAAGGACTTGGAGTCTTGAAAACAGAACCTCTTCAGGATAATTTCTTAGCCCTGCTCTTCATGATATATATGTATATTCATAGCTCTTTAGGGTAATATTTTAGCCCAATCCTTTGTGATACATACATCTGCATAGCTTTAATTCAGAAGTCAGATGTTAGAAAACCAGTCATAGCAGCGAGGACAGTGATGAGGAAAAGGTGCTTTTTGACAGAGAGAGAGGGAGAGGCCCCTCGGCCGTGTGGAGGTAATACAGGAGGCAACGTTGAAGGGGAAGACAGAGGAAAAGAACCAGAAGAATCAAGTCAGAAAGAAGCAGGAACACTGGTGAGGAAATTGGGAAGGACAAAGCAGCTGATAAGCACAGATCTTCACCAAAGATGCAGGTGGGAGCAATCAAATGCCAGGGGAGATGTGGTCCCACCAAGAACATGCCTACCAGCAGAGAAGCTGAAAGGGAAAGGAGGAACGAAGCTGGTATCTGAGAGGACGGCCTTTGCCGGAGGCTCGTGATTGAATAAGACTGTTGGCAGACAGCAAGTCTGCGTCGGTGCTAGAAAAGGTCAGCCGAGTGGTAAACCCTTGGGTTTGGTACCAATTCATTGCCTTTCTAAGAGGGCCTGCCCCTCTCCTTATGTCCTGCAGCTTTCAGCATCCTGAAGCTATATGTACGGCTCTTCATATAAAGGCATTACGTAAAACCCACTTTTTTTTCCTGTGCAGTCTCCTACAGTGTGCCAGGTGGCATGGAAGGCAGAACAGTTGCACAAAATGCCCTTTTTATATCAGGCAGCATTTAAATCGTGCTGTTCGTTGAGTGTGGCCCCGTTCCCACTGAAGTCAGTGGGTGCTATTGAGCAAAGCTACCACGATGAGATTAGGCCTTATGCTTTTGAGGCACTGCCCCGTTATAGTCCACACCTCAAATAGCATCTTTCCTCTAACAAACAAGCAGGGATGGATGGGAGCAAGCTGCTTCCCTGGCTGTTTCCTGCAGCACTATTTTATACCCACCTTCTGCCCACCCATCTGTTCAATCCCTGTTACGAAAACTGAAAACATTCCTGCTTTTTAAATGGGTGAAAAATGCCTCAAAAGAGGAATAGGTTCTGTGAGATCTCCATGAAATGACTGCCATGCTTTTCCCAATTAAATGAGTCAGAACCAGGAAATCAGGAAGATTTTTATTTGTTCAAGGATATGGTCTTTTCTGAGCATTTTGTGGAAATGGCATATTTTGTCAAGGATTTATCAAAAAGCCGGCGATCAGCTCTGATGCCAGTCAGTCTACATTTATAGACTCCTAGGCTGATGTTGAAGTATTTAGTGGAGCAAAGCTGCTGACCAACGCTTCTGGGAGCCTTTGCCTGTAGAGTGAGCTGCAGAGCTCAAACATGAGTCCAGAGAGCAGCCACAGGTTTTGGGAAGCCACCAGCCCTGGTGAGCACTTCACGGCCGAGCTCCATGCGGTGGCACCACTAGTCATTGGGTAGCTCTGACCCACCACAGACCTGGCTTTAGCCACTGATAAAGCTTTGGAATTTGTGACCGGGTCCTGGTTCACAGCTACCTTGAGGGTGGCAGGCTGGTCTTCTCCTCACTTGGGAAACAAGAATGAGGCAGAGTTCAAGGGGGGCAATGAGGGACAGAGAGGGAGAGCTGCTGCCATGGGTGACCCTTCCCAGACTCCTGGGCCCCTGTACAGGCAAGGCCCAGTGGGGAGCGGTTGGGCTTGGTGACCCGAGGTGATGTTTGCTTTGCCGTATTATCTGGGGCTGCCTTCCTTAAGAGGGGACCACTCCTTGCAATGACTGGGGCCAGTGCCTTAGAAAGGCATCTTCAGAAAAGTCAGCAGATGATGGCAAGGATCCCCTCTTAGTGAGACTGTGGTCTTTCTGTAAGCTGAGAAAGGCTTTCAGGTAGGAAAGCAGGAAAGGGATTTTCTACAGCAGCCAGATAAGGAGGTCCGTTAGGAAGCTCCTTGAAATGATGGGGTAAAGCTACTTGGTGTTGTGCCACGGTTTGGAGAGGCATATCGAGACGGAAAAGACTCAGCAATACTCCTCGAGCAGGGGGAGAATTTGCTTGCTTTTAGATACAGTCATAAGGATCACCTTTAAATAATCCAGACTGCTAACTCAAAGTCTTACTGCTGGCTTCGCAAGTAGCTGGGGAATAATATTTGCGACAACCGCGAAGAGAAAACTGTAGCAGGAACTAGGTCCGGCTATGCATGGGGAGTGGCTCATTGTGTTGGCCCCTAATTTTTGCTCCTATGGTAATGAAATCAGTTTATTCATTAGCTGTTCAGGAAGGGGGGGGGGGTAGGCTGAAGACCCGCCCTGTGACAAGAGGGGACACTGCTGCTGGGGCCACCTTGGCTCATGGACAGATGAAGGTCGGTGGAGACGAGGAAGTGCTTGTGTGAAAACGGACCCAGCTGGAAAACAGCCTCTAGAAATCACATAGTTCAGAGCTGTATTTGCCTTATAAAAGCAGCCAAGTTCAAGCAATGTCTATCTTGTGTGGCATCTTTATAGAGCGATCTGGTCTTAGATGGGGACCTGCTACTAGTCATGACTGTTCATTTTCATTTAAGAAAAAAAAGAGAAAAGATACTTGTTGTTTGCCAGAGTGGGCTTGTGCTGAACTTCATCTTTTCCTGACTTTTTGTAAAGCCAAGGCAGCTCAGCACCCTGGCTGTTTTTCATGCCGTGACTAATGCCAGCTAGTTTCACTGAAATCAAGGTTTATGAAAGAGTCTCTTCAAACGTTCCTGTTTGAAGCTTATGGCTTAGGCTCTTATCTGAGGAAAAGGAGTCATACACAACACAGAAATGAATTTTAGCTTGAATTACTGAATGTGGATTCAGATTCCAATAAAAACTAAGTCACTGGGATTTGTGATATTTTTAAATATGAGTTTCAAATCAAACTGCTTTCCCTCTTTTCCACGCAGAGAGCATCTTGTTGTATTAAAGAACAGGCTTATCAGCAAAAAATATGTTGCAACAAAGATTTAGTCTTTTCCACTAGGCTTGTCTCCAATTAGAAAAATAAGTATTAGAAACTGCTGAGCAGCTGTATTGAGCAGGAAAAGATTTAGACAAGTTTCTAGCTGAGAGAATATTGTCTACTGTAAAATTTGGGGTGAAAGAAGGTTGAATACTGCCTCTGGTACAAATGGTGCTAGTGTTCATCTTAAAAGATTAATCCAACAACAATTACTCTCATTTTGTGCCATTTCTAGACTACAAGTCCCACTCTGCAGTGCTTCACGGTGCTGCAGGGCAGAGGACAGCTTGCAAGACATGAAGTTGAATGTTGGGAACTGTAGTTTGTGCACAGTGCAGTGCCATATTAAAGGTTATTACAAATGGCCTGTTTTCTGTGGGCAGACTGCAGTATTTCTGACAGTTTCTAACCTCCAGTTTGCCTAACATTACAGTCTCCTGATGCTTAGTTAAAAAGGAACATTCTTCTGCAATTTGAACAAAAAGTATTTCACAAAAACAGGTGAAAAAATTGAGTGTTTCTTAGGTGATGTGAGACCTTATTTTTATAAAATTAATTTTGTGTCAGGGAAGCAAAGAGAGGTGGAATAAGAAGGACTACTTTTAAATTCTGTGTAAGGAGCTTGTGGAATACACGGTTCAGTCAAATGCATTTATTATTTTCTAAACTCAAATACCCCCGTACCGTCTGAGCCTACAGAAAGTATAGCTGGCCCAAAGGTGTTCCAAATACTAGAACAGAGGGGAAAAAGAGCGGGGATGTGGGGAACTGGGGCCTGCTTTGCTGTTTCTGACGGGTCTTTGGCCCCTGAAGCCAGGGTGTCCTCGGTAGGCCCGTGCCGGGAGGCCGGGCTGGTGCGCGCCAGCCGACGCGGGGCTCTGCCTCCCTGGTGCTGCCCCTGCTCTCCCCGCGCCCGCGGGAAGGCCTAGAAACTACTTCTCATCTCCGAGTCCCACATGGCTGGTGTAATCTGTAGATATTGGAGCTCGGCCATCGTTACAGAGCCGGAGGCGTGGAGTTTCGGTCCCAGGCTCTGGGGTGCATTATGGGCTAAATGAGATCTTGTGCTCTGTGGCTGAGACTGTAATTGCCACTGTCAGCGCTGTAGGGCTGCAGCTACCATCCGTCTCTGGTAGATATAAATATATGTGCAGAAGGTAGTAAAGAAAGTCTTAATGTGCATAGAGGAAGAAAAATAATAGCTGGAAGTCTTTAAAGAAAGAAGGTGTGTATTAAGAGAGAAGTTCCCGACTCCCACAGCAAATAACAGGTTTTCAAGAAGGTTTTCTTTTCTCCTGTGTTGGCAGCCACTTCATTACATAATTGCTGTGTTCCAGCCAGATGATACTGCTACACAGTTTCTGGAGATTGTCTGCTGCTTATTAGGGCAGGGAGATTGTCCATTTTATAAGGGTTACAGACAAAATAATAGGAAACTTCCAGCATTCTGTCTTTACTGCTGTGCATGCTGTTGGGAGTTAGAAATTCGTTCTCCTGATGAGATGTCTGTTTTCTAGTATCTAGCACAAGCAGTTGCGCTAGAGATGTACTTACTTTCTTCTGGAAGAGAAAGGTTCATTAATTTGTTTTTGTTATACTTATTAAGATGGGATTTCTCTATCAAGAATGCAGAGAAGGGAAGAAGTAGTGAAGTAGTTTCCTTCTAGACTTGGGGACTATGCAAGCAAGTAAGGAACTAAAGTGTTTTTTCTTCTTCTCACTGGTCTGCTGCTACTTATAATTGTGATGGAGGAGTACAGTCTACCTTCTTCCCCCAGACTCTCTCAGTGGTTCTATAGGAAGCATGTAGTGTGGAGGAGGACAGACCATACGGTGTGTTTGCCAAGTTGAGACATGAAATTAAAGAACAAAAAAAAACTTGCAGCTCTTTGCACAGCCTCCTAATAACTCCACAACACAGTGGAGAGGGGCAGTCCAGTATCTCTTGTAAGACTATTTTAATCAGCTGGTCCAAATGCCAGAGTAAATCTCTACCTATTTGCCAACAAGCTTGTTTAAATGGAAGCAGTGCTTAGTTTGCTGAGCAGAACAATTTAGAAGACCACACGGTGAGGCAAATTTGTCACTTTTTGCATTTATGACCAAGTCTGGTACAGTAACTTGGTACCCTGACAGGATGTTGGGGGTGCCAGGTCTTACTGGGCTCCTGATCCATCCCTGAAAATGCGTTAGGGCAGCACTTCCTTCACCGCAGCAAAGCACTGGGACCACAGTCTGGATTCAGCTGGTCAGGGTATACCTGAGATTTTTGTCCTCTTGACTCAAGGTCAAATCCCGAGTCCTCATATAATGCATACCAGCTTGATCTTCCCTTGTCTGGTGACATAAGGTCACCTGAGAACCCTTTTTATAAAATGACATGTGGTAGATCACAGTCAGTGGCTTCTTAACATGATTTGTAGACTAAAGAGTTAGGGATTTAGTAGGGCAAAGGATTTCACCTTCATCTTTGAGTATATTTTTCTGAAAAAGGCAGGCATTTGCTTCATCCTAATGTAGAAAACCAGCCAAAGTAACTTTCTTCCAATGATAGGTCATAAAAGTTCTGATATCTAACATTAAGCTAGCTACTGTTGGCTCCTTTTATAGAAACAAGTTTTTCTAGAGAGCGATTCATCTCGTCTAAAAGAAGACATCTAATGTAGGTCAAATGAATTGCTCTTTGGAAGCATCTATTTTTCTTCCTTGACTGGGAAAGGGAGCTTGGGATGAGTAACTCGGGTGCCTGAAAGTGAAACATCTAAGCCAGGAGGAGACAAATCTCACTTGGAACAGCGAGCCAGAGAAAGCTCCATGGCAGGGAACTGTGATAAACCTCGCCAGGAGACAGACCTCGCCAGTGTAAATGCTCAGTGTCTACGCAATTAATGTTTATTTTATGGTATTATTTGACATGCTAGTAACTCCTTAACACTAAGTTCCTGTCTCTTTGGCTTTAGGGTGCCTGTATATCTTCCCTCTGCATTCTTGGATTATCTCTTCCTTTCCTGTCTAACGATTATTGGTTTTCCATCTCCCTTGCTCTTCCTTCATTAGGTTTCTCCCAACCAACTCTTCCCCTTGACCTCTCTTGCAGACAAGCAGCAAGAGGAACCCTACAGGTGTCTGATGCAGAACTGCATGAGCTCACAGTTCATCCCATGCTGAAGAGCTTTAAGGAGTTGTAATTGCACGAAGGAGGATCTGAGGGTTGTCCTTGACATTGCCAGCAGTGCTCCTGTATGGCAGACTGGCTTCTTTCATTCCTTGTCTGACTTTGGGTTTCATATCCTATTTTTCTGTCAAAGGGAACTCTACCAGCTTCCTGCTTCTGCAGATGGAAGCGGCTGCCTGGGAAACGGGCAAAGCCCGCTCTGAACCAGGGAGAAGCCAACCCTGTTCAGCAGGGAGGCAACAGGGACTGCTGCAGGCAGGTGGTTTTGAGGCCAGGGACTCTTTAAGCAAGCCACTACTCAGGGGCAGGTATTTCTCTTTTACTATAACAGCCTCTTTGGAAGAGTTTTAGTTGGTGAAACCTGTTCGTAATTTTACTCGCAAGTTGACTGTACCTACTGGAATGCCCATTCCACATGGATAACGGGTTCTGCACATTCATGGCACAGACCCCGGAAACATCTTCCTCAAGGTCATCCCTCTTATTTTTCAAGTAATCTCTTCTAATAACCTGAGTGACTAATGGTATTCTAGTTGATATTCTTTGACTTAACCTATTTGTCACCCCTACTGGAGTCCCATATTTAGAACAAACCAGAAAGCAGCATTTTCCTCCTAGAACAGCAGAAAAAAAGTGAATGAGAGATAAAAGGTCTTATTATGTTCCCTACATTTGTAGAAGTGTTCTGTATGAGTCCTTCGACAGATTAAATGGATGATAGTTGTATTAAGTTTTAATTGATGCTGCCTCCTACGAGATTGTGCAGTCATGACAGAGCCAGATCCTTCTGGTGTGTAAATTGCTATGATTTCATTGACCACCACTGAGCTTCACAAACTCACACAACCTGAGTATTAGGTCTATGAGGTCTCACTGAATATTCAGAGTTCACTGTAAATGGAGCCTGCTGTATTTAAGACTGGCATTAACGAGCTTTAAGTCATTTGTTGCAGTGGGAGCAACCTTTTTATCACTTTCAACTTTTGCTTTCTCTGTTATTCCCTAGTCCATTAGTTTATTTTTTTTCTTGTCTTTGTTCAGTGGCATTAATTTTGCTTATTAGTAAAAGTTGTACTGGAAGATGTTGAAATAGAGGGAAGCGTCTCATACATAACATAGTTTTATTATTTGCTACAAATGAAAAACAGTCTCTCATTGCTTATTTGCACCACATTAGCTCTTAAAACCTTAACTAGGTCAGGGCCCCACTGTACTGGAGGGATATGCCATAAAAGAGAGTCCCTGAAGCAAAGGACCTAAAACTGTAGAGATAAGAAACAGCAAGTGAAGGAAACAAAAGAACAGGGAGGACATGAAAAGGTCTAGATAGGCATGAAAAACAGACTCTAATTTCTATCTACACAATTCCTGGGTGTATTAAGCCGATCAGTAGTAATGATAGCACCTCTGTTATTTGCCTTTCCAGTAAGGCTAGGCTGAACAGAATTTACATTTCAGAGCACTGCATATTAATTGTGTTTATATTACCCACTTGCCTTTTTTCCTGGTTTTTGAATGCTTTAACACAGACTTTGTATTAATTAAAGCTTTTGGCTGAATGGGATTGTTTGGCCTGTACAAACTGGACTTAAAAGATCAGCCTCTTTCACAGCATCAAGGAAGTCAAGGCCAATTGCTTGGATAATGACCTGCAGAGCAAGGTCCTCCCACCATTATGGTACGCAAGTCGGTCATTTGCCCTTCTGACAGGTATTAATGAATCAACAGCAGCCAGTCTAAAGCCATCATAACCTCAAAGGCACTTTCCATGACTGGTATGTCACTAAAATAGAGTTGTTCCTTCTGCCATGAGATACACAGTGCTCCATGGTTTTAGTGAATGCAGATAGCATACCTTTAAAAACAGTATAATAATGAAGAGATAGGGAGGACACCACATTTTCCAGTTTGTCTAATTTCACAAAGCTTACTGGGGGACAGGGCAGAATTGGACTGTACATAATTAACCTCAGTTTAATATTCAGGAAGATTTGTCCAGAATCTCTTCTCATTTGCACTGATGCCACCTGCTATCTCCATTATTTATTTCAATAACCGACATACATACTTCACATAGTCATCCTTCTTGCCACCCATTTTCCTCATCATTAACCTCACAGACTTGTACTCTGCATGTTTCTAGCAGAAAAATTATTGAGGTCCTGGGCTTAAGAGGTTACTATCTAGTCCAGCAGTGTTCTGAAAGAAATAAGATAACAAGCAAGTATAAGAATTAGCATCGCAAACCCTATTTGCTATTATCTATTTGATGAACCAGAAGGTTGCAAAGAAAATGTGGTACCTAGTATGTATGAGAACACTAAGATCAAAGTAGGTTTAAGGTGACAAAGAAGGAGGAGTGAACTAACTGTATCTCCATGACTTTGCAACTCAGCTCGCAGCCACAACCAACGTGACCTTGTTGCTGTACTCTGTGACATTTTCAGAAGTCCACACTGGCCTTCTTCCTTACAATGTTACCCCAGTCTGGTTTGCAGATAGATTACCTTCTCACACCAACACATTCAAAACTGAACTGTGTTTCAGGGGACAACATACTGGCAATAAACTAGCTCTTTTATTCTCAAAATATGGTTCTGCAGAATCTTTGTGTCTTTTCTATCATTACAGCTTTTCAACTGGTCTGTATATAAATGCCTATGGCTCTCATCGGTATCTTTGGTGGCAGGCAGTTCTTTATGGAATTTGTATTTGCCAGGGTATATCATCTACTGATGCTAGCGCTTCAGAGGAAAGGCAGGTTTCTTGGCTGAAGAGCAAGCATCTTAATTTGTACTTTTGACACAGCTGGAAATGCATGGCAGCAAGAAAGTGAAGGAAGGATGTTGTTTGTGCATAAATAACTGAATCACCCAGGCAGATATCTTCATAACTGGAGTTGCTGCAAGACCAAATTTTTATTGGGTTTTTTTTCCCTTTGTCTATAAATCAATACTTATTTTATCTGATTCTGCAGAATTCAGTAGTCACACATTTCCAGCTTGAAAAAGCTTCAGAAACTAAACCGATTCCTTTCCTGAGCTCTGCAGAAGAAGGTTTGTTTCCTTCTTAGGTATTTTTAGGAATGTAAGGTCATACATACTTCTTGACTGAAATTAATTGTCCTGCTTCAAGACATGTGAAGTGTTCACTTCAAGAAATTTAGTATGACTATACAGCTATATGTTTAAGCATTTGAAAATGTGACTTTTTTCTCTAGTAATAGGCCAATATTCCATTTAAATTTGCATTTACATTGAGTAACTCTTCTTTTCTCTGAGGTTTCTTCAGTTTCTAAGGTTATGGCTAGAAGTATCAGCAAATTCTTACCTAATGAATGTGTTTTGCAACATCATACCATAGGAAAGAGATAAATATAAAATAAAACCCCATACAACCCTAAAATCAAATGGTCAGATTTTGAGTTTCCTTAGAGTGGATAAATTTTTCTTCTTAAAGGAAGGAAAAACTTGCTTTCTTACTTCTGGGAATTGTGGTACCTCTTCGTCTCACATTTGATCTAGGTCTAGTACCTTACAGCAGCAAGTCCTAATCCATGTGCAATACGGGAAGAGGAAGGAAGTCTGTTTGGGCACAGACTTGGTGAAGTATGCTAGGAAAAGTCTTGTGGATAAAGAATTACTCTGAGTACTCTGAGACTTCCAAAGTCATTCTAATTCCATTCCCAGTTTCAACTATAACGCAGTTGGGAAAGTCTTTTGTATTTCTTGTATTCTTGCAGGAAGTCTAAAATGCCCTTAGGAGGACCAAATCTCTATTTCAGAAGTAATTCACCAAGATAGATATTTTTCAATTTATTTAGTTGTTTTCCAGGTCATTCAAAAGTGCAAGATCGGTATTATCAAATCTGTGTGGACATAAATGCTTTGAATTCATGCTTGGATGGTAACTACGGGCATTAATGTGGCATATTATTTGGCTGCAACAGTGCGATTATACCAAAAATCACTGCTAAGTGATGTTAGGGCAGACTTTATTACTGGAAGAACTAGGAACAGAGTAGTTAGTGGATGATTTTAATAATGATAATAATAAAAAATAATCCCCTCAAAAGTTCTCTGCTACTTTCTTCAGTGCCAGTGTGCCTCTCAGATAGCTTGTGGATGACTGTTTCAAAGGGTGCTTTCTGTATGGAAAAATACACCAATTTGTCTGCTAAACCTTTTGTGCAGCAATTCTCCTTCCATTTAGATGCTATAAATTCTGAAATTGCTCACAGGAGTTTACACAGTGCCGATTCATCAGACATTTGTGAGACAGGCGATACATATACTTAGAAATATCCTGGGCTGCATGTTGAAGTCTAGCGACTGGTGAGTTGTACTGGTTCTGGTTCCAAAATACACGCTTGGGCACAAGAGGGTTTGATCAACAAGCAAATGAAGATCGCATACACTTATCAAAAAAAGGCAAACATCATTTGGTGTTTTGGCTGTCAGAACAAATTCCATCTTGGTTAGATTTTCTCTTTTCTTTCTGATTCTAGCCTTTTATCAGCCCATCACAGCGTAAAAATAATGCTCCTGATCTTTCAGGCTTTATTATTTAGCAAAGGCTTAAGGGGAAATTAGAATCTGGCCTCTTGTTTGGGGAATGATCAAGACAGGACTTACTTCATTCTCACCTAGTTAAGGCCTCTTTGAGAGCATTTTGTCTCAGTGTTCAGGAGATTTACATCTGTCAATACACAGGCAAGGGAAAAAGCAGGAGATTTCAATAACTTTTCTGTGACCTTCAAAAACAGATGTGTTCTTCTGCAAGGCTTTAGAATATCCAGTTGTCCCCATGAAGTCAGATGAAGGCTCAAGGACAAACAAAAGTTGTGTCTCAACACAGCCACAGGTATATGTGTTGAGACTAAGCCACTGTCGTCTCGGTGATACAAACATTAAAGCCTATATGAAAGAAAAACCTGTATTAAAAAGAAAAAAAAAAGTTGAGGTAGACTTCTGAACTGATAAAATGATAAAATTTGTCTACAGACAATTGAATCCTTAACTATTAATTTTTGCAGAGACAAAAGTTTCCAGAGATTGTTTCCTTTAGATAGTTACAAGCATATACCTGCCTTTCAGCCCTTTGTGAAAGAAGGCTTGTGAGCTATAAGGCAGCTTCCCTAGGGAGAGATTGGCTTCTCTCTCTCCAGGACCTCTGCCTAATACAGGTATTTGTCTTCCTCTGGGGAGAGAATACCATCGCTCCGTTAGAAGTGAAAAGTCAAACAAATGATACAGCCTTGGCATTTTAAAGCGTGAGTAATGCTCATGGCAAAGGTTGCCACATTTGGGCTGTTACTAACATTTCCTGAGGCAATAACCCTACTGGATATGGGAAATTTTCTAGAAGTATGTTCTCCCCCTTTCATTGTAAAACAAACGGTGAATTAAATGCTGTGTGCTGAAATTGTAGGAACTGTGCTGTTAAATCATAAAAATCTTAAATCTTACTTTAGGCAGGGAACGGAGTGCAGTTGTGTGCTGCTGGAGAGCTGAACTGGTGGCTGCTGGCAGGTCCTAGGAGCTGGACTTGTAGCTCTGCCTTAAGGTTTTGTTCCGAAGCGTGCGGGTGTTGGCTGTGCTTTGCTGGACCTTCTGTAACGGCAATTCTAAAGTCACATCAGGGATGAATAAACAAGTAGTCCTAACAGCGTGAAGTCTCGCCATTACTTTACTTAATGAGGGAGTCTGCATGTGAAGTACCTGCATGTGTCTAACCAGTAAATCTTTTTCTCCTTCTCCTTGGAGGAAAGCTCAGGTCTGGAGCAGGGGAAGCAATGCAAGTCATGGCACCCAACCCCTGTTTGCTTCCTCTTCCCTTTTTTCTTTTTTTCTTTTTTTTTTTTTCTCTTTTTCTCTTTTTTTTTTTCTTTAGTCCAAGGAACGGGTAAATGGCATGTACCTTTAACACAGCGCGTTTGTAGAACAGTGACCTTAAGAGCTTTAAATGACTACATTGTTTAATGTGGAGGAAAAGAATACCACAGATCAGTGGAAATGTCAGCAGTATTTTTAATGAATCAAGTTTGTTTTAATCGATATCCAAGTCTTCTTTCCATTGCCCTGAGATTGTCGTGCTTTGCAAAGAGATAATAGCAAATGTCATGCTCTGAAAAAGCAGTGGCTTTGTTGCTATAAATCAATGAAAGCATAGTTCTACTAGATGTGACACATGAACGACAGAAACGCTGTCTTTCCAAGAAACCACTATTTCCATACCCCATTTAGAAACGGGTTCTGGGCATTATTGGGCAGAGCCTCAGCACTCTGCTCTCAGAGGACTCCACAACGGCCGAGAGAAACGTGGGAAAACCCGTGCAAGGCACCAGAGACTGAACCTGAGCAGAGAACTACCTGAACCGCTCCAGCAGACACACAGTTCTTTTTGTCTGTAGCTCTGTACTGTGAGTTTCGCAGTCCAGTTGAGAGTTTAGCTCACGTAAGGGCTGAGAAGCAAGCTCGCTCCTTGTCTACGGTGAGGTGAAATCTGAAACTGCAGAGCCGTACCACCGGGGTTTCCGTTGTAGGCAGCCGAAGCTTCTCTCCAAGGGAAAGTCTCTTTGCCTTTTCAGGATTTCATTGCCCCCCACCCCCAGCCTTTACAAGAGTGGCTATAACTTGTTTGTTTGGGTTGTTTTATAGGTCATTCTGTCATGCTTTTCTGGGGTGTAGTTAGGAATAAGAGCCTGTAAATTTAATAGCCAAGCATACAGATGTCTGACTTCATAAACTCAGTCCAGCACCAGCCCTGCCAGGGAAGTGAGAGAGAGAAGTGGCCTGTCGCCTAGTTCAACACAACATCCATTGACAAGAATTCATTACTTTAATGCCCAAAGCAGGCAAAATTATGCCTAGGTATAAACAAAAATATATTACATTTATTCTAGACCTTGAGACTCGGGGAATTTTGATTTTACATTTACTTTCTCAACCTTAACTTTATACCTTTGCAATTTATGCAGTAGTGTGGAATTTGAATAGGCAGCGCATGTCTAGGTTTGTGCTCCCGAAGCTTTATCAGCTTTATGAGCCCTCGGGATGAGCTCCTCTCAGCTTCATAACCATGTCCTTTGATTAAAGCCCCACAGGCATGTTGCTGCGTACCACTGGACCATTCGGGAGGTAGCAAACCGGTTGCTGCTGGCTGCATCTCTCTGTTCCTGCCAGTGGTAACAGCTCTTCTTCCATCTTCTCCTCCTGCTTAGGACACTGCCCCAGCAGAATTACCCCTTACCCACCTCTCTCTTGCCTGAGGCCTTTCTGAGAACCCTTTACCTCATGTCTCACTGTCATGTATTTGTGAAACCAGCATCGTCTCCGCTTGGCAACTTGACTCTTTGCCCCTGAATTTACACCAGTGCTATTCATGCCAAAAAAAAAAAAAAAATCCCATCAGGAGTCAAAACTTACAGACAGATGGAAAAGCTCAGAGCACAGTAATGCAAAATAGTGTCTGTATGCACCGGACTGCTGCTATTCCTTAGGAAACAGGCCAGCTGTTTGGACTTTTTGACAGCTGCTTCTAATTTCTCTGCCTATGCCTGTGTTTATCTGTGATGGTCTGTACTGATACCAGTACCAAAAGCCCTGGCATAACGGGGACACTGGGACTGAGAGAGGTCATCTGCAAGTCAGCTTCTTGTCCGTGCTGTACAAGTTCTGCAATATTAGCTTTTAAATTTAGATCTACTTGAACAGAATTTTCTGTCTTCTTTTATGTCTTTTGAAGATAGCTTCTGTTTCACTGCAGCAGAAGGATAATAGGGACCCCAGGCAATGCAGCTCTTGCTGACCTATTGCTTTACGTGTAGGACTGGCATCAGTTCTGGGATGGATGGGAAAACATTCCTTTAAAATTCTGCTCAAAAGACCCAGGCTCCACCACAGACTGCATGTTTTGCGTCCTTGTTTGCTAGCAGACAGATGCTACTGACACAGTTGGTACCTACCAAAAGAAAGCATTGTAGAGGTGGTTTTCTGATTTGTAACTATTGTAATAAATAGGATGAGTTTGAGAGCTCATTATGTGGATGAATTTATAAGAAATTCATAAGAATTTATAAGATTCAGGAAAAAAGGTAGAATCATATGACTACATTGCAAGACTGAAAAACTTAATTCCTACATTTTGTACAGAGATTGCAGAATTTGAAGAGACAAAACTTCACTAGTTTGAATCTCATTGGAAAATGTACAGAATCTCCTGATTGAATGGGTGGAGCTTTTTTATTTGGTGTTGCATTATGAATGCTGTTAAGCTAAGAGGCACCTTTGAGCTACACGGATAACTCTACCAAATTGTAGGCCAAATCCTGACCTCTCCTCCTGCCTTGCTTCAGATGTTCTGGTTGACCAAGCACTCTGGGGTGGTACCTAAGCTTGGTTCTTTGGGGGGTGGGGGTGAAGCATTCCTGTTCATAGACCTAAGAGTCTTCATAACCCCAAAGTGGCTTATAGACACCTTTTCCTGCCAGCTCCATCACTTGGGAGAGCTAGGCTTGGGCTGTGGCTGGATTCCACTATATTCTTGGAGACCTCTTGTTCTGATGCATACTAATGCCATGTGTCCAGGGCAATTGCTAACAAAGTATTTAAAACTTCCTTGATGAGCTTGTTCAAGTCATGAGAGCAAAACCACATTTATGGTAGAATAAGCATGACTGGCCTGCATTTTATGCTGTAAGTAGAGTATAAATACCACCTTGTACATCTGTAAGTTTTTCTGGTGGACCCTTACATAGGCTGTGACAAATGATTGAAATGAAGGTTTTTAGGAAAGGCTATGTCTAATATTTTTTTTTTTACATTTAATGTAAATTATATACGCCACATAATAGAAATCTGTCTTGTCCTTGTATGCTTGCAAAGAACCGTTAGACTACTGAAGTAAGAAAAAACAAATCACTAGCACTCCATGAAAGGATGAACATGCTGAGGTGCTCTCTGGGATGTAATTCCTTTTGGATGTGTTAGATGTTTTGCTGCATGCGTTTGCTCTGAGCGTGCCCTCTGAATAGCTTTTTCTGTCAGCAAGTCCCATCATGTTTATAGGAAGCTCTATTAAGGGTTCTGGGAAAGCTAAGAAATGTATTCACTTCAAGCGTAATGCAAGGGGACTTGTTAAAGCAAAGTAATTCCCTTACTGCTACAGTATGCAAAACTGGACCACAAGATTACAATTGCATTAACATCCTGAAAAAAAATAGTTGACCGAGGAAGAGAAAATGCAGCTTTTTGAACACTAGTAAACCGGCAAGTTTAATGAAAGATGGGAGGGGCAGGTAGCATTTGGAGTCAGCTTGGTAGGAAGGGAGCCGCTTTTCTCAGGCAGTTATATACTCGGCTACGTCAGCGCCTTGCTATCCAGCCCTAGATGATCAGTTCAGACTCAGATCAGGCAAAACAGTGATTTGCTAGATATGAAGCACTATATAACAAGGAGTTTTCTGGGATGCTTTCCAGCTGACCACCAGGAGCTAAATGAGGTTTCTAGAGGAGATAAGCTGCTGCTGCCAGCCCACAGGGAAGGCTGGCAAAGCCATATCAGTAGCCTTGACTCAGTTTCCCCCAATCTAAGCAACCATGCTGGCCCATTCTGCAATCAGCAGCTTTCATAGTTTGTCCTAATCATTCATGACCAAGTCTTGTGCTCTTCGCATAGCTGCAGAGGCTCCCTGCCTCCTTCCACAACTTCTTGCGGCTCTGCTTTATACAAGCTACACAGGATTATTCACAAAGCAGCTCTGTATTAAGAGAGGGGAAGGAATATGCTGAACTAAAGTAGAGTCTGGCTTAAAAAGACATAAAAATCCCTTACCAATTCCCCCCTTAAAAAAAAAAAAATACCCTCCCCACTTTTAAGCATATTCGTGTGCTTGTAAACTTGCAGATACATACCGGTTCTCAGGAACGCGGGGTAAGAAAGTCAGAATACCCGCAGAGGTGGGGTTAGCATTGCATCTGGCTTCGAGATACAGATTCTGCTGACTGACAGGGCAATTGCTGACGTTTGAATTGTGATGGCTGAACAAGGCAGGCCACAGAAGCAGCGTTTTGCCTACACACCAGTGTCGATACAGCTCCTGGCAACTGTTGTAAGGTGAAACTGAGACAGTGGAACAGTTTAATGTTGTCGGTACTGCTTAAAACCGTTGAAAGAATTGGCTTTTGCTACTGTTTGGTTTCTTTTATACCATTGGATTGTGATTGTGTCACTGGGTGTGTTCACGAGAATGCAAGATGCAATCATATGGCAGATGGTGGTAAAATAAAGGACCCTTTACATGGAGCAGCAATAGTAAACTGTAAAAAATGTATACATAATAAACTGTAAAACCATATGCAGAGATATTTAGGAACATAGTCATCTTTAAATCATCCAAATTCCATCAAATAATACTAGAGCTTAGCACCTGACATAAGCCAGAAAATACTTTTGAGGCAAGCTTCTAGTTTGCCCTCACAACAACGTCATTATTTATCACCCCTGTCTCACCCTGTGCGTCTCAGATGCCGTAGACCCCATATACAGGTCAATTAAATGTGCCCAGGAACATTCGTGGGCCCGGAGGCCCTGGCAGAGCACGGCCTGTGCCCAGCCCTGGGAGAGAAGGGAGCCTGCTGCCTGTGGGGCTGTTCCTGGAGCGTACAGCATCCCCCCCAGGCACGGGAAGGGCTGCGGATAGTACTGACTGTTACCAGCCAAAATAGCGCGAGGAAGAATGGTAACAGTCTATTAACGTAACCGACTGAATTTCTGCGTGTTCCTGAATACTTTGATTTACTAGTATACCTTCAGCTGCGTTTTACTCTGGGGCTTAACTTTGCTTTTCATGGATCGTAAATATATTTGATAATCTTTAGCAGAGGCAGTTGGATGCCATATAGTATATGAAAACACCACTCACTTCTTCACGTTAATTCAGCAATTCATCTCAAATTTAGAGATAATGCCTTGAATTTGCCAAACTCATTATCATGTTTATTACCTTTTCAGTTATATGTCATGTTTAATGATAGAAAAAATTAAGAACCAAATGTTTTCTTCTCCACTACTCCTCTTCAATACAGAAAGATCTGTGTTGCCTGAGGAAGAGCTTGTCTGTCCCTTTTCTGATAGAGAGATTGAGGCTTATGTGTACACAAATATACCTGTTTCACTCTGCTTAAAAAAACACCAAGCTATTTACAATTATCACAAGTAGGAGTTTGAAGTAAGACCAAAGGGGATAAAATCAGCCGGTTAATCCTTTTAGCTGATGCTGCGACACCAGATCATGATGTACTTGCTCAAGTTCATTATCCCACTGATGGTACCCTAGCAGAGAATCTCATGTTCATTTTCCTCTTTGGCGAATGGCTAATCACGAAAATTTGTTTTATGAGGTACAGACCGCATTGTTGTGGTGCCTCTCAAAATGGTGCTATGATTTTACACGCCGCACGGGGTGGGGGGAAAGCAAAGAAAAACCGTTGTTTTGTTATAGGAGACGGCAGTAGAGCAGACCTGCTCCTGTCGGAGCTGGCTGGCTTCCTTGCTCCCAGCGGTGCTCCGGGGCCGCCTGCCCTTGGAGACCTTGCCGGGACCTTTGCTGTGCTTCAGCCTGGGTGTCAGCCCTGCCGATGGTAATCCTCTGCGAAGCTGAGGGCGCGTTTGCTTGAATCGGTCGAGAATAAAGCACCTATGCTTTTATTGTATGTAATTATATTTGAAGAGCTCAATCAGAAGTGCGAAGTTGCCTCAAAACTGTGAGTAGAGGAGATTCTATCTGTCCATCTGCTTGCCAGAGGTGTTGTCATCTCTGATTTACTGTACCTGGGGCTTAGAGGACTGAATCTTTGCAGCCAGCAAGGGTATGGTTGGACTCGATGATCTTGTAGCTCCTTTCCAACCTAAATGATTCTATGATTCTATGAATTCAGTAAGACCCACACCTCCTTCCCCTCTGCTATGCTATGAAATTTAGGAAGAAAAAAAAAATCCCTACCAAAATAACAAAACGAAAAATTTTCACAGCATGGAGATATCCTGATACAACCATAAACCCATCCCTTTCCGAGCATAATTGCTACCTTAAATAAGTGTTGTATACTAAATGCGGTACACTTAGTACTACAGCATTCAGGAAGGGAAAGGGTGATATGTGCTGAAGATGTATCATATTCCCATCGGTCACAGAACCATCATTCCATATTAACAGAGCCTGGTCTCTGCTGTAGATTTACAGAATTTCATAGCACTATGGTATGTGTTAATTAAATATCCAGTACAGTATTTGTGCTCATAGAAAAACTAATTTTGTGGGGAGCAGAACCTACTATATTTCTGATATTTCACTCTTCATAATAGTGCCTTTTGAAAGAATTAAAAAGCCCCATCTCCCCCAAAATGAAATACATTTAAAAGCAGCGGGGTATTTTCCAAGTAACCTAAATACTACAGCAATATAATCAAATTTCTAAAACACATGATCCATAATGATGGGCAACAACTGTTTCATGCTGTCATGGCAACAGGAAATCTTAGGGTTGCAAATCCATAATTTAAAAAGATTATCTTGAGAGCGCAGAGGGGTTTTACACTGCAGCTGCTGTCATAGTATACACAATATACAGTTGTTGGCTACTTCACGACCTATATATATCTTTTCTTTTTTTTTTTTTAGTTTGTCCTGCTTTTCATGGGTTTTTTTAAGCCTCATTCGTGTGTGTGATGTTCTTTCCTTTAAGGATTTGTTTGTCTTTCATTTCACCATGAAGTTCTTAATCTGATTTCATGCTAATTTATAATATGCTTTTATGAAATGTCTGGGTATTTGGCCACCTATTTATTTCATAATAGCAAATTCAGCTCTTCTCTTAAGAAGTATGTTGTTTTGTGTCAAGACTATTTTTGGGATTTAATGTTATCACTGCATATTATCTTAGAATTATGGGTATCTAGCCACTTGTCTTGAGTGTAATATCCTTTACCCCAAGCGCTGGTGATCGCTGTATAGCTATGGGTTGTTTTCTTTTTTTTTTTTTTTTTTTTATCCCCCAAAAAGCTTGGTAAGAAGTAAGCAATGAATAACAAGAAGTAACAAGGAGTAGAGAGGTTTCCATGTTTTTTTCTCTAAGTCACTCCTGTGATTTCAGGAGGTTGACTTTTCCAGTGTTTGCCTTTATTTAATGTTGAGTAGCCATAGCATTAGCCATACAATATGTGGATTGTAATATATAAAAATACAGTTGCCTTTTACTGCGATCAGTGACAAAATTCCTATAATCTTCTGGGAAGCCAAGATTTTGAAGTAAAAGGATGTTCTATTCTGATCAAAGGAGGCATGAACAAATTATGTAATGTTCTCTCTTGATCTAAGATGCAAGATTGCTTTGCTAGTCACATGGAATAGAATGTCTCCCCATCCTAAATTTATCCTTAGATAGCAATCATGGAGGAGGAACATTGTCTGAGTAGCTGTGTCTTGTTAACACATTTCATAAGACTGAAGGGAACTCCTGGATACAAGCCATCACCAGAAATTGTGTCATAAAGTTAATAAAGCTTTATCTGAAAGCTGCGCAAGTTGTTTGCCTCTTCATTAGTCATACTGAAAGGCCGTTCCTGTAAATATTCCTCTAACTTCCAGCCTAAACTGAGTCATAGCACAAATCCATTTGTTCTTGTGTTAGTATTGTTCTTCAGCTTTAATAGGCCTTCTCTCTTCCTGCTGTCACCCTCTGATGTACTTAGAGAGAAAAATCGTATCTTCTCTCAACCTCCATGTTGAGAGCTGAGCTAGACTTTAGAGCCTACCTCTTCTTCAGTGATCTGTGGCTCTCTTCCCCATTTCTTCCCACCTGAATTCAGCTGTCCTGAACAAGGGGGAAGGCAGATCGATGCATCCCGCAGGGTAACTGGTGCCACATTGGGTCCGCGTGGCAGGGCTTGCATAAAATCCATAGCTTCAGATCCACTCTGTTCCCAAATATGCTTTTGTTGTATGCATCACAAAGTGAAATTAACTTCTTATGTGCTTATATCTTCACTGTCTCTTAGGTTTTTGTTTCTTACATTATAGTGTCACTCTGTGTAGAAATAAAAGCAAATAAATATTACCAAGAACAAAATTCCTGACACATCTCAACAGAAGCTGTGGCCCCATTTTAGTCAATAGATACTAATGAGCAAATCTTATACAGTCTATGCAGTGCATCATATGAGGTGTCAATAATATGAAATGTCCAGTCCCCTTGAAATCCCTGTATGGCATAGTATAGATGTTAAGCTGAAAGTTAGGTTTGTTGGATGACTCTTCTGATGTGGCTGGCTGGAAAATAAACCTCTAAATACTTCTGGATTATAGGTCATTCAAAATATGAATAAATTTCATTTGTGGCTCCGTTCAAACTGGATCTGAAGAGTTCATATCTCCACAGAATCATGGCATCTCAGAGAACTGTGTACATTATGAAATACTGATTTTTGCATTTTATAAAGGTAAGACTGAGTTAGAAGGCTATAGCTGGGTTTGCAAAACTAGAACTCTTAGCAAGGATTCACAGCAAAACTCTGAAATAATAAATATTGCCATAAGATCATTACTGACTGGAGGATAGATAGGGCTTTATCTTTTTAAGTTCTTATCTAGAATAGCACGTACAGGATACAGAATAGACACAGCCTGAGTTTATCTTACACATATTATTTCACAGTGCTGTGAAAAGTTATGAATCATCTCTTGAGACTTCAGGGCTTTTCCAGAGCGAGACTGAGATTTGCATTAGGGCATACATCCTGAGGCTTTGCTCCCTTGGCATAGCTCGGTCGTAAGATCGACAGAGAGTCACAGGCTCATTTGGGCAGAAAAGGATGCTGGAGGTCTCCTAGCCAAACTTTCTGGGTGAAGTGGGGTCAGCACCGAATTCAGAGCAGGTTGCTTAGGGCTTTTTCCACAGTCCCTGGGGCAACTTATTCTAATGCTTAGTTTTCCATTTTGAGGTTTTTTTATTTTCCTATATTTCAAGTCAGAAACTCCCATTTTAATCTATGACCATTGTTGTCATTCTGTCATCATGCACCTCCATAAAGTGTTTGGTTCCATCTTCCTGGCAAGCACCTTTTACGTACCAGGGGGGTACTATCAGGCCCCCCAAAAGCCAATTTTTCTCCAGGCTAAACAAGCCCACTTCCTTCAGCTGCTCCTGACAGGACAAGTGCTCCAGTCCCCAACCACCCTGGTACCCCTGATGATCAGATGAAAAGATTGGTTAAAAATTGCTTTACTTCTGAATGGGAACTACAGAGTGTCTGTGTGATCTTGGTTGCTGAGGAACTCGATGTTGACTAGTAGTTAAAAAATACTGATGTGTCCTGAATGCCAAACTGATGCTGGGATGAAGGGGATTTCACTTTGGAGCCCATATTGACTTCAGCGGACTGAACAACGCTGGCAAATTAGTTAAGGAAAAAGAAGTGGTCCATTGGTAACTCACTTCTGAGTCCTGTTTAGGAAAAAAACCCCCACATGTGCACCACAGCAGTGCCTAAGATGCTTGTCTCTGGCTAAGCATCCTACGTGTCATGGGGGATGCCTGGCCAGTCCCCTCTCCCTGAAAGCCTTGTGCAAGCTCTACGAGCAACTGGACCAAGGATCCCAGGACCGGACCAAGAGCCCAGCTCTGTATCTCACTCCCTGGAGAAAAAGAGGGGACTTTTTATAACGGGTGTTGGTGACGCTGGTGCTGACGTCAGGCTTGAGTTTCCCCTTTGCTTGCCCTTTCTTCCCGCTCAGTGTTTGGAGGCTGCGTGAACTCAGCTGCTCCTCTCTTCTGTTTCTTCAAAGCCCTGCTCCTGTGGCTGCGCAGTTCTGTGCATGGAAAAAAAGCTTTGAAATCGATGCTGTGTGACCACAGCATTCAAGTAATGACTATTTAAAAAGAAGATATGCGAGCACTGGAGAAAAGGAGGAGAGGGTGGGCTGAGGGAAATGCTCATCTATTTAACATGTCAAGGCTTAAAATACTGCTCCCCAGGGATTTCAGGGAGCTTTGAGCCCAGCCAGGAGCTGCCTGCTTGTCCCACTTCAGGCATTTTGTCTCCAGAGAACTATGGCCTGTTTAGAGTAGGGACATTTTTCCTATCGGTCTGGTTTTGCATGCTCCTTAACGCTGCTTGTTTTGAAATTCTGATTTATTTCTTTTAAATCATGAAAAGGATTAATACAATAGTATACATTCCTGCGTGTGTATTTGTCAAGTTGAACCTAAACTTACACAGTCTGTTGAAGGCATGAGGTGTTTACGTGTCTGATGGGTACGCATAGACCTTAACCCATCGAATAACTGTCTTCCCACTGGCTCTAGCACAGCCTTAATGCTCCCTCCACCTCCTCGCACCCCCAATTTACTGATGAATGCATTGTGTATTCTACCTTATGGTTTGTAACGTTTATATTACTGTGATTTAATTAAAACAATTAATATTCATGTAGTAATAAATGGTAGCAGCAATTTTGTGCACAAAATGGTTTTGAAAGTCCCCTATGTGCATACAAATGGTTTAATTTAAATAAATATTATAATTAACATCTTTCTTATAACATAAATCAGGAAATGCTTACAGAGCTCTGTGTTGTGTAGCACTTTTGAAAGACAAAGCTCCAGGCATCTGCAAACATGCAAAGAAACAAGGGTGAGAGGAAGAACAATACAGCCACTGTACTGTTTTCTACCATTTAATCTTCCAGGGTACATATAATCATATAATAAAAAACAAGATATAGGATCAAATTAAAGGAAGGTAAAGATGGGAAACTGAAAGACAGAAATCACACTGCTGTGACAAAAAATATTAGACTGAAATTACCATGAGGAGGTACTGAGTTTGAATCCTCTCACTTGCCACCATTTCATTGCATTATTTTTAGTGGGAAGCTCAATATGAAGCCTTTGCTGGATGACAAAAGTCACTGTCATCCTGCAGATCTATAATTCTAAGCTATCAGGTGTGGAAAAACAACTGACATGAACAAGGACGTCCTGTCACTGTGTCAAGGTGGGAGAACACTTCAAATATTAGTGCTGTGCCCTGGCTTCCCCATAAGTTTCTTGTTGGCAACATCAAAATTATTCTCAGCTAACTGAAGATCTGTCTACATTACTTTGTTGTTTGAGAACATTCTTCTGCATTGGAAATATTAGGAAGTAGTTCTGGGACCTGGGAGGAAGGGGCGAACTTTTTTCTGGCGCTTTCCCTCCTGCTTGCTTTTATAATAAGGCTTTCTGCTGATCCAATTTCTCGTCTGAGCAAAGACAGTCTGCAGAGATGATTCTCTTTGCTTTGTGCTGGTTTCCACTAGAGTAAAATGACTCTGTTCCCTGTGTGGGAAGGATTTTTTTTTTTTTTTAATATCCCTCAAGAAGGCCTATCTAATTGTTGCCTGTTCTCTTTCTTTCCTCCTTCTTCCCTCCCCTGCCCATTTGCTTATTTCCCCACCTCTCTCACATCACACCTAGACTTTCAGAGAGAACTGTATGGGACCCCCCCAACTCATATGTCCACACTGTTTCTCTAGGATCATTTAGGCACCATACCAAATAAAGAAGGAATACCTGCTTTTTTTCTAAGTAGATATTTCAGCTACATCAGAATAACTCCTGAACGGTCAGAGCTGGAGGTACACGCTTAGTAAATACTGTTATACCGCATGGATCTAGAAGACATCCCTTTTTCCTAGGAACCTGAAACACCTCCACCCTCCCCAAATCCTGATCATCCCCAGCTGCTTGTCCATAGTAGCAAGCAGCTCAGACATAGGGATTTTTTCTCTTACTGTTGTGTACATTCTTCTATGGCCAGAGGCCACAGGGTACTGGGGTAGAGGAATTCTCTTCCTGCCATGTTGAAACCCATGTTGGGGTTGTGCTACTCTTCAACCAAGCGTGGAAATTTTAAGACTCGAGATACGAGCGATTAAAAGCCAGTCTAATCTGCAGCCTAACAGCTAGGATATTCACATTGGGAACAGGCTAGGATTCTGCTCCTTCCTCCCTGGCCTTTATCTAAGACAAAGTGGATGTGTTTGTTAGCTAGAAGACAGAAGCCCTGACTAGCTCACAGCGTCTGCTTCATTTGAGAAGAGGTAGCAATTATGTCTGAGTTTTCTGTAACTGAGCAAACCAAGGTAGACTGATAGTGATATGCTCAGAATTTTACATAAATTAGCTACTCATCAGCCTGAGAGATGGAATTTCAAGAAGCTGATATTTTGCTGAAAGGGTCATTGCATTGAAAATGGCTGTATCCTTATTCAGGTTCATTATTATTATTATTTAGATTGAAAACCTGTTTTCCTGTTCGGAAAGTGGATATTTACAAATTATGCAACAAGAAAACAGTCCGTGTTCCTTGCAGATGGGAAGGGACTGTAGATGATCCCTTCCTGCAGGTAAGGGATCAGATGCAGAAGGGATTGTAGAAGAGATACCTCCATAACAGTGCATAGATTAAACAAAAAGGCATCTAAATAAATATTGTCTTATTACAAAACATATTTGATACACTATTTATTCATCTTTCAGGGAGGTTTATTTACTTTGGGTCTGGTTTGGAGTTATTACTGTTATTTTTTGTTTAATTTGTTGTTCTACGCCTTGTTAAGAAACAGTTCTTGCCTTGTGAAACACTTTCTGGTTTCCAAGCTAGTACCCTTGTACAATGACAAAGGTATTGTCAGGCCTGCGGATTATGAGGGCAATACTTTAGAGAATTGGAGTACAGGTACCGAAGCAGAGATAGTATAGAAGAACGCCATGGTTGACAGAAGAAACCTTTGGAGTTAGCACAGGAAGGGTGTTGGATGGGATTCGTTTCCCAAGAAGCCTTTCATCAGGAAGCCTGTGTCTTTTTAATACTTGAACTGTTGTGAAGCAATTTGTAGGTTGTGGTTCTTCCCTCAAGGCAAGGCTTATGTTTAAATCATCACTGTGATATTATGAATAGATTTCATTTAGAAGGAAGGCCAAATAAAAACATCATGTCTATTTCTTTCAGGAAATTCTGTTGCATCTCTTCATTTATAGCTTGTCTCTTCAGGAAATTTATTGGCTCAAGGAGAACTGCCAAGGTTTCATTTGGGTGAATTCTTCATTTTTTTTCTTCAGTAAAATGGCTTAGCAAAACCCAGTACATTGCTATCTAATTTTGTTTCTTTACCGCTTTGCAGTATGTAGTTTTCAGTTATATTTCTGGAAAGTGTTACTTCAGGGTAGCAATAGATTCCTGTTGTGGTTGTGATTCAGGTTTAACTTGAATCACATTGCCGCTTCGGTACCGAAGGGACCTCCATCAGTGATCTTGTAACTGTATAAAAGGAGTTTGGCAAGAGAAAGCAAGCAATTTCTACTATCACCGTACAAAAGTGTTGATGTGGATGCCCTGGAAAGCTCTTTTGGCTGTATACCAAATCATTAGTCATCTGCATGACTGTTTGGACTTCTGTACCCCAGTAAACTGTACCATCTACTTCAAAGCAGTTGCTTGATTTTTGTCCACTCTAGCAGAGAAATACGTCACTAAGTCTGCAAATCTGCTGTGTACAAATCAAAGCGGAGGAGTGCATGGCCCTATGATAAGGGCATCAGACAGCTAATGGGCAACTTATTTAAAACATTTCTCTTGCAGAGTGGATGCAAGAGACAAATTAAAAATTAAGCCAAACACATTGGCTTAATTTTTAAGAATTTAGAGCAGCACAGGAAGGTAAAACCCAAGCAACAGTGTCTGAGCGAAAAAGAGGGATGAACACCTCAGCACCGTCCTTTGAGAGGACAGTCAATGGTACTATTTGAGAAGACATGAACCAAAGAGGAGGAAACAGGCTACACAGCTATAACACCTACAGACAAAATCAATTAGATGCTCTCCACAGATCAGATAAGCCAGGTTTATCCCATTAGCCCCCTTTTTATGTAGCAGTAGTGGTGAATGCCCTGGCAGTGAGAATAAAAGTTAACATTTCCAAAAAGGTACAGCACCGAACTTCTTCCTCCCCAGAAGGGGGGCTTAATGTGGCCTGGTGCAATCTCATTAACCTCTGAGACCCCATATAACTTATCCTAGGTCCTCGTCTCAGCTGCAGCAATCATCTTTGTGGTACCTATGGCCCAAAGCGCTGCTCGGGGCAGTTGCAGCAGTGCCTGCTCTTTGTCCTAGCAAGTCCCTTGACGTGGTCCCCCCACTTCCCTCCCCACCACTAGCCTCAGGGGCAAACTTACCAGGGACTTGAAGGCTGAGGGACTCCTCCAGCTCCCACTGGCATCAACAGTTTCTTAAACCCCTTCTTCATTCAACAACTATGTAATACTGTCTACTGCACTAGGTCCACTGACATTTTCCTCTACGGTCTGCTTATCAATCTTTCAGGAATTTTTTCCTGGCTCTCGGGCTTTCTTCCAGCCACTTTCTGCTGCATGAAGGAAGGGATGAAAAGGATAAGGCTAGCTGGTGTTTTCTGTAAAACCTAGCCATCTCATCTGCTGTTCTGTTCTGGGTCTTGCAGTGCTTCTGTTTTAAAGTTTTTCTCTTTTCTGCCTGCCTTTCACACTTGGTAAGTAGCACTGGGTTTTGAGTTTGCCTGTTCTTAAATACTGTTTTGTGTAGGAGTCCTTTAGTTCCCTGAAGATCGTGATGACTATGTCATGCTTCTTTCAAGAAAGGGTGGAAGGCTCCATTAGTATTTCCTGATTTTCCTAATTACAGGATTTTCCATTTGCTTGAGACTCAGTTTTATTTATTAATGATAGATAACAACTGTTGCATCAGTGGTTCCACTGATATATTGGCAAAAATGGTCTAGTGAACATTGAGATTAGAATACATTTAGCAGGTAATAACAAAAGTTGTTGAAGCACTTAAACTAAGCACTATGAAAGTAATATAGACATTATAGATAAAGTGATTGTTTTTCTTGTTATGATATTTTGATAGGCTCTATACTCTTCAGTCTCTAATATGCCTCCTAGGATTTGATGGAGCTTGTTCAAAACCTCATCTTACATAGTTAGCAGCTTTTTGCATCAAGCAGCATAAATAGATTCTCAATATAGTTTAAAATAGTTTAAGAGAGTATTGCAGTTATATATAATGTGCTATATAATGCAAACAATTACTTGAATGTGCAGAACAAGATAAGACAATTGGCTTTCTCAAGACAGTTGGAGAGATTGACTGGATTTCAGTGGTACTTAAGCATATAATTTTTGTTTGAAATCAACAATGCTCTATTAGTCCTTGAGGGACTCTACATTTATAGAGGAGCTAAAAAACCATTTATTTTAGAGGGTAGAGAATATATCAGTTTGCAGTGTCTCTCAGAGGTTTGCATGTTATGCCCAGGTGTGTATGCTGCCTCTCTAAGGAGAGTCTCCGTATTGCCCTAGGACCGCTGTTATGTGAAGAGAAGGTTACGTGAAACAGCCTGGGCATATCAGAAAATTTCTCCTACAACTGCTTGCCTACAACAGGTTTTTCATACTTGAAATCTAGCAACAAGGCAAGGGATGAGGGAGGACATCTAGAAATGGGTTAATGTCTTGTGTGTGTGTGCGTGCGTGCTTGCATAAGCTAATAGCTGTGTCAGTAGAGCTAAGTATAAACTACTTAAGGCAAACGCCTGCCTGGTTTTATCCTAGTAATATGGGACATCGGTCCCTCTGAGCAGTAAGAACAAGACTTTTTTTGTTACCATAAGGTTCCCTGTGGTATCCCATGCTGTGATTCATAAAGGGAAAGGGAGGGAGAAAGAGGCACCTTGATTCTTATTTGTCACTTATCCAGGGACAGTGTTCCCTACAACAAGGCAATGATCCCACACGTCTTGAAAGTAAATTCTATCCCTTCTTCATCAAACGATGTAATTCATCTCCCCTTGGAACACTGTGTTACCATCCAGGAAATACTAAGCAAATAAAACCGTTGGATCTTTCACAGAAGCTCATTAGATCTCTATCTTTGGTGTCACGTATACCAATTGTAAGGTATGGCAAAAGAAAAGATAAGAGAGATAGGTGACTATTAGCACGACATTCGCATTTTAATTAGTGTCCTTTCATGTTCCTATTATTGTAATTTAGAAAATAACTTACAGGTGATAATTAAAGAAAATGTTTTTATTCAATCTTTATCTAGGACTCTAGAAAAAAAATCAAAGGGATTTTTATAGCAAAAAGTGAACTAGAAGGAATCTTTCATATTGAGTTTATTCTCTCATCACTGCCTTGTTCAATTCCATTTGTTAAACAATAACTCTTAAGCTCTTAAACACTAGTTAAATTTCTGACCTCTTTTTTTTCTTATTATGAAGCTACTTCACTCCTGTGATGGTTAGAATCCTTTTCTCATTTCCAGTCTAAATATATTCGTGACTGCTTTATACTCATTTATCCTTGTGCCAGTACTGCCTTTGAGTTTAAAAAGTTCCTGTGTCTCTGCATTTATTCTTTCTTCCCCCTCCATATGTATTAATAGATAGGAGTCTTATCCACCCTCATCCTTCATATCGTTCAGCCTAACGAGCCAAGTTCTGCTAGTCTCTTCCAATAGCTCAAGTTTTTGATGCCTCTGCCAGTCTAGGAACAGTATACTGCATCTGCTCGATCTGCAGCATTTCCATTGTGAGTGAGGTATCTGGAACATACGGAAATATTTTAAAAATGTCTGTCTTGCAGATGAGGTCCTGCTGGGAAAATGTATGTGAAGCATACAGAAAAGGTTAAATGTATAACGTAGCTCTGTCCTGCTGTTTTTTTTTACCAGGGTATCTTCTGCAATGGGTTTCTGTTTCTGTGTAAATTACAGGTTATCATTTTCTGACCTCACTGTGAAAGATTTATTGTAATAGGGAGTTTTCCTCTGCCAGTTGTTATCTATTCATTTCATCACAATTTTATTATCATTGGTTCTTCACTTCATAAATACAGAACCAGCAGTGAGTGATACCAAGGACAGAACTCTTGTTCTTTGGTTCTAGGGATGCTGGAGCACTCCTTGAGGACCAGCACACCATTTTGTTGATGTGAGATCTTGGGTCATGTTTGGGTTTTTTGCCTTGTTTGCAACTTATCATTGCAGAACAATTAATTCAGGTGCTTTGCTTCTACCTCAGATCTGATGCTTTCACTTCCATGCCCTCCAGATCTCCCTCTAGGAGTCTATAAGTTTCTCCTACGAAAAAACCTGCATCAGTACAGCTTCTTACTATCATTCCCTGAAGTTGTCGCTGCAAACAAAAATCTGTTTTGTCTGTGTTGTTCTTTCTTTTACCTCATGTGTCATTACAGCATTAATGCAGGTTATATGAGCACCTGCACCTCAATTTCTTTATTTACTAAAGAGAGTGCATCATTTAGCACACCTTTTTCTCTTCCACCAGGTTTTATTTATCTCTGCAACATCATTTTACATTCTAAATCAGTGGCTAGAGTTGCTCCTTGCAATAGTATCCTAGGAGCCCTCCCAGACCTAATTTCCTTGAAGGATTAGATGTAGCAATTTAATTTACACCACTGTCTATCTGGCTACTGCTCTCACCCATATGGGTACCTTCTGCTCTTTTCAGCAGGTTTCTGTTCTTCTCTCATTAGAAGCCTGAATCAAAACCCAGGACTCCTCCTTTCCTAGCTGAAGGGAGTGATAACAACAGTCACATAAAATGAGAACTAGATACAAGCACAGATGGAAATTTTCTGTTAGAATAACAATTGTGATTAATAGTCATTTCAAAATTTGTGTCCCTCTGTCGCCTGTTGTTTCCCCCACCCCTTGACAAAGTCACCAGGAGGTTGCAGCAGCTCCATGCTACTGTTTTACTGTTCTACACCTTTAAACTATCATAATAAACAGGGTGATCAATAGCTCAGTTAGTTACAGAAGAGTTTGGAGGGGAGGAGAGGGTTTGCCTGCTTGCGAGGCAGACAGCTCATCTCATGCAATGAGGCTGAACAACTTCTGTTTGATGATCGTCACGGTTGGGTGAAGTGGAGCAGGGAGGGAATAAATGTCTTTCAAATCAGATTGCAAAACTACAGGGGAAAATGCTGCCTTGAATTTTTAACCAACCACAGATCTGGTTAACGAGAATTATGTCTTTATTTATTGTGATAGCTACTTTTCTAATTTATGCTTAAATTACTACAGTCCAGCCCTTTTCAAGAGGGGTCTGTTGGGCACCTGATTTTGCCTGCACAGCCCTCAGTGAATACCACCAAGGGCAGCTTTGCCTGCCCTCTCCGCTTCTCCCAGCTCTCGGCCAGCGCAGTTATCTCCACGCAGGCTCTGTGGGAGTCTCTGGCAACATCAGAAGCCGGTTCGTGGCATCCGAAGCCACCTAAGCCCGAGATGCTCTCGGGAACCTGGGGTGTCGGATGCTTCAACGGGGGCAAATTCACAGTCAGGACAGACTGCGCCTCATCTTGAGAGGGAAGCGGAGGGGGCCCTCGAAGGCCAGGGTAGACGTAACCACTGAATTTCAATGGAAAGGCTGCCTTGCTGGGTTACAGATCAGCAGCCCAAAGGCTTTACAAGAGTTCTGTTTGCTTTAGCAAAGTCTGAAACTGCACTTGAATTCATTGTTGAACCAGGACCTCTCAGATTCAGACAATAAAACTGAATAAGCAGAACACGAGGTGAATCTCATATGAACTTTGCTTCCAACTAAAATGCTTCTATCCTATTTCTCAGATGGCAGCAGTCAGTTAATTTGCCTCTGTTGCTGTTCTAACAGATGAATTACGAATGTGTTTGCTTTTCACAGTAACTTTGGGTTATGCTGGATACATCACGTTCGCTTTTGATTGAGCAGAGCGGATGCCATGTTGCCAGTCATTCTGTTTACACAAAGCTTTTCATCATCAAAATTTATATCGTGCTCTCGATTGGCAATGGTTTACAGGAGCGGTACGTGGAAATACATGATAGAGGTCAGGCATCTCTTCAAGAGTGGCAGCGAAACCCTTTCCTTAGAAGCTTAGGTGAAATTGTGACTGTGCTGATTTACACCATTTAACAAGCTGGCCCTCCACTATTAGCCCAGGGGGACAATAAATTTCTTTGAATAGCTGTAATTCAGCAGCAACGTTCCTATCTTCCTGCTGCTACCCTCCAAAGGAGAGTGATTGACTTATATTTGTTGTGGTTTCTCTGTCAGAGAAAAAAAAAAAAAAAACAGGGAAATGGGTCTGCCTCTGCCATCAGCGAGAGGTGTTGGGAGCAGCGTAATGGAACGATGGAGAACCTGTTATGACACTCCTGGGGACCCGGAGGAAATCAGTTCAGCTCCGACCACTGGAGAAAGATTTAGGGTAAAAGAATCAATTTACCCCACACAACTTAAGCTTCAAAAGAATAAAGCTGTCCTTTCCGAGTCCCTAGCTGACAGGAGGGGACAGGAGAAACGAGGTGTCACTAATCCCCTTGCTGCTTTGGCTGGCCACCTGCAGGGCACGGATCTCTTTGTAAAGGTCTCCTGTAGGCAGCTCTGTCGCAGGTGAGTCCGTCAGTGACGGCCGGGCTCTGCAGTGGTACCCACGTAATGAGGTGGAGTTGTACACTTCAGGGTCTGGAGAAGGTTAGGTTTTGGAAAGAAAGCATCCTTTCAGTCTCAGGGTAAAAGTCTTTAAATGCCTTGTTTAGTTGGGTTAGGGCTTAAATTATTTTAAATGGGACCGGTCAGCTTACTTAATCAACAAAAAAGAGGAGGCCAATCCAGTGGAGGACTAAATGCTTTTTCTGAGACTACATTTGCTTCAAGACTCAGCTTTGCTGTAGCCAGTACAATTAGCACTAGATTTGGTAATGGGACCATGAATTTTACTCCTCCTTTCTTCCGCTGCTCTTGTAGACTTCACAGTCTAAGGAAGGCTTAATCCTTAGCTTATGATTGGCAGCCTTGTGTGCTGGATTATTTTTTGTTGCTGTTGTTTGGGCAAAATGCCACGATGCAACAGAAAATTACGAGGACACTTTTACAAATAGTAATTATAGCACGGGCATCTGCAAGATCCCTCACCGTTCGGAGCGGCTGGGATGAACTTTCCTGGCTGTGCACCAAGGATGATGGGCATCGCTGTGTGCGGGGTCTGTGCCCTGCCTCGAGCCTTGTCTCACCTTCATCAGAAAGCTGTCTTTAAGAGGTATCCTGTTTGGACTTATTTCTGCTGGTCCAGCCACAAAGCAATTGAGCTGCCGGGAGCAGGAGGTGGAGGGATGATGTGCGTAGGAGCAGGACTGAACTCTGCGGAGACGGCATCCGGCTCGTGGAAAAAGGCATTTTAACAAAGCTAGGCCGGTTCTTTCCTGCAGGCTCCCACTGTGGAGCAAGTTCATGACCCTTGTTCTTTCTCAAGCAGACATATTTTCAATTAAAGCTGCCTCCTTAACAAAAAAGGATATATATTAGAAAGGGCAGGCTGGGACATGCAACGGCTCCTCCAGGCTCTATGCCTGCAGTGTGACTAGAGGAATGGCCTCTGGCAAGGCTGCGTATGAGAAAGGGAAAAAAGTTTCTCTTGCTGCCTTTCAAGATAAGGCAAAGGTAGAAATTTTTTTTTCTTCTGTGAATTGTTTTTTTTTTTTTCTCTATGTAACTATCCCCTGTTACAGTTCAGGCATTAGTGTGTCCATTATAAACCAGTTTGTGTGAAACATCCCATCTATTTTATATGGTATCTAAAGAGAAAATAACATACAATTTATAAAAGTGTGGATGAGAAAACTTATTTTTGAAAAAAAAAAAAAAAAAACCACCAGAAAAACCCAAACAAAGAAGCTGTAACATTTCCTTCCACCTAGTGTCCCACTGATACCAGTTGCATGTCCCCTACTGACCAGGTTACTGAGTCACCAGTGTTCTGGCCTCACCAGCTCTTGAGTCTTGCTTGCTCTGAATACTCTGCAGGGCTGACTCCTTTCACAGCCCCACTGTCATACTTCCTTAGACAGACCTGAGGGTAATCCTCAATAAATCTTTTCTAAGAAAACACTTGCACTCAAGTTTCCTTGTTTCTCAGGAACCGCCCCTCCATTTCATATTTTGATTAAGTGCTGTATTACTCAGACCACTGACCTCTCTGAATTCTCTGAAGACCCGCCAAAGTGGAAATGAATAGATGCATAGATTCATCCTCTGCTCTCACTAACCAGTACAAGTACGCAGATCTTGGCACAACAGTAAATGACAAAAGAGCAGCTGTAGAGGGTCAGGCCGAAGGGCCATCAGACCCCACATTCCGACCCTGGCAGTTGCCAGATGCTGACACTTCTGTAGAGACTCCGCTGCTCCGCACCCTCCATCCGTTTCCTCACGCTCTTGGGACAGAGCTAAAAGTCCCGCTTCCTTCCTCTCTCACTTCTCCTTCAGGTGGCTGCTTCTCTGGAGGCTCTTTTGCTGCTCCGTGATACTTTCTGCTTCCGTTTCGTAAAGTCCTTTAACAGTTCCTTTACTGCAGTTGAGTAAATTTGGCAGTGCTTTAAACCTAGCCCCTGTGAGAGTTCTTTATAGGTGCAGCTGTTTATAGCTGTGACTTGGTTTCACTGCTTCCACCGAGAGTTTTGAGCCCATCCCACAACCATTCCGCTTCCTCGGGAAGGGTACACCGTGAGCTGGCCACTCCACTTAACTCTGCAGAAGCACCCTGCACATACCTCTTTTATATTTTCCCAATAAAGGATTCAACATTGCATGTAACACAGGCGAAACACTGCATCCTATCTGTGATTTGCCACCTTCACCGGTCCCTCATTTTCAGAGCAAATGTAACTCCCAGCAAGAAGATGTTGCTTCGAAGATCCTGGAAAACACTGTGTCTTACAAGATGCTGTCTGCCAAGGCTGGGACTCGGATGCAAAAGGACCAGAGTGTGTGGAGGATGAACAGAACTAGTAGTTTACAAATGCTTTGACCCCCAAGCCAAAGCAGAAGTTTTCTGAAATGTAATGCATAAATTTTCTTTCAAATAGATAGCTTCCTCTGGCTGTGATTTTTGAGAGTCCAGCAATATCCTGTAGTATGGAGCAAAGGAGAAAAGAGAACAGGTTCTCCGCTATAAAACGATAGGAAGTAGACATCTAACAACTCCTTGAGACAGAACTTGAGTTATTTTTTTTATAGCAGTTATGAGGAAGCAACAGTTGTATGGACTATGAATAACACAAGCCCTGGTGCTCCCGGAGCTTGCTCCCGGTCTCCGTCAGGAAAAGCCCTTCCACCCTGCAGAACTGCAGCGCCTCAAGAGCTGTGCTGTCACGGACTGTCTGCAAGCTTTCCTTCCAGTAAAGGGCCAGAATGTTGTCAAATGGAAATGAATGCTGTGGCAAGCAAATTTAATGTCTGTGTTTACAGCAAGCAGTTCTTCCAGTGCTGACTAGGACATGGCTCCATCTGTCTCTGGTTGGTCACTCCACCGTATTTTGTGGAAAGCCTGTGTAATTTAAAGGAAAACCTAGATTTTTAAGCAAGCTCTTATTTCCTCCTTGCCCAGCTTTTTCTTTGTCTATTCCTTTTGATTCCCTGCTTCCCACAAAGCAGAGAACATGAGGCTGTTTTATTTTACTGACTAGGTAGTTGCTGCATCCACTTTAAAATGTTCTAAGGTGGTTTGCGTTTTGTTTTTCTTTTTTTTTATTTCTTCTCCTCAGCTGTTAAAAGCCTTTATACACTTTGGCTTGTAGTCCATCCTGAAGTGATTCCAGTGTGGAGCTTTCACAGTAAGTTGTACTTACGGGGTTGAAACAATAACTTAGAAGTGCCAGTGGGGAAAAAATATATATATAATCTCTTTCTGTTCAGGTTCCCCTCAGTAGATAATGATGGTTAGACTGGTTTTAAAGTATGAATATAAACCCCAGACACAATTCAGCCATTTCCATAGGTGCTACTGCAGTAGCAAAAAAACTTCAGCAGACAGGAAGGAATTGGCTTAGAGGCATGTAACAGGACACAACTAAAAACTGTAAGGATTTGTATGCTCATGCTCTTAGGTTTTTGCTTAATGTAGAACAGGTGATATTGAATTGTGTGCCCATGCACCTGTATTTGATTTTGTAAATCCACTAATGCTAATTGTTCTTGTGCACAGCACTGTTTTCTTTGTGAAGCTCTTCACAGCAGCTCCTAACTCCCAGTTCTGTGCTTTAATAACAATACCATCTGGCTGTGGTTTTCAGACTTGCCTCTGGGGGTTGAAAGCCCATTTTTCCATTATAATTAATGAGATTTGGGTGTCCAAAACCCCTGGGCAGCTTTGAATACATCACCTGCATCTTCTCGGGTTCGTAAGTGCTTTGAGACTTTCAGAAGAAAAAGCCATTAAGCTGACCTGAGATGATAGGATGTTATGCAGTCTTAATGCTCGACACTAGTTTCTGTGTAAAGCGGCCAAAGCTTGCTTTATTGTACCCGAAAGGGAATGTTGTTGGCTTGGTTAAGAGTGAACAAACCTCCTGAGGACCTTATTAAGTACATTTAATTTTTATTCCTAAAATGGTTGACTAGAATGGTCTTTTTTCTTGTTCAGTATAAATGCAACATTTTTAATGTCTTACATTAGAGCAAAATTTGCTACTCATAAAATTTACGCCACATAAAGTTCTGGCAGCCATCAGTAGCAGCAATTATCTGTGGTATGACAAATATGCAATAATTTGCTTCAAGATGCTATGGACCAAGGGTGGCCAGCCTTAATGTCAGGTTCCCAAATCTTCACATGGTCCCAATCAAGAGCACTCCTTCCATATTCACAGAAGAAACGAGAAAAGAGGGCAGGCAGCTGCTCCTAGTCATCTCGCAGGCTGGCTTTCTGCTGCGAGGGCAGACCTTAGCTGTCCCCCCGGTGTCTCTTCTCCCGGCGGCTGAGGGCTTGGAGGCTCCCACAGCTGGAACAGCTGGACCCAGCTGTGCTGGGGACTCACACTTGAATTGCACATGGCTCAAGAGCCACCCTCTGGTCACTTTGCTCTGAAGCAAACTGCTGAAGAGCTCAAGAGCAGAAATGCTGCACCAAAGCATTTCCATCCCGCGGGTGAGTAACGCCTGTCTGATGGCAGATGTATTTCATGAACATCTGCATAAGAGGGTCTTCGGCATTTGTTATGAAGCTTTGCTCCATGAAAATTGTGTGAAAATGGAGGTTTGTAAGACAGAATTAAAAAAGCTTTCTATCTACTGCAGGTAAATCCTTTCAGCAGAGGTAGGATAGATGGGCTCACTAAAATAGTAAATGATATAAAAAGAAAGTGGCTTCACACAGAGGACAGTCATTTGCAGTTAAATGGCAAATAAACAATAAGTAGTGAGTCAGTTCAGCTAATATTGTTTAGGGTAATCCATTTGGGTGTGCTTATATAATCTATTTATATAAGAATCTACATTAAAATCTCTGCACTCAGTCTTAAAAGTCTTGTTCGGTTTTGCGCTGTTTTGGACTTATAAGAAAGGTTCCTTCTCTATGCTTTACAGAAAAAAAATGGGTTTGTTCTTTTAGAAAACTTATGGACTGTCAGAATTTTCATGCAATAATCTCTGGACTTAAATACGCTACCTCAAATGTGACTGAATTATTAGATTTGTAAACTGCATATGGGAGGATGTGGTTTCATGCTCAGTGTAAGTGGATACACATCTTGAACCACCTCTCAAAATAGCAATTTTAACTGCAGGATCTCAGTTCTCCCTTGTGCCCATGTTATTAGGGAGCAGATGTGGCTGAAGACTAACCTGCATTTAGGAAGATAAAAAAAAAAAAAACAAAAAAAAAACCCACAAAGTTTTCAGCAAGGTCAATTTGCTTTGCTGAGCCAACACAGTGAAAGGAAGAAATCACAAGGCTAAGGGCAGAGCGGGAATGGGAATCACGTTTCTGGCCTCCCTGTGGTCTCGGGTCGGCTTATGCTCCTTGTGCCATCGCACACTGAGTCGGTATGAACATGCCTGTGCAGGAAACATACAGGAGATTTAGGACATCAGAAGCAGCTGGCTACATGCCAGCATATCATAATTGTCGATAAATCACATTGCTGACTTTTGGGGTTGGGTATTTTGTGTGGTTTTGAGGTCGCGAGGTTTTATTTTAGACTGCTAGCTCCATATTCTACATGGACTTTAAGCTAAATCAAAGAAATAATTAGCTATATAAGTATGTGCAGCAATTTCTCTATTAGTGAAACAGAAGGAAATCCTGACAGACCTAGATGAGAGGGAAGAAAGGACAGCCGTTTTCCCAGAAATAAAAGACACATGTTTCAGAATAAATACTGTGTGTAAAGAATATGGCAGTAGGCTCAGTAGGATGTCAAAAGATATGGGTATGGTAATGTCTGCGTTATTATTTGTTACAAATTTCAGAGACTGCAGACTGGCCTCTGGAACAGTTTATTATCTGGGCTCAGCAAACCACTTCTGCCCTTGTTTACTGGTAGAAGTGAGCAAAAAGGGAATAATACTGTAATTCAAGGAATTACAGGGAATTCATTACAGCGTGTTTGCACCATGTAGCCAGTTGTTAAATGATATAAACATTAAAATGGCAAGACCCCACTTATGCTTCTGGAAGGGTAGAACCTTTGCATTAAAGTGAAAAATAATATTACCCAATTCGAGAGCAATAATCCAAGAGGGGATTGTTGATTCATGTATACCATAAGAAAATCATTGTGAGCTACTGCAGGCTTCTATTTATTTTTCCATGTTTCCACCCCCCCACACACCCCCAACAGGGTAGCTGAACTGTGACTGAAATAACTGAAATACTGGTTTTCCATCCCCCAGATGGCAGTGCTGTCTTCCAAGATAATAACACTCAGTAGCTCTGGGAGAGAAATGCGTGCCGGTCTCTGGCTGCCTTATGTGCCGTGTTTCTTTGTTTCAGGGGAAATATGCTACAAATTCTCACGTAACAAGGCTAGGGTAATCAGGATGGGCTTGCTCGTCCAAGTCTGACGCAGCAGCCGTCTTCCGTTAGAGGCACCAACCGGATCGCAGCCCATTCCTAAGGAAGGACTCGCGAACGCGAGTTGGAATGTCTGCCGAACTTCACTTTAAACGTGCGGGTTCTAATATCTCCTGGGTGGACTAGAGAAGGAGTAAGTGAGATGGCCAAGTTGGCTCTTAAAGGAGCTGCAAAAGAAGACCGAGTGTGCTAGTCTTGGTCCACCAGCCTTTGGCATCGGGCCTAATCCTGCTTCCATTCTCCTTACCAGCACAACCCTTGCTGTCCTCAGCAGGTTGGGCGCTGAGCGGTGACGTAGATACTTCATTAGGCTGTTAAATCTCACACTGTTTGCAGGGCAAGGTACTCCCTCGATCCCCCTGCGCCTTACTCTGCTCATTCGCGTGGTCCCTTCAGGTACCTGAGTAAGAGCCGAGCTCCGTCATCCCACCCTGGGCTGCCCCCGCCGAGGCGGAATAATGCACCTTTAGTGGGCAATCTTTAATGTTAGCTAATTAATCCTAGACATAAGATAAAGGGTGTAACGGAATAAAAGAAACCTGGTGCGTGAGGGCGGCCGCCAGCTCCAGTGGCACACTGAAGAGGGAACAAGGGGCTCTGAGCCCCCCCCAGGACCCGGGAAAGTCACCCCAGTTGTCATGGAAAGTGAAGGGGTTTAGTGATCAAACTGAACAGTCTAGCATGTTCCCCTGTACTTTGGAAACGATGAGAAACCTGCAGGTTGGGAGGGTATGAACTTTTTCAAGGATCTTCACTCCCATCACAGCTTTTTTTGTGGCTGGCAGGCAAGAAGCAGAAAAGGGACTTTGTGCCAGTGCTTGCATCTTGGTCCTTCACTGGAAATATTTGTGTGTGTTGAGCCCTCTCCGGAAATGTCTGCTACTTCTCGAAGATCCAAAATCCCAGGTGGCAAAAGAATGCTGTTAAAGATAATCCCCTGAGCCCCTCCCCTGCCCCCCAGTTTTGTGGTCTACAGTTCAGCCGGGAGACGCTTTTTTTCCCCCTTTCCCCTCCACGCGGTGGCAGAGCCGGTGAGGAAAGGTTAGACGCCAGCAGAGCCGGGGTGTGCGTTGCCGAGCGCGGGGGACGTGAGGGCCCACGGCGGAGGAGGACACGGGGGCTCCCCGGGTCGCGGGTGGGCAGGGAGGAGAGCAGGAACCCCCCCGAGAGCCCGCGGCAAAGCCTTCATCCCCAGCCTCTTCTGGAGGCGGTGCTGCTCCGTGCTGCTCTTTAAGTGGAGCAAGAGGTAAATATAACCTGCCCTTCCCGGTTAATAGGATAAGAGAAATGCAGATTTAGTTCAGAGAAGCTACTGTGTTGCTAATGGTGCTTGGGTCACAGCTTCCATCCTAAAGCCCTCCTTTATCCTCTTCTATTCCCTTTGCTTTTCTACCTGGGAGGGGGGGAAATCCCTTTTTCAGGATGTTTATTCTCCCTTTTCAGGTTTCTCTAATTCCCTGCCTCCTCACTCCAAATTCCTGTCATGTCCAGAGTCATGATTTCCCATCCCTTACCTTCATCACCACCTCTTCCACTGACCTCAACAATTACTAACCCATCCTACCTAAAATGAAGAGTTAAGTTATCCAACATAAATTGTGCATTCTCAGCTCTGCCACAGTCAGAATTTCTCTTCTCTTCTCTGTTAGCTGTAGAGAAGCTTGTGGAAAAATCTGAAAACCTTAAAACTAAAAAACTTAAAATCAAATCCGTAAGCAATAGATATATTTTTTTCTTTCCTAGAGGGAGCACTCAGCCCTCTAGCCTACTCAGAAGTCCAGGACCTCCTTATCAGTTCAACACACACATAGTCCAACAAATAAACATATTTGTAAATAAAAAGCAATAGAGATGGTATTTGAAACAGAGCGGAAGAAGCTGTCCTTCAAAATGGGGTCTGGATTTTATGCTGTTTTCTCAATCAAAAGCCCTTTCCTTCTCAAACACATTAGCAAAGATGAAAAAGACAGCTTGGTTTAAAAGCTGTATTATCAAAACCCTAAAATATCTTTTTTTTTTTCCTTAAATCTGCATATACAGAGAAGAGGGAGGAGGAACTCGGACACCTCAGCCATTTAAAGACACATCTGCTCATCCCCAGAATTTTATTTCAGCTGTCACCAACTCACCTGAAATGATTATATGGGAAACCAAGCTTAACAACTCCAGTTTCCCATTTCCAGTGATTACAGCACTTTGCAATTCTGATATTTTTTCCTGCAGAATATGGCAGGCTGAAATATAATCTTCGTGTATTTTTTAAATAACCAGATTGCTCAGTTCAAAAGAAAACCAACACAAAATAAAAAAGAAATATTTTTCTGCTGCTTCAGAATAAAGATTCTTCCACTTTTTAGAATAAGTTTGCTGACAAACTGATGATTTTTCCATGGCTAGAACATATTTTTCATTTAAAACTGAAATGTATAAAGTTTACTGAAAACAGCGATATTTTATCTGAAATTAAAAAACCCAGAACAGTCTTTTTCCCTCTAAATAGAAGAGAAAGATTGTAACTGCTTTTTATGATCTCCTTTATATGTGTACTGACAAATTATGTTTGACACAACTTGGAAATAGAATCTCTCTCTTACTTCCAATGTATTAAATTGGAAGGCACTAGCAAAACTTGTTGCTATGGTTGGATTAAATCACCCTGATGTGAATATTACACATCCTTCATTATTAATAGACAATGTAAAACAAAACAAAACAAAAAACAAACCAAAACAAACAACCAAAACAAACAAACAAAAAACCAAAAACAAAACCAAACCAAAACAACAACAAAACCCAACCCTTTGGTATCTTCTACTCAAGACTGAGGTGGTAGGACACCTTCTGGGACACAGCCATCCCTGGGATACTTGCAGGGCACATATAGATAAAGGGATATGGTTAAAGATTTCTCCTTTTGTAGGGAAATACATGTATTTCTCTGCCTCTGTGTGAAAAAAAAGGCAGGAGTAACATTAGAGAGTCTAAGAAAAAGAAGTAGTTAGAAGAAAACTAAAGACCAAGTTTTTCAGGAGTGAGGACTAAATAAAAATGGGCTGTGAACTTCCTCGTGCCCAAGTTTTATTCTTATTTTGGCACGGTCGGAAATACACAGGTTGCATAGGAGAGATGTCTGTCTTAGATTTTCCTTCGAACCAAAATCCTCTGTCTAACTGCTTGGGTCAAAAAGGGCAGCGGTGTTCTACAGCTTAGCCAGCAGAACGTGGTTAAATGTCTGTCTCCTGAGAAATGAGTGTTTTTGAGGACAGAGGTGGCGCAGAGCCGTGCGAGGCAGGAAGGCTGTGCACCTCAGCAGCTGGCAGCTGCTTTAACCCCACAGCCTCCCGGGGAAGGTAAACTTATAAGGAACATTGCTTTTCATTCGGCAGCATGTGTTGTAAATATGCATACTGTTAGGATGAAGGGCAATAGCAGATGCCCCTTATCCCATTTTCCTGGTTCGAGTAAGTGGGAATTTGTTGCATGTCCTCTCCCATAACTGGAAATAACTGGGAGCCCTCCCGCTTCTGGTTCTGTCTTTCTGCCGTCGACTGCTACGCAGCTGGAGGATGAGGTTTATTCCAGCCATTTTAACTGCAGCGATCTTCAAGACTACTAATAAACATGAACCACTGCAGTAGCACTTTGTGTTTCAGAAAGATCTCGCTCTGCCTTGCACGGTGACAGGTTTTATTTTCTTTACTCATGTGAAAAATATCTGATTGAGCCGGTGAGCAACTGCAGGGATTTCGCCGGGCGAGCTGGAGGGGGCCAGCCCTCAGCACTCGCAAGGACGAACCCGCCTGGCCCCCCGTGATCCCTACCGGGGAGCAGAATTGCACTTGGATCCAGCCAGATATGTTCAATTCCCATTAATTTCAATTTTTTATTTATTTGTGCACAATTACTATCCAGAAGATTCAACCTGGACTAGATTCTGACATTTTGAAGGCCTAATTACTAGTCTAACAGGGAAGCCTACATTAATTGTCAGTAAGATAGTGTGACTATTATCAAAGTAACTGCTGGCAACATACCCAAATGCCTGTTATCAGCAAGGGAGAAAGTCTGCCAAGTTTATGCTAAAGAGAGTTTTTACTCAGAGTGGGGTTTTGATTCTAGAAGTTCAATTAAAATGCAGAGGGTATTTCCAAAAAGAAATATCATGAAGGGATACCGAAAAGGAAGGTGAAGCAGGGAGAATGAGAAAGAAAAAGCTGCATGGGAAATTTTTCCCTGGATGCATAATTTGGTTGGTGGGGAACAGAGAAGAGGAGAAGTTGTCTTTTCTTTTGATGCTCTGGAGACTGGAGACAGGTTGTTGGGAGTGGTACAGGAGTACTCCTACTGCTTCTAAAATTTCTCAGGGGCTTGATTAGTGTAGCTTGCTCAGGTTCAAAAAGACTGACTCATTTGTGGGAAGGAAAGAATATTTCCATAGGGCAGATATTTGAGACCTGTTTTGTTTCTATTTTTCTTGCCCAGTTCCATGGGGCATTACCACAGATGGTCCAGGAATTTAGCTTCACAAATTTCTTGCTATTGCAGAGACACTTGATCTCTTCTGCTCTGTTTTTGTGACACACTGTAATAATGTGCTTTTACTGTTTAACAGTACACTGAGGGTACCCGGGGGTATTTGGTATAGATGTTTAAGTAGTCCCATAGTCCTTTCTGAACTAAATTTTTATTGTGTTTACCTATGTCAATGAGGGAGATTAAACCTCTTGGAGGAAAGAACCACTTAATGGCACCTAATGCCATCACGCATAGAAAAGTTTGCCATGAAATCACATGCCAGCTTCTAGCCTGCTCCCTGTGGAGCACTGGATGCACCCTTGGGCAGAACTCCCACCCCAGGGGCTTTGTATCATACAACCACAGTATTTATCTCATTTTTTTAAGTTCTAGATGAAAGTAAATAGGCTTAACCAGCTCCCATCCAGTGCACTTACTTCATTAAGAGTTAATGTTCGACCATTATTTCTCAGAGTGATCTAGTCCAAAGAGAAAGAAAGCCAGGATAATTTGGAAGATGATCACATTTTGGTACTGACTACCAAATTTATTGTTGGGCTATGAATTACATGATAGCTGTTCTTCAGAAATGAACTAATAAACCACCACTAAACAATATGGAAAAGTAAAATATGTAGATTGTGCTGGTAAGTAATCAGTTAGCTCATTTCTGTTATCTTTTCAATGCTTCTCTCTGGAGTTGGTGCTGGAGGGATCTCTTTGTGGCACTGGATATTTCCACTCACTGCGGCCAGCTCAGTTGTTTGAAGACACTTACTCCACTGGGAAATTTCTTTTAATGTACACTCTGCAATGCTTTATCCCATTCTGGTAAGAAGATCTTAGGATAGACTTGGTAGGAGATAGTAAAAATACTTCCCAGAGAAAGTGGTAAAACTTCTTTTTAGAAACCCATGCTTTTTGCCCATCTTGGGAAAGTTTTAACAATATAGACAATGTTTGTCAAACCCAATCGAAAAAAGCAATTTATAGTTCAGATTCATGGGAGCAGCTGCAATGGGATGGAAGTGCTGAGCTTGGCTTAAAGGTATTGACTGTGCAAGATGACAGTATTGATGTTGGATTGAAGTGCTTTTTCTCGGGATTTTCTGTGTGGGAATCTATATGACCCTAGCTTTGAAACTCTAGACACACCACCAGGAATTCCTCAGTAATCACCCTTTTTTTCTTATAGAAACAAGATCATCCCATCCTTTTAGTATTTTGCCTGTAACGAAGGATCTAATTGTCTTTTTCCTCATTATTCAGGGTCTTGCCTGTTAAAAACTCAAGAGCTAGTAGAACTCCGTTCTGTTTCCTTAAGTGTTACAGCTTGAGTTTCCCAAAGGTAGTTTTAACTTTCTTGATTGCCTTCCCTGCTGTACAATCTAACACTGAAGTATGACTGCAACTATCTCTTGACCCACTTCTGTGCTCCTAATCTGAAAAATAATCCTAATCTAATTTATAAAAGAATGTTTACTAATTTTTCTTGGCACTGGAGATTTGGATTGAGTTAAGGTTTGTCTGGTGTTGAAATACACAGTATTTTTTCAGCCGTGCTATGTAATACCTTCCTTCCTTTTCCCATAATGACTCAGTTAAATACAAACAGTTTATTGTGGCAAAGTGAAAGCACAGTTTCTAGAACATTTTCTTTTTCTGTGTCTGCTGGGGCATCTTTGTTAATGCTCATCATGGGCCCATACCAAACCCTAACAAAGTAAAAGGAAACATTCCCCTTGGAGGAATCTGACTTTGCATCAGGCCCTCAAATAACATTAAACTCCAGTTTGGGTTTAAACAGCTTCTCCTTCCCACTGTCCCACATCTTTGCAATGCATTGAGGGAAGGAGAAAAGCTAACACTTGTGTAATATTCTTTGCTCATTTAAAAGCAATGCTTTTAGAAGGAAATAAATATGATATTGTGTACCCACTTATAATAGCCATGGGTAAAATTATGCTGCATTGGTTATTGTTCTTTATATATATTACCAGTCGAAAAGGAAATGAAACTTGAATTAATGGACCCATTTGTACAAACATGATTGTTAATATTAATATGCAGGGTAAGTCAGTTAGCAAGAGCAGAAATAAATTAGTAGGTCTCTCGAACACGTTATTCCACTGGAGACTAACTGCACAGATGCTGAAAATACAATCCTGTAGTTGAACCGGTGTGTGGGGAGACTTCTCTTGGAGTTCAGGGGAAATCTTGAAGTGCAGATTTCCCACAGTATGCCCTGATTGTCCAAAAGTCTCCATGCACTGCCAGGAGATTATTGGTGTTTACTGAGAAAAAGCACTCTGCAAAGGAAGGAGCAGGTGGAAGTAACAACCTTCCCCATTTTCTTCCACAGCTGCCAGGCTCACGTTGCAGCTGCAGGATATTCTGATGGATTTCTCAGTTGCAACTATAGCCACGGGGAGTTCGGTTTTTGTAGGCTCAGGCAGAATTGTTAAAACCTGATTTTTGAACCCTGTCTGTCTGGGTAGCTGACTTCCACGTGCCTCTGCTGTAAGGGCAGACATCGCAAGCAGAAAGACTGCCGGTACTTTTATTACCCTCAGAAGTGCAAGTTTGCAGGACAAAATCTGTCCCTAGTTAAGAGGTAGGGCTTTGGAGAGCTTGCTGGGAATCTCATTAGTAGATTAGAAGTTTTGCTAGCAGATTATTCATGTTTCTAAACTATTCCCCTAAAGACATTCAATTCATAATCTTTCATTATGATGCTGAAAGCCATATTTTTGTGCATCGCATCCAAATTTCTCTTAATTATTAATTATCTTCCAGGAAATGAGCTTTTTGGGAAAAGGAAAGTCACCCACCATAAGTACACGTCCTTGTTTGTAATCTCCTTCATAATCTCTGATTCTTTCCAAAAAAAGTATGGTAGTTCTGCTGGCTCATTTCAGAGCCAAGTTTAAATTACCTTACTGAGACAAAGCTGTTAATCTCTTAACCTGAAGAAATTTTGCAGATCAATCAAAAGCTGTCTTTTCATAGTAAGGAAGGGCTTTTCCCAAAATCAAAGAATCTTCTTGGAAATGAGTTTTCTTTGTTTCTGTGAAATTTTCTTTCATTTTATCCATTCATCAAGCTTTTAAAATGTAACAGTGGAATAACAATGTTAGAAAAAAAAAACCCAGGACAATCACTAAAATGTTATATTCTGCATCTGAATGATAAGAATCCCATTAAAACTCAACATTAAAGCATTGTTTGCTGGAAGAAAAAATGATTGTGGCTTTGATAAAGAAAAACAAAAACAACCTTGGCTTTTCCAGCTTTAATCAAGTAATTTGTGACCCAGTAAGAGCTCTGTACTGCTGAGTTATTTTCGGAGCATTTATCACAGGTGTTTCACATGTGTTCAGCACATCCTGATTCTAATCCTCTTAATACGCTTAACAATAGTAGGGCAGCTTTTGAGAACAAGCGAACTGGCTCTCCTGGTTATTTTGGACTGTGTTCTTACACAAGCATTATTTATTTGGGATTTGAATCCCTTTTCCAGCACTCATTTAATCTAAAAACCAACTCCATCTGTGTAGGGGGGCTTCTTATACTGCATCACTAAGCAGAACAATTCCTGCTGTATGAAGACAAAGACATTCATGGACAAATCTGAGACTATTCGTTCAGTGTGCTGGACACCAACCATTTGAAAGAACTTTCCTCTTCTGGGTGTCCACCATTTGAGGTCTTCTCATCCAGTTGACTGGCACCTGGGCCATACTGCGGGCTTAAATCATGATGCCATGCAAACAGGAGCAGGAATAACCCACAGGTCTCTAATTAGCCTCATTAATTCATTACTTGTGAGAGCTCCTAGTTCCACTGATACATTAGGTCCTAGGTCCTATGATACATCGCAGCAAATGCGAGGACATGTAAGAGAGCAATGTCCATGAGATGATCTTCAGATCCAGCAGCAAATACTTCTGTTTAAGTATTTAATATTTTTTTAAGTACTCCAGATCATTTTTCTTTGAACGATTATGCTTTTACTGTGTGATAAATAAGACTCTGCCTGAAGATACCAGAGGGCATGTGGCACCAGAATAATATCTCTGCAACATATTTTGAGTGGTGATAACACCATTTCTAGCTCACCATATGGCTTAGTGCAGATGTCCTAGCATTAAAATGACCTTCTTCATTACGTAAAGGTCACAGATGCAGAATTCAACATTTTGTAACCCTTGGCAGGGGTGCAGGCTATGCAGGGAGTACACCTGTTGCCTTGCCCGCAGTTCAGAACACTGTCACCCAATAATTGACTGAAGTACAGGGACTGAAATTTAGCTTGTACTGCTGTTGGTAGCATCAGTTAACAAACGTAGATGTTATTAAACAGGTCAATGTGCTGAGATTAACCAATAAAAATGCTAACATACTAGAATCAATTTCTAAATAGGTTTTACTTTGGTAGCCCTAGTAACAAGAAGAATCACATCCTTCTTTTCTGAATCTCTGTCAATGGTAGTTTTCTCTCTTTAAAAGAAAAATAGAAAGCAAGTTAAGGCAATGATCAGGGGATTCTGTACATAAAATAGTTAAATTTTGCTCCACCCAAAAAAGACTTCTTCTGCATCTTAATGTTGGAGTGGACAGACTGCCCAGCTTTAACCACTTCCCGCTGCCTTGTCCTGCAGAAGCTGCTCTGGTACTGAAGGGCTGAGCTGGGTTTCCCTGCCCTTCTCCCAGACTTTGCACCATCTTCTGTTTCTCTGGCAGAAAAACCTTGGGGAGTTCCTCAATGGGTTTCTTCTGCTGCTCCGTGCTGCTTCAGTCAGGTAGCATGTAAAACAAGGAGTACTTGGCCTTTTGACTTAATCAGGGTTGTGAAGGTCAATAAAGGGCAGAGATAACCACTGAAACACACTTCTTCTCTCATAGGAATGTTCAACAGTATTGTCTTTTGCTGGTTATCACTAGAAAAAGATTTACATGCAGCTCTGAAGAATTTCTATATAGGATGTTTTAAACAGCATATTCTAAAGTTAGACTAGACTAGACTAGAATAGAACAGAACAGAACTATTTCAGTTGGAAGGGACCTAAAATGACCACCCAGTCCAACTGTCTGACCACTTCAGGGCTGACCAACAGATAAAGCATGTTAGGGGCATTGGCCAAATGCCTCTTAAACACTGTCAGGCTTGGGGCATCGACCACCTCTCTAGGAAGCCTGTTCCAGTTTTGACCACCCTCTCGGTAAAGAAATGTTTCCTGAGTTGTGCTTGACATCATTCGTTCCAGCTGACGATCCAAAAGTACTTTCACACAGCCATGCAAATTCAGTAGTCCTTTTGGAGGGATTTCACCAGTACAATGTCAGGAACATCTCAAAATCACGTTCCCTCAGCCAGTCTCAAAGCACCCTATCACACATATTGTTTCTGTCTGCTCTGTGCATCTTCCTTAGCAGTGAGCTTTCATGAAAGCTACTGATTCTGTTGGTTTAGAATATAACCACAACATGCTCCCTGACAACCTAACTGAACTAAGGTCACCAGATGTGGGAGCATTTCATTAAAAAGGGATACCAACCAGTGATGTGGGATATGACCTTTTTTTTTATTATTTTTAATAAAAAAATCCTAAGGCATATGAAAATTTGACAAAAAAACCCAAACAAACAAACAAACAAAAAATACCAGACTATTTTATTCCCACAGGTAAAGGGACAAAAAGAAGTGAAAAGACACAGAAGGTAAGGTACATGATGCTCAGTGAGATTGGCACAGCATTATGAAGCATCTAATTTCAGCTGCCAAAGGGGCTCATATTGATTTTTTTTTTTTTCATTCTCTGTGTGTGCTTTTACAGAGATTCAAAATAGACTCTCCATTTTGCTCTTACAAAAACCACGTTTCTTGGAGGGCAATGTGGGAGAGGGAAAAGAATAGCTCTTTCTGCTTGGAAAAATAGCAGCCTACTTAGCACTTACCAGAGGATTATATACCCTAATGTTCTGAAAGGTGCCTGTTCGGGTACGTAGAGGTGAGCTGGATGCCTTAGGAGTATTTAGAACAGTGATTTAAATCTGTGCAGGCTGCTGTGTGTTCTCCCATTTGTGCACTGTGAGAGAGAGAGAGATCCAGATTCCAGACATCCCTTTTGGAGCTATAAAACTTAAATTAAGGGCAAAGAACACAGAGCAATTCAGAAATACCTCAATTTGTAGATCATAATTGAAGTTATTGAAAAGGTTGTTACATGGAAAATTCTCTTTCTTCAGGGCTGCCCCAGCAGCTGCAGTCTGACTTCTTGATGTTCAGATAGGGAATATGGAAAACTCCAGTCATGGTCCAGGTCTGAGTGGTCAAAAAATCAACACTCCACACAGCCAATCATTTCTGACAGTCGAGAAAATTCTACTTCTTTGCAGGATGGGCAGGAGACTTCTTAGCAGCACAAATACCTGAATTTGTTCCTTTTTTTTAGAGAGCCGTTATTCTTAAGTAAGACACAGAAGGTCTAAGGGGTGCGTAACACTTCTTAACAAATACATCTTACTGCAGCGTGAGGAAAGGAGCGGGCTGACCTTTCCTTACTTCTCCCTCGTTGCCTGTCGCGGAGGAGCCCCTCCAACCCCGGTCTCCACAAAGCCTTGCTACCGGCTGGAGAAGTGTCCAGCTTTCTGCAGCCGCGCGCGTCTTTGCAGTTGTTCCCTGCGCTGTGCCCCGGAGCTTTAAAACGGCCAGAGGCCGCAGCAGATGTATGGCTTGCGCTGGAACCCTGGCGCGGGAGACTTGTTCCAATGCTTTTTAGGACAACAGTTGAAAAAAAAAAATAATGAGTCTGTTGTTAGAATTCCAGCAGAGGAAAAGTAAAAATACTGTAAGGAGTCTGAATCTATTGCTGCAAATGTTAGCTGCCTCTCTCTGTTTGGCACTGTAACAGACCAAAATTTGAGCCACCCAAATGACGGTTTTAGAGAAGGGGGAAGGGAGGGAGGACAACAAAAAAAATTTCATGACTCAAACATCTTTCCTTTTCCCCCCACGTTATCTGGCAGAATTAAAAACCCAGCAGGAAATTAAACATACACACCTGACAAAGAACTGCTTAGAAGATGTGATGTGTGATTATAGATGACTCATTCTCATTCTGGAAGACTGGTCTCCTTTAAAGATTCTAGCAAGCTCTGTTCTCTTTATTTTTTTTTTTTTTTCCAAAAGGCATTTTCCAACTCCTTTTTCTAAACATGATTTATAGTTATTGTTTATTGCATACAAAATAGGAAATGTAACAAGCTTCTTTTAATGTAGCTTTCTAGCTAGTCAAATTATTATGAATTTATATGCCAGGTTAACAAATGAAAATATTTTAGCACCCTGTTTTCCCAGTCCATGGAAAGAATTCTTTTCTAGGTGCCTGTGAACTGTATTTTTAAACTAGTGTGGAGCTAGCTGGATGCTCTACCAAAAAAAAAAAAACAAACCAAAAAAACCGATGTAATAATAACATTGCAGCAATGCAATAATACTTAACATTTACATGGCACCTCTTACATAAAAGTCTGCAGTGCCTTCACTATGACTGAAATATTTATTTTTCATAACAACCCAAAGACCCAGAGAACAGATACGTAATGAGGACTCGGTAAAGGACGGAATCACCGGAGGTCATTACCTCTGGTGTAGAGGACAACCACTTCTTAAAGTCTTCATCAATAATAAACAGTTTAAACAGTAACTTGGTTTCTACCACTGAAACTATCTGGGGATTTGAGTTTTTAGCATGTTGTTCCTGAGCTGGAATTTGTCCAAGGTATCCTGGTTAAGAGGCAAACCGTGGCTTTCAGAAAAATTGCTATGAGTGTTAAATGATCAAAAAGGGGTCACATCCCAACAGTAGGTCCCATCAAAGGATTAGACCTGCATCATCAGGGTGCTCTTTAATAAACCCCTGTTGGAGTATTGGCTCCGTACAGACTTAAAGGAAGACTGCAGTCTAGTGAATCACCAGCACTGTTCAGTGCAGACTGAGCATAATGTCACTTAACTTGAAGGATTTGACGTGATGAGAACACAAAGTGGTGAGATGTACAGCCTACAACCATCGAGAACTTGTGCTTTCGGAAAACACATTTGAAATATTTACAAGAACTATATTCAACTCCCTCCTATACCAGGCAATCATTACCTCTGTAAGAGGTGCACCTATAGGACTAAGGCAGCCCTGCAAGCTGTACTGTGTGATCCTGTTAGTAACTGCCTATAACATTTAACAACTTGAATTGTTCAGAAAAGTGTTTTTCCTGCTCAGGTGCATAATTTATTTGTTTGTGAAAGTTTAAGGTGTTTCCAGAACTGAGGTTACTAAGAAAAGAATGCTTTCCCATGCTAAAAAGGTAAAATACTAGCAGCTGTTTGACTGAGAAACTGTTTTTCCAAGCCTTGGAGCTGAAAATTGTAACTTCACAGGGTATTGTATTGTTTTGAAGGATAGATTCTCTGGCTATTTTTGTAAAAATCAACTACAGCTGGCCCAAACTCCACGTGTTTCTGTTCAGTAGTAACTTACAAATCTGGTAGCAAAATTCTCACATGTTCCTGACCTAATCCTGCCAACTGCCTGGACTTGACACCCTATCTCCTTGTCCAAGGAACATCTCTCATCTACTGGCCCCTGAAAAGCTCTAAGCTATGTTAGAAAACATCTTTTTTCTCATCGGTGGGAAGAGGTTGGACTAAAACACAGAGGGGTGAGGAACTGGGGGTAGGAGATGTGTAGAGGAGAAGACAAAGCAAAGGACGATGGTGACAGCTAGAACCTGGAACAATTAATTTGAAACAGAATATCTGGAAGGGAATGAAAACAAGAAAGTGGGAAGTTACTTGAAGGGAGGCGGGATTAAGAAGAAAAAAATGAGCAAGCTTCCATTCAGTGGCAAGAGGAAATGGGAGACATCTTTAGGAGTGATGACAGAGGTAGGCGCTCTAGAGAAAGGAAAAATGGAGGTGGGCAAGTTCAAGAACTGGGGAGATGAATATAAGTGTAACGGAACAGATAAAGAAGAGAGAGACCATTTCTGTATCCCATGTCTATGAGACTGAACAACGACTAAGTAACAAGGTGTGAACTCTCCCAGAAAACTCTGTTTTCCCAACTTCCTTAAATGACAACTCTTGATACAGCTCAGTAGAAATTCACCCCTTAGACTTTAAGGGTTTTTTCTCCCCTCAAACTTGTATAAGTAAAACTTTGTTAAAAGCTTGGTAAGACAGCTAAGCTATGAACTCAGATTTTGGGAAATGACAGAATTAACAGTGACTATTTCTGTTAGCTTTTGCCTGGTTTGGGGTTGGGGGGTTTTTTGGTGTTGCAATGAATGGCCTATATTAAATCTGGGTAGCTATTTGGGGGGAGAGAAGGAAATATATAGCTATTTGGAAAAAAAAAAAAACCCAAAACAACAAAAAAACCCCCCCAACCAAAAAACCAAAACAAATCAGTAGCTGAAATAGAAAGAGCAGAGGAGGGGGAGAGCAATCAGAATGGGTGCAAGATTTTGGGACCTTTTCTGAACTATATTGTTGGTCATAATTGAGGCCAGGCCAGTAAAGATTGAAAGTGATAGTCATCTGTTGGCCTATGAAAAGCTTTAAGTTTTGCTCGAAAGCAAAGCTTATTTTTCTTACTGACAGGAAACAGCACTCTGAAATGAAGCTATGTGGGTATGGAATATGACCTTGTTTTGCCAAAGGACAGCTGGGACACTGTGAATTCCATATGATGAGAGCAGAAGCATAGACACCACATGTAGTTTTGGCATGTGAGGCACACCTTCGAGGGGAAAAATGATGTTGATTTCCAGTGACCCCTTTCTGGAAAGCTCCAGACCACTTCCCTGGCTCTCCATATTAGAGCTGGACCTGACACCACTGCAGGATATCTGCAAACACCTTGCATGCGCTACTCAGAACTTACTGAAGTAGGGTCCTTGGTTTAATTCTTTTACCAAATAAAAGGCATAAACTAGTTTTCTTTCCTAAAGCCTTTCTTAAACTTGCAGTAGCTTTGCTTGCAGACAACTGAGATTTACAGATGTGTACAGAAAACAATATCTGAGAGCAAACTCCTCCCTCTTGTATCATCACCATTGCTGGGATGCCCTTCAGCATCCTTAGGGAGCCTGTGTCTTTCCAGTCCTTCACTTGCTCAGCTCAGCCCTCTGATGTGGTTGGTGATTCGTCTCTTTTTGTTCTTCTTGAAGAGCCTGTCTCTTTGATGACAGTCTTTGATGTTCCTGTTTCAGATTCAGAGATACTGCCTTTTTCTACCATAAAAAGAAAGTTTTAAAGCAAACCAAAGGTCATAGTAATAAATAGAGTTCATAAAATCAAACAAAATTAATTAAGATTGCATAGACAGATTCCTCACAGTCCCTAGTGCAGTGGAAAATCACTGATAGCTTAGGGATTTTTCTGTGTATGTGTTTGAATGTAGGGTTGAGATTTTTTTTGGCTACTACTATATGTTTACACAATTTAGATAAATTTTAAATTATTGCAGTTTCTATGAATCATTTCAGATGGTATTCACTGCTTTATTACAGTCATTATGACCATAGTTTAGTCTCTGACTGATGTAACTTACCTTATTGAAAAACATAATTACTGCTGTCGAGAGTATTTGTTTAGAGGGAGGAGAGGTCTCCTAATAATGTCCCCCAACTTTTATCTCCTTAGGAAATCCTCCAAATCATTTCTTTCTGGTGCCTGGAGGATTTACTCAAACTCTGCACTGGCACGATAGTGGCAAAATGAATGCTGATCATAAGTAGGTACCCCCAGAATATGTAATTTCTTTTATTGGGCAGATACTGTCTGTTATGGACAAGAAAAAGTCTCCTCCTTCTAAAGCACTGAATTTTCAGCCGTGACAGTAGCTTCAGCTGTAGGAAGTTACAGTGCTCAGGTTGAAACTGGGCTCTGTGCAGAGCAGCGTGTCATTCACTGCCTTGGCTGCTGGGCTTAGTCCCCCTCCGTTGCTCTTAAACGGTGTCATATATTGTCCCTCTTGAATTTTAAAGCAATGAAAGATGCCATTAATATAATAGACTCCTTGACTTCCTTGAGTTTGAATGATCAGAAAATTCATTCCCCAGTAGGGATTTTTAAACTGTAATGAAGAATTAAAAAACCTAGCTGCATGTCAAGGAACCTGCCGGATTTCCTAAGCTCTTTCGGCTCTAAGGTAGGAAAGGGCAAGAGAGTCCAGCTGTTAATGGAAATAGTAGAGGAGAGCTAGAACATTGCTCAATAGAACTATCTGGGCTCCATACAGGCCAGCAAGCTGTAAACAAAGAAACAAAATGCATACTTGGAGAAGACTATACATTCGTTATGTCACTATAGATGTTTTCCACAGAAAGCACCAAATTAAGGTTTCAACATTCTGACCAGTATTACAACATTTTAGAGAATGAGCTAGGGGAGAATGCTGGTGCAATTTCCAGAACAATATGGTTGTCTATAGAAAGTTTATGGTTAGAGTGACTAACAGTAAATTTAGGCTTGTACTTTCTATAGCGAAAGAAAACACAGCTCTTCCAAAAGACATCAAAAAGTAGAAATATTATCCCTGAGGAGTCTGACACAATTGTGTGGGGTGTTGAGAACATATTAGCTATTAGCCATACTTCTATTCAGAGCTTCACTCTGTAAATGATATTGCAACAGCTTTGTTCAGGAGAAAAGAGAGTGAAGATTCATAATTCCTACTGTAGGATTCACTGAAGAGAGCGAGACTTAACGATCAAGCCTCAGCTTGCCTTTTACTTGGGGAAATGAAGTATCCATTTAAGCCAAATGTTTTGAGGGACATGAATGCTAAAGTTCAGACTAGTTCTCTAATATGGATTGCAGTATGTATAAATAACTGCCAACAGTTACGCTGTGATATTCGCCCTCGTGAGACTGTTATCCCAGCAATGCCTCTGCTTGCCATCTTTCAGTATCTTTGAGGATTCAGGTTGCAATTCCAACCACGGAGGGTATGAGAAGACCTGTACCTTCCGCAGCTCAACAAGATTGTAAGAGTTGTCTGAGGCCTTCCAGATCAACAGGGTAGATAAAGGGGACGACAGAGATTCTACTGAGTACAGGGAATAGACCTCTTTACCTGTTCATCAGGTAAAGCAGGACATAGGGAAGGTGGGAAATGGGGTTAAGTGAGATCTGGGGAAGCGTCAAGGGCACATGGGAGAAGAGGAAGAGACGGACAGGTGCCCGCTCCTCCGCCTGTGCCTTGACCGGCGATGAGGAGTGCGGCTACCACCACCCACAGCCCTGCACCCACAGCCCATGGGGTGAGCCCATACCAGTGGCACTTGGAAAGTGGCTTTAGATGAGCCGTAATCCCAAACTGCCAGCCGGTAACAGTCAGTTGCGTATAGCTGCTTCTACAGGTGTCAACGGTTCAGACAAATGTTCTCTGCTACATGACACGGGCGTATAGGTTAACAAAGAAGGTGGTCTTGGGGAGCGGACTGGAGATGGAAACAGCAGGCTGGAGATGGAGCTGGGGAGACAGGGCCTGGGAGAAGAAAGAGGGAAAGGGATCGGCAGACTGGGCTAATGCCTGCGGCTTTTCAAACGCCTCGCCTCTCCCTCTTGCCTTTACTGCTTGCACACACAGCGTGACAGACTCTCTAGTTAAATTATCGGTGCTATTTTCCTCTAACTTCTTCATGCTTTACTTTGCAGCCTGAATAGGTACTTTTACAATGGTCTCTGCAACACTGAAATTGTATGAGGCAAGCTGCAAAGGCCCTGGGTGAACACCCACAGGCATACAGGCAGTTAATTTCCTAGTTATCTCAGATGCGGGTTTAAAGAGTAAGAATAATAAAGCAGAATGGGTGAAGGCTCATCAAATAAAATAAAAGCAAACAAATCCGTAAGTAGAGCTTCCTGGCAGCTTAGAAATACAGCTTTTAAGGTGGTACAATAATTAAAGCATATTTTCTCCTTGACTATATTTCTGTTATTTTTGTGCCAGATTCTGCAATTTTTCTGGCATTAACACAAAAAGGGAGCACCTGCTTCTAATTCAAAAAAACTGTAAATTCTTATCTTAAAAATAAAACCTTCTCAGAGTAAGGCATTTTTCTATCACATGTTGTTTTCCTTTATCAGTTTACAACCTGAATCAGGAAAGGATTTTTTGGTAATGTTATGTTTAGATTTTATGGTATTTTCCTCCCATTTCCTTTTTTGTTGTTGTTGGGTTTGGTTTGGGTTCGTTTGAGGTTTTGGTTTGTTTTTTTTCCTCAGGGGCTTTTAGAACTTGAAAGTAGGAAATCCTTAGGTAGCGGTATATTTTATTCTTGGCCAGTAGAGTTGCATTCAGTTTTGGCTGAAGTGAGAGTTATTTAAAATAACTAATTGCCTTCAGTAATGTGTGTTGATTGGGAAGATTCTGCAGTGTGTTTAAATTAATGAATGTCTAGAAATATTCTGCAGAGGCTGGCTCACTAGCTTGATCAGAGTCTCTAGCATCAGCTGCATCACCAGTGCCTGGGTGCTTCTTGCAGAAGTGACTATTATGGAAGGGTTTATGACAGAAATAAACCTTACTGTGTCCTACCACCTCTCTGGACTCAAAACATATCGGCAATGCCACTGCCCCATCTCGTCTGGGTCACCCCTTGCATTCCCTCATGTTCTGGTGGGTGCAGAAAAATGCACAGAGCTCTCTGGAATTACAATTGGGATCAGCCTCACTCCTGCGGTGAGATGATGGTGAAAGTCATCATGGGGAGGTTTTCACGTTCCTCACTTCTTATCTACGTATGGGTATAAAGTGTGGGAGAAGCCCAAAATGACTATTTGTTGGACTTGATTCTTCCGCACCATCCCTTGGAGCAACAGCCTTCTCCTTTATCAGCTGCTTACGAGCAAGTATGCTGTGAGATGTCTGTTCTGGAGGTGTGCAGCTCAAACCCTCCTCATAGGAAATGCTGGGTTCATTATAGAAAGGTACTCCATACTTAAGTTGAAAGGCCAAACTTCTGAAATATAGGATGTTCCAGTAATTAGGCTGTGTGTGTAATCTCAATTCGCATACAAATTTGCATGGACAGCTACGGTTCATAACGCTTTCACCACAGGGGCCAGGTCTTGGTAATATATATATTGTGCATGCAAAGGAGACAGAGCTAAGGATTCCCAGACAACCATGGAAAAGGTATTTTCCAAGCTATTAATCTTCAATTCCTGTGGAGCAGCCAGAATTCATCGTGTAGATTCAGAAATCCCTAGTCAGTGTAGAGTAATGGAAGGCAAACATAAAACTGCTCATCACAGGTTTTCAGAAAGACCTTTGGAGGTCATTTAGTCCAACTTGTCCCCCAAAAAGGCAGGACTGTTGCCAATACTGGGTCAGGTCAGCAGTGGCTTTGTGTAACTGCATCTTGAAACCCTCCAAAGATGGAGATTTCAGAGTTTACCTGCACAGCTTGACCCAAGGCTACACTGCAGTTTTTCCACCTCGTGGAAAGTTTTTCCTAATGACCACCTTAACCTGCCTCAGTCCTTTTTTTTACTACCCTTCAAGTAGTGGTTGCCTGCTATAAGACCAATCCTTGGACTCTTCAGCAGACTAAGGACCTCTCAGCATTCCTTGGGGCCCAGGCCTATGAACCTTACCAGGAGGTGATCCAAAACTTGATTCACTTTTCCGCATGCAGCCTCACGAGCTCCAGGTAGAGGGGATTAACAACTTCCCCGTATCTTTTGGGCGACTTCTCTCAACACAGCTTGGTCTGCAGTTTATCTTATTCACAGTGAGAGAGCATATTCAACCTAGAGTCCATCACTACTCTTCTTTTCAGCAGGATTGTTACTCATCCTTTAATCTCGTGTGAGCTTACACTTCCCCAAGAGCAGAAGTTTGCTTTTCTCCTTGTTGGACATCATGAGTATTCTGTTGGCCAGTTGTCAAGTTTATCAAAATCCCTGTGGATTCAAGTTCCATTCCTTGTGCAAGTGTCTCCCTCTAATTTGCATTATCACTGATAAATTTGCAGGTGGTACATCCTAGGTCATCACCTAGGCCATTGATAAAGACATCGAAAAATGCTAGCAAGAGTTCAGCCCTTGGCGTACTCTGCTCCTCGCTGCTGGCCACCAAGCAGATGCTGAACTACTCATTGCCACTCTTTGAGCCCAAAGGTACAGGCAATTTTCAGTCCATCTAACCCCCATTTTTTCCAGTCCACAATTTCTCAGCTGCCAAATGAAAATGCTGTGGGGTATGGAGTCAAAAGCTTTCATAAAGCTGAGGTATATCACATCCGCTAGTCTCCCCTTGTCATTTTGTTGTAGGAGGCACTCAGGTTTGCTGAACATCATTTGTCCCTGGTAAATCCATGCTGATTACAACTTTAAACTTTTTGTTCTTCACATGTTTGAAAATCACCCCCAAAAAAGCAGGCTGTGTGATCTTTCCAGGGACTGAGGTGAGGCTGGCTGGCCTATAAGTCCCTGGACCCTTCTTCTTGCCTTTTTTAGAGATGGCACCCAGTGCCACTACACAAACCGTCCAGGGAAAGCAGGTGGGAGCCAGGGAAATGTGTGTTTTCTCTCTGAAGGGCAGGAAATCCTGGAACAGGTTTGCCCTGACAGAAGGGTCTGAGCCTGGGAAAGCGCCATGGTCCTGGCAGCATCCAGCGAGCTCTTGCTGGCCCTTGAAAATTTGGAGGAGGTAGTGTAAATCTCATGCCAGGCCATGCCCATATGTGCACAGGTATTTATCCCAGCTGACTGTGTCATTTGTGTGCAGTCATGCTAGCTTCAGGCTTCTCACTCAGACATCTGAATTAACACGACAGGCCACCACATACATAATAATTCATCCAGTAAACAATCCAGAACTCACAGTTCAGCAAATCAGCATTTTAGCCCAACTTCATTCTCAGTGTCTTGTCCTCTTGGGCGACTATTGGTTATAAAGGAATCTGACTCAGTCCCCTGAGTTAAGGAATCACTGCCTTAGGCAGTGTGACTTGTCCTACTGAGTTCAACTGGAAATTTATTTCATTGCGTAAAGCAGCAAAATATGGTTCATATACTGTTAATACTCAGGTGCATGTTTGCAATTTGAGTGCTTAATGAATTTCAGTTCAACAAATTAATTGCCAGTTTAGCCTGAAAAGGTTTCAGAGGTCCTTGGGAATAAGAAAGAACACAATTGAGTTCCCTCATGTGTGTGGAGCAGCACATGACCTCTGCAGCTAAGACTGTCTTAAGAAAAAACGTTTTGTCTGTTGTTTAGAACAGCAATCACCAAGCCAGCAAAGCCGTTCCGCAGGTGAGGTCACACGCTAAGGACGCTTTTGCTAATTATTGCTGGGCATTAATGCAAAGAAGATAATTCAAATTTCAGCCAAAGCAATCAACTCTCTACTTGGAAACAGTCACAGAGCCACGCAGTTTTGAAACAGCTAGGGCCTTCTAAAAGAGTTTTTAGGAAAATATTTGAAGATTGTTTTGTTTAGAGGTAGTTGTATTTGGAAGCACCTCAGCGGTTGCCGTCTTTAGTTTTGCAGCTAGTACTCTGGCAAACTTCGGGCCCACCAGAGGCTTCCTGCAGCGCTGGCACGGAACTGCTCGTCCTTGATCCTTTGGCTTCAGTGGCAGCGCGGGGAATATCCACACGGAGAGCAGGCTGGGTTGTGAAAAAGCTACATTTCCAGCCTGTGAACGCTGACAGAACAAACACAAGAATCCCCCCCAGATTTAGTTGTTTCTAAACAGCAACCTTAAGAACTTCCTTCTGTCTTTTGGACAATATTGCTACAAGGGATAACAAACACAAAATGCTAATAGAGATTTTTAGAAAGCGTCACCGAAAGGCCGAATGAAAGCAGTGGGGGAAGCATCGTGCGGCTTTGTACAACCCAAGTTTGTAACTCTGCATCCTGTTAAGAGAAATTCAGGAAGAAATCCATCCTAGCGTGGATGCCACTGGAACGGTGTTAATTGAGGGCATGGATCGTGAAAAATATTGCCAGCTCTGTCACTTGTTACAAGTTGTTGATTTATATGGGAAATGAGAACTACAAAGGTGTGTTTGTGGATAAGCATTCATGTTTCTCTCTTGGTGTAAAGGGCTGAGAATAGAGGTGGAAAAGCCAAGGAATGAGAAGAATACAAAAGATACCCACACATCTAGTGAATATTATCTTGCTCAGTACGTGACATGCTAATTTCCTCTTTGAGCATTACATACTGCGCCCCTGCTAAAGTTTATTATCAAGTAAATTAAACTGGAACTTGCAACCTCTGGCATATCAGTCAGTGCAGGGAATAAATGCATTTCATTATTTATTTAAAAAAAAAAAACAAAATCAAAACCAAAAACCAAACCAACAACAACAACAACAAACACACAAACAAATCAGAATGGAAATTTGACTTTATTTTCAAAGAAATAGTCAAGTGGAGTGATGTATGCTGTCTATGCTGTATTTTAGGTGCTTTATCATGCAATTTCGTGTCTCTACATGAGGTTGCTTAGAAGTTAAAGCAAATTAGCAAAAAGATAATAAAAAATTCCAATTTCTTAGCTTGTCACTTTCATTGTACATCGACTGGCTCTTTAAATAAAGTGAAGTGATGGATGCAGGAGGAATTATATTAACTTTGCCCTTTGTCTCTGGGCTACTCCTGAAGATAAAGTTCTGCTTTACTTAGTGTGCTAAATTCAAAGGCATACAGCAATGTGTTCCCAAAACCTTGATCTAAACCTTTAGCTTTCACGTATGAGACTTCAGCAGAGAGTAATAAAGTATGCACCTCCAATTCTAAAAGAAAATAGTTTGGTCACTGAGAGCTCATGGTCCTTCTGCAGTAGAGTTTCATATATGTCCTATAGTTAGAAAACTAAAAGACCTAGACAAGAGTTTTCAAACCAGCAATTGTAGTCATTCCCTTTTCTGCAGCCTGGCTGCAAGTCATATGCTGTTGTCTGGATAATTTATATCTATATTTCTCGGAGTTCTTCCAGTAATTGTATTTTTACGAATTTATTTGGATTTCATTTGGGGCAGGTAGGGTAATGTGTGCTAGGGAAGGCAGTAAAGTGTTTGGCATAGAGGAGATGCCAGTTACCTACTTGTGATATTCAGTCTCCCTTATTCTGTATAAATCTGTCATCAGCAGATAATAATGAATTGGATTCCCTAAAATCTGTAAAGACTCAGTAATTCCTTAAAATCAAATTGTTTTGCAGACTCTCAGAATGTTTCCTTTCTGCTCAATAGGCTATGCAAGAGAAATTCTCTCCAAAATGAATTTAAATAGTCCTTGAAAATATAACACTGAACAATTGAGCCTGTGTCAGGTAGTGGGGTTGGGTTTTGAGGTGGGGGGTTCAAAAATATAATATTTCATAAGAAATAAAGAAATTGCGTGCTGCTTCCATTGCTGAAGCCACTGACAGCTCTGTGTGGGCGTTCTTTCTTGTGGTTATGCAAAAGAAATCACGAGTCACAGGCGAGTGCAAGAAGGCAGTTGTAGGCACTGCCACCAAACCAGGGAATGGCAGAGGGCTGCAGGGGGGAGAGCAGCAGTGCCCTGACTTTTTGGCTCCTCGCTCTTCCTGCAGTCTTGCATTTGACATGGCATTTCAACGGTGAAATTTCAAGGACTGCAAATTATGAAGAGGAGCTGGGACTGAACTAGGAGAAAATAAAAAAATAAGATGGATTAGGTAAAATGAAGAAACAGAAACTGAGAGGCATGCTGATAATAAGAGAATATTTGATTAGGGACCAGTTTAGAACAACCCCCACACCTAGTGTATGACTTGCCCACCTGTAGCAGCTGTGATGAAGGATAATGTTTTCCCACCTCCTTTTCATTCAAGTGTGACAAACAGGATCAGCAGCAAAGCTGTCTTTGGAACAAGTTTCTCATTCCACTAATCCATCAGCGTTATCTCCTGAGCTGCTTGCCCCTCCTGCGAGCCTGCAGCAGACGTAGTTACGCCGCAAAAAAGCACAGAAATCACTTTGCAAGCCATTTCTATCAGTACCATCAGCTCTCTTAAGAAATGCAACCCTGACCACTTGCACCGAGTCTGAGGCAGCGTCTCCCTCCATCCTAACTCACAGTCAGTGAGGCATCAGCAATGACAGGTGTCAACACAAGACAGACAAAAATTGCCAAAACCCCAGGACAAATTAAAAAATGAGCAGCTAGACGGATGCTATCAGAATAAAAGCCAATATGTTTAACACAGGAAACAGGAGCACGTGAATCTTGTGGTTATAGAGATGTGGGGGGGGGAAATCAGTGACCAGGGAAGTAATTACTATGCTCACTGCTGTTGAATGAATATAGAAAATAAACAAATAAACAAACAGGAGGTTGGACAGCACTATGACTTTGATGAGGAGTTTAACTGATGCAGATATGGCTATCCTAGGAAGTGTGAAGATCCTGGGCATTATGAAAGCGGTCCTCTGTTTCTCAGCTAATACACCAAGGAACTGTTCTGTCCTTCAACCCCAGTTTACTGCAACATTTCCGACCTTGCTATGGAATAAAAGGTAATGATTACAGTGTGGCTGGGTTGCTCAGTTCCAAGCCTGGGTACCAGGGATCCAGAAATCTAACAGAAGCAATATGACATTGATTCATTACAGTACCTTAAAGAAATCAGTCACGTTCTGGATGCTGGTTTCTATCTCTGCTTGCTGTGAGGATTCATCAACAGTTATGTTTATGTCTCTGCAAATCATCTGATAGCATTGACTGGGAATGGTGATGCTACCTGTTATTACTAATAAATATGAAGGTGTCATTTTTTTTGTCATTGCAAGAAATACAAGTTCCCTTGGATAGAATTACATCAGGTTTTGTTTTCAAACTCATCATGGGCTTTTCATTTATTACAACAGCTGCATTGGCAGATCTATATAACAAAAGTTTAGTTAAGAAATAGAAAAAAAATAACCCTTTTGGTGCAAAAACGATTTGAATACAGTGCTGTGGCAAATAATCCCAAGACTAAGCTCTTACCTCGGTGCCGCTTGTGGCTAGCTCCTGCTCCAGGCAGTAACTAATAGCTTGCAGTTTGGCCTTGACTTTCTGGGATAGTGGAACAGTGCTTAAAGCACATTTGAAGTAGAAGGAAGAGGCATTAAGACATTGATGCATATCCCTGAATCTCAGGTAAAAAATGCCAGCCTGTGTCTGTGGAACGCATTAAAGTAGCTTCAGGGCTGCTGTCGCTCATGCTGTCTGCCTGCTCCAAAAGTGCCATTAGGGCTGTTGGGGAGAAGATGAATGGAGTGACTCTTCAGCAATTTCTGGTGGCTTAGCGTCGGAGTGGAGACGGGGCATAGGAGTAAGCGTGGCTCTTGCATGCCATGGTGACAACTTGGTTACTTATTAAGCTGGTAAAAACTGGAAACAGAGGCTTGTCATCTGGCTGTCAGGGTTTGAATGTGCTCACTGGGTTTTAATTTAACAAAAGGGCCAGTGTCCACAAACTTTCACAATTTGAATATTGCTGAAAAACAAAGCACGTGCTTTTCCCTTATCCTGCAATGAAATGACAGCATAGCTGCCAAATTTAACTCTCTTTTGTGATGAAATAATTGCCACCAACATTCACTCTGTCACTATAATCTTCAGATTTGCTAATCAATGCCCCTCAGGGCAGTTAGGTGAGGGGCTGGCGGTCAGAGTCTGAATTCTTTCCACAACGCTTTGTTCAGAGGGGGAGTCACGGAGATAAACCTGTGTCCTGGGTAATATTCTCCAAGAGCAACATGCAGTTTAAAACACATTAGTCTTACAGCTTTCTGACAGCACTTTTCTTTATGAAATTATCCTCCTAATTGCTGCCAAAAGCAGAGGTCTGCTATTAACAGAAGGCTGGTGCAGAGCCCCGAAGGCAGGGTACTCTGCACGCTTTGGGCAGCCTCACTTTCTATCTGCAATGTTTCCTTTAATCCTCCACGCCTGTGCAAAGCCAGCTTCTCTCTTTTACCACAAATGGAATTTATATACACCATTTTGAGATAAATATGTGCTAGAAAAATTGAAGCACTTTAATGCCCACATTCACCGGACTAATTTTTATGGCATGGCGATGTTTGACAGATAGAAAAGTTGGCGGTTTTGTTAAGAACTTGAGAAATGAAAGGAAATAAGCTTCCTCTTGAAATAAACCTTGCCTCTGAAACTGCAGGCTGCTTCTGAGACTGACAACACAGAAAGTGCTCTATGCTGAAAGACTCTAAATTCTGGGAAAACAGGTATATGAAACTCAGTAAGGAAGGAATAAAGGCAAAAGTAATGCAGCATTTCAGTTTATTTTTTCAGTCCATAAATGTTCCCATTTCTGTTCTCATTTATGTAAGTGGTGATCTATAGTTTTCACAAATTGACACACAACATATTGCTATGCAGATGGGACAAATACCCACGGTAAGTAGCAACAGAAGTGAATAAAAGCCTTAAACATCACAGGGCAAAGAATATTTCCTCCATCCTTGCATATACCTGGGCACTACATATATATATGTATATACACACACACATGCTGTTAGCAAAGATAATCATGTGATAACCCATGGCCCTATATGACAATCTTTATAGCTATGCGATTTCTGCATGCAAGTTTTGCCACGCAGCTTGCACTATGACTTGTTTCTACATCTCCTTAGGCTGTGTTTCCATCTTTCCAAATGTGTAGTAGCAGGTAGAGTCCCAATCTGCCAGGTTTTTCTTTTTCTTTTCTCTCTCTCTGTGAATTAACATTCCAGGCAAGTGTCTGTCTTTGTCACAAAGAGAAAATGGAAGAAAAGGTAACCTGCCTGTGGGGAAGTCCAATTCCATTCTCATGGTTAAAAAGAAAAAAAGAAGTTTTTTACTTTTCCTTACTATTTCTCAACCATAGTTAAAAAGCAGAGTGATAATCCATCCGTGATGAATTGCAATGTGTCTCTGTTCCCAGATTTATAAATAGGAATTTGTAATGGAAATGTTGCTATAAAGTATAGTTACCATCTCAGACACATGGTCCTAATCAACAATGCATTAATTAGCAGTACTGAAAAATACATCAGAAGAGATATCTTTATTTTTTCACAGGATTTTACTCTTGATGTCCCTGAAGTCACTCAACAGCATCAGCAGCAAAGCGGACATTAACCCAAATTTCACGGATGCGTGATCCATAGTGGCTATTTTTTCTGAAAGATAATGAAGTAAGTATTATGTAAGCCATTCATTTTCAGGGAACAGGCGTTGTTTCTCATTAAAAAGGGCTTAGAAATCTCATATTTCCATCTTGAGAATGTAATCCTGCAAGCTATTAGTTGCTAGAAAGACCGGGGCGTGGAGGCCTAACGTGCCTGGTGAGCTCTGGAAGCATCTGCCCTCTCTGGGGAGCTGCTGTGCTGTCTGAACGGTACCCTTCTGCTTCAAAGGTTGGGTTTCCACATAATAAATGGGGCTCATTTTTGCAGCCACCATCTTTCAGTCTCCAGAGTTAACAACAAGCCCTTCCAGGCATATTTGTAGGAAAGCAGGGCATTCAGAGCCAGGCTTTGTTCATTTGAAAATGAAATGAATTAGGCAATGTGCTCTAGATGTTTGTCCCAAAGGCTAGTATTATTGCTATTTAACCAGTGGCTGTCATTTACTGAAATACCAAACCACATATTTAATTTTAATGTTACTGTCACATCGGAATTGATAAGTTAGGTATGTAAATTTGATTTCAAATGAGAAATTAAATGGCTAATCAGCTGATCATTACATTCATAGTATGTCATTAGCATTTTAGGTCTTACATTATTATTCCTCTTTGACTACTGGGTAGTTTTACTCTCACAGCTTGTTATTTAACCCAATTGCTTTTTTTTTTTTTTTTGTTATATTTAATTAAAACTTGTGAAAAAAACATGTACAAGGGAAACAACCAAAATTACTGTTTTAAAATAGCCTGGTGTATTCCTTACAGAGGTATAAAAATGCTAGATAAACATGTCTGTGAATGTAAGATACCATACATACTCCCTTCTGCACACGGTTCATTCTATTCAAGTAGAGCTTTCATATCAGCCATTATTTGTGTGCTAAATTTACATGAATGGGGTAAAGCAAATCAAAAATCATGACTTGATTTTTAATTTTCCAGCGTTTGTGCTTTGGATTGGTTTCCATTGTTTTGAGTGTTCATCATACTCCCATGCTACTGCCTGGTCCATTGAAAAGATAAGAGGTTACTCCTGCAGCGTGTTAGGGGAGGTTTTTCTTATACCCAGTTCTCTGGTTTGATCTTCAAGTTTCAATCTTCAGATGACTGGTCTTTGTGGGAGGCGTTAACAGATTGTTGGGTTTTTTCCCCCCTTTAACTTATTTTTTCTATTGGATGAGTTTGGTAGAAAGCTGAGAAGAATGTTTAAGGCCAATAATAACCGATAATAAACCAATATCTTCTCTTTTTTCAAGAAGGAGATCAGCACAGAGGAAGTTTGGACAGAATATACGTTATCAGAACTATCTTTTTGCTTAGAAACTCCAGCAGTTCCTGGCTTGGAGTTGGATTTGGCATTTAATGAGGAGTAACTTCTTTATACGTGAAAACCCCCACACACTTGATAAGTCAATGTAGGCAGCTCACACGTCTTGAAATTCCAGCATATAAATGCCCTGAAAGTGTCATTCTCTCTGAATGTGGAGCAGAACAAGATTTCTTCCTGCCATTGCAGCTCTGGGCTGCTGTGACTGCGCGCGGTCTACACACCCACACCGGATGGGTTGTGCCTTTCTCCAGGTCTCTTCCTGCCCCTTGATCCGGCAGTTTGCAAAACTAAGCTCACCAGTTCAGACGCACAGGCAGCAAGGCAGAGCTGAGGCAGAGACATGGGAAAGGTGGGTGGCAAACAGGGCCAAGAACTTAGACTGTGAGTTGCACTGGGGAGCAAAATCGGGAGTTTGGCATGGAGCTCCTGCAGAGACACTTAATGTCTTTGGGCAAGACCAGGAACCCCTAAGAGCATCGGTGTTCTTGGGCTCCCAAGCAGCTTGGAGGGTGATCTAGGCACTGGTGAAACTGGAAAAAAGGAGCAATAGGTCTGAAAAGAAGCTTCAGTGCCAGTGGGAGAGCAGCAGCTGCTCAGGCAGCGAGAGCGGGGAGCGAGACTGAAGGACATAACTGGAACAGACACAGAGTTTAGAAGACAGCTGGAAACCTAGGGTGGAAGAAAAGGAAAATATAATCAAGCTACCAGAAAAGGAAAATGAGACTAGTTAACAAGACTCCTGGATGAGGGAGAAGAAGATGTGGCAGTGGGCAGCAGTGCAGACGAGTAGAGGATGGTTAGCTATGCAAAAGGACCAGGAGTAGGTTGAGAAATGAGAACTTCTGGGAGTAGTGACGTGAGGAGATGTGTCTTAGGAGCAACCAGGCAAAGGGACAGAGGCAGGCTGAGGACGATGGGCACACTGAATCGAGCTTGGAGCAGGTGGGGAACAAAGCATCAAAGTCTTTTCCCATTAAAGCACACTCTTCTGTGCAGCCTGGTGCTGGACCCCAGATCTCAGGCCCTCTTGCCGTACTGTTGCTTCCAGTGACGGCCAGGTGTACCTGTGTTTGCAGCATATGCTACCCATGCCAGTTTGCTGTATTTAGACTAGATAATAATAAGGATGTGGCGGTATGATCTCCTTTAGGTGTGATTGCACCTAATCAGAGACCCAGGAAGGGCCCGATTCATGCTAAGACCTCTGACACCAGATATCCATTAGGGTTAAATTAATGTACATAAGTTACAACATATTACAGTATATAAATATGCTATGGTGGTGTTCCACACCGATAGCTGGTTGATACACACGGCTTTCGCTATCTGTGATAGACAGTCCCTGTTCTCAGGCCAAAAATGGTCATATCTACATCAGAAGCCAAAAGTTTGGTCCAGTTCTGATCCAGATGAGAGCTCTCACAATACGCAATTGGGATCGTTCGAGAAATTGATTCCAAGAAAACAGGGAGCAACAACACAAAGACATACACAAAAATGAATTGCCTACAATAAACCATTAACAGTGTTGTGCAATAGGTCCAAATGTGGTGGGACAGGCTAATGTCAACCTCAACATCATGTTGAACTTTGCCTCTTTTCCACACCTTTAGTGGGGAAGTGGAATGGGGGACCTCACACTTAGTCCCCAGATACCTATGCCTGTGCCAGTAATTTTCCTACTCTAGCTAAGTCTTGTAAGACTTGACAGTGCTGAATAACTACCTATCTATCTTACAACTAAATGTTGTCAAGATTCACAAATTGCCATTCTTCTGCCTGTCTTTTTTGATTAGATATCTGTTTCAGAGCCTACCTATTAGATTAAGCCTTGCACAACACAGGGCGCCACTGCCAAAGGCACTGCCACCAGTATTTTTCCAGAATTCCAGTCTCTAGAACATGCATTTAGGTGTGGGAAACTCAGCTTAAATTATTTAACCAATCACTGTACTATAATGACTTTAATGAACGGCATTCTTTGGCTGAAAAAGCTCAGTGGTTTCTGCTGAATTTGCTCCTTTCTGAGTAAAAGAGTTAAACCATTCACCTGAAGGAGGATCAGAATTCAGCTCCCTTTGTTTCACACCCATTACCCATAAGTGCATGTCCACGAATGCCCATCTGTTAAGTTTGAAGCTTTTTCTGTTCCTCAAGTTCAGCAAACATGTATTTATGTTATCCAATGGGAAATAGGTTCCACTGAGGGTTTGTGAGTCAGCAGGTTTGTGAATCTTGCTCTTAGATATTGCACAGGGAGCATGAGGCTGCAGAAGGCTGTAAATGGAGCGGGGCCAGGCTGTGGAGCCTGGGGTGTTGGTCTGTCCAGCACTAAACCAGCACTTTGCACTGATTCTCATTGCTTTCATCCCTTGGTTTCTAGAACCTGACCTGGGACATGTGCTTTGATTTCCAGGAGTACTACAGACACTTCCCTGTAATTGATGCAGTAGCAGCTACACTTGGGGTGGATACGGTAGTGCCTAGGTCTGAGTATTTTGAACGTTTCGGCTCTGGGGGTTCAGACTGAGCACCCAAATGTTAGGAGGGCTCCCCGCCGGGGCTCTTTGGCTGTCAGATGGAATTAACACCTCTCCATCTCCCAAGGTTGCCCTGAGCATAGTGTGTGTGAAACATCCAAATGGTACTGTGAAGAGCACCCTAGAAAAGCCTTTAAGGAGATTAATCTTCAGAAGAGTTTGCTTTATGTGTAGTGCCTGAATCCAAAACCTGATGTCCTGGTTTCAGCTGGGATAGAGTTAATTGTCTTCCTAGTAGCTGGTGCAGTGCTGTGTTTTGAGTTCAGTAT
>JAVJGG010000037.1:22872367-22946993 GCA_035590195.1 Aviceda cuculoides | reverse complement strand
TGACATTTTGGACTTTGTAATATTGCCAAAGTCAGAGGCAGAAAGTTACATTGGATTAAGGACACCGATAAATTCTTTTTCTACCTTGGGGTCACTGAAACATGTGCATTTAGATACACTACACAAAGAGTTCTGTAAGTAAATGCTTTATTGCCTTTGTCTCCATTTTTTTTTTCCTTTGCCCTTTTGGATGCATAAAATAATTTTCAAATCATTAGATACAATAAATTCGTCTAGATGTTTACCACATCCTTAGAGGGAGAAAGCTTATGCATCCTTACATTAAATGAAAAAAATACCTTCCTCCACAATTTTCCTTTATTCAATCTGAAATTTAAATCATAAAAATAATAACCATGAACAGCATTAAAATCTCAGTGCCTTCTCTGCAAAATCCATGGCATTAAACTTATTTCTGTGACTACCTGCTGTTGTACATTTTCCCCACAGAAAAATGACTAAAAGTTACGTTATAAGGATTTTTCGTTCCATAATAGTAGAAATGCAGAGTAAAAGAGCTATAGAAAGAACTGTGCCCCTGAGACCAGTCCAACCCCCGAAGCAGTTCAGCTATAAGTTGTATCATCATAGCACCTGCCCTGTTCAAATGAGACATCTACCTTCGTCCTCCCAGAAACATGGGATGGAAATTGTCCCCAAGCGAACAACACGCATACGGTGCCATGCCAGCTTTCAGCATGACAAATCTCAGCGAAAAACGGCCAAGAGATTAACAGCCCCCTTTTATTAAAATGCATTTTTAAAACCCTTGAAATTACTTCAAGGGAGTAAAAGTTAAACTGGATCTTCAGCCATCACAGGCAGGAGAGTTTTGATCCATTAACCTCACGTGATAAAACACGACACAAGGGATGTCAGAAAGAAAAACACAAAGGAATTATTTTACAATTCACAAAGCCAATCTGAGACCAGGCTAATGACCATCCAGACAGTATGTACGTGATCACTGGCAACCACTTCTGCAGAGTCCGTTTCATAGGATCACACAGTCCTTGGTCACACCAGTGAGCACAGAGTGATTTCTTTGGGGCATTTTGCTTTTGCAGCACTCTGCATTCCTTTATGCGATTTTAGAGCCATATAAAAGAAGAGCTGCCTGACATTAATAGCTTTATGATGCAGCTTTTTGGTGGGGCAAGCATCTGAAGTCAACAAGCGTAAATCACAGAAGCAGAAATCCAAATTATCCAGGCACAGAGACTGCTGCTACATTCTTTGCATATCTCAAGTCTCCAAAGGAGTACAAGCATAAAGACTGTATGTAAGGAGCTAGAACAAAAAGCAGGAGATATTTCAGATATGTTAAAGAATACCTGCGAAGAAACAAATATGACACCCCTCCACAGCCATTATAATTTTGTCTGAGGAATGCCAACTATCATTTAAAATCATGAGAGAAGTGCTGAAACCAGACATCACAAGTCCTAGTCCTCTGCTGATTACAGTATTTATTGACTACAATGCACAGAATTGCAAGCAAACAAAACAAGAATTTGGTGTGTAAAGAAAGGGGGATTGTATTTTTCAACATAAATTTCTCGTTTCCTGCAAATTCCATTCTCTTTAACAGAATTATTTTCACAACCACAAAGATGTACGACCTCTAGAAGCATGACTATCAGTATGCAATTGAATTAATTTTGAATATGGATGAAATCAGAGACTCTGCACTGCAGATTTCAGAGCCTAACTTTGTTCTGAGGTGCATAATAAACTTAGCAGCATTACTATAATAACACAGATAAAACATTTACTGCAGATGTAGTGTAGGCCATTAAAATATCCTGCTGTACAAGCTCCATTTGCAGCTGCACTCCCTCTATCTGACTCTAACACCTTTCCATTTTACTGCTGTTGGAGTAAAGTACTTTGTTTATTTTAAATATGTTTATCCTACCTTGCTGCAGGCCAACACTCTTCAGGATTTCCTTTCTCCTTGCGGTACACTGACTGAATTTTAGAGATGATATCTCAAAACTCGCTTCCTCTGGATGCTGTCCAGGAGCTCGGCGCAGCTCTCCCGTGCCAGTCCCCATCTGCCAGCGCTACGGCTGCCGTCTTCCACCACAACGCGCTGCGCCAGCTCCTCTCCTTGTTTGCAGCTGTTTTATCGGTACTCGCTAGTGATGAGAACCTTGACAAATCCAGAAGCCACATTTCACGAGGACTGGTGGACTGCAATTTGCAAATTGCCGGCGAAGGCGGCTAACGAAGTTGGCAAAACATGATTTGAAGGCAGCAAAGTCTTCGTAACATGAGGTGCTCAGTATTAGAAAGAATGAAAAAAGCACATTGGAGCCCACGGTCCATTTAACTGTCTGGAAAAGGTTGGTATCAGCATCTAACCTCTCCAGCCAGACAACCTCAGGAGAGCATCTGATGGGCACCTTTAAGCAAAAGTTCTCAAAGCTACATCGGCAAACGCTTTTCTTTACCCTTTTACACCAGATCACATCCAAGCTTAGTGCAGGCCCCAGATGAAAACACAGCGGTAAGAAGCAAAGTAAGTTCCACGTGGGGGGACATGCCACGAAATGGCCACTCACAGCTTAACGCGGCGCTCCGCGGCTGCTGTACCGGCGAGCACCACGCTCGGCAGGACTGATGACCAAAATCAAACTACGTTTGACCAGGTTACATCTTCCATCGCAGCCTATCCTATGAAAAGCACAGAAGTCTGATAATTATAGGAGAAAACATATATCACCTCTGATGCTCTACTTTAGCTGCAGATGCTTCCATTCCTCCAACGTATTATGTATCTACTTCATGAGAAACTTTTTATACTCAAATACCTCCTCTCCATTCTGTCTCACTGGACTGTGACAAAGAGCCATTCAAGAGCCTTTGAGCATCCTTGGAACAGGCGTTCCTTAGCCTCACTCTGTCCTCTCGTGGAGAGCAATCGTTTGTATTATTTAGCAGTTATAGCATCAGATATTGTTTTCCAAGACAGAAGAGGAAGAGAAAAAGTGAAAGAGGGGGGGAAAGGGGAAAAGAGAATTCCTAGTCTTGGTCATTACATGCCAAATTTCTACTCAGAATAAATTTTCACAATAGACCATATTGAAAATGCTGACAGACTCTTAATTGGTGTTCCGCAGAGCGCCATACACAGCTACACTGCAATAATTTGGAAACGTCTTGTTTAAAATACATTTAGGCTATTCAAAGCAGATATTGATATTCACTTGTAGTATGAGCACGCCAACAACGCCTTCAAGGCATCTCTCAGCAACAGAATCTTTTTCAGCAGCAGGTGGGATGAAATGGTGACAAATGGAATGGAAGGCAGCACATATGAATAAACTATATAATATCCTGTTTGTTTCCCCAACTTGGCTGCTTGCTTTGTTATTTTTCATAAGCTGGCAGCGTGTAAGCAGCCAAAGCACAAACCCATTCCCGCATCTCGGTCCTACAGAAGATTGGAAGCAATTTCTGCTCAATATGCGATCCCCAGGAAAGCACAAAGCATCTGGGGGGAGACTGAGAGAAAGCAGCGCTGCCTTGAGCAGTGAGCACTGATGAATGAAACTCTGGCCTTCTTTCAGAGTAGATTTGCAAGGAGGGTTTATTAACAATAATACAATTGCCATCTCGGAGAGGAAAAACCTGCAACCTGAGAGCTCCCTCCGAGCAATCTCGCGGCTGTTCCCCTGGCGCGCGCGTCAGGTTTGTTCACACATAAAATAGAAACAGCCTCCTGTTGTGCCCAGACCCATGCCGCTCTTACGGGGGATAAAAATTACTCCTCTAAAAATTGCTTCAAACTATATCAGGTGTACTCGCATCTGGCGAAGATCCAAGATTTAAAATTCTTTCTAAAGCAGAAAGAAGAAAAAGTAGCAAAGGAAAAAAACTCTGGGTTTCCAAAGCCTGTAATTTACAAAAAGTAACGGTTACTTTGTTATACAAATCTTGGTTGTGACACATGCAAAAAGGACTTAAAACCTCTAAACAATATCTAATTAGGAGAACAAGCTCTTTGCAGAGATCTCATCCTGCACTGTTCAGACTCAGCGGGAGCTTTGCCAGTTTCTTTGTTTGGCCTCACTTTTGGCCAGGTACCACAGCAGGTTTTGTTCATCGTTTATCATCATGTTGTCTTATCTCATGTTGCCTTAACTGTGAAATGAGACAATAAATATTTACCTCCCTCCCACAGATGAGGGCAGGTTTAATAAGTTACTGCCGGCTCGCTGTTCGTGGGGCTGCTCAGTACCAGCATTCCCTTTGACTATTGGAGCGACGTAGCAGTAAATGCAAAGCCCTGTCTGATATTCGGGTCCATTAAACTGGTCTCTTGAAGCGACCTTTGAAAGGTTGCTTAATCCACGCATGTTAAATCGTGCAAAAGGGGTTCAGCTTCCCCACCACTCAAAGAAAACAAAGATGAGTTTACTACAGTATATACAGACAAAGGCGGCAAGCATACATTGCCTTGAGTGTCGTATGCCCTTGAACGTAAGGTAAGCTCTATTTTTAGGAGAGGGGATTTTTTTTTTTTTTTAATTTAGAAATACATAAAGAAGTTAAACACCACATGCTTCTCTGTAGCCCATCTCCCCACATGTCGGGGCATGGCTGCCATGGCATTTTTGGGGTCCATGCACACATTTCACAGTGTGCCCGTGCCCAGCCCCACAAGCAATTCCCTCTTGATCCTGCTGGCGGAAACGCTAATCCCTGCCAACATGGAGAGACACAGTTACACCAGAATTCTTACAAATAGCATTCTACCTTTTTGTTAAATTTTTCTTTTCCGTTTTTTCGCTAATCTGTCTATCTAAGCCTTCTTGGTACACCGTATCTCCACTACCTGAACACAGAGAAGATCTGCAGCACTTTCTCATAAAGGCTATCAATGAAGAGAAGCCTGCTGTGGATTTGCTCGGTTTGAGTTAACGAACAGCATTTGTTACAGCTGCTGGAGGAAATGTTTCCACTCCCAGGTTTTGGGGCGGGGGAGACAGGACATGATGGATGTCGAGCATCCTAACTGTTTCTGTAGGTGTATTGGAAAAAATTAAGCCGAGAAGAAAATTAAGCATTTTTTTTGTGAATTTCCAAAAGGGGGGTTATAAATAATGCTTTTTGAATTCCAAGATGAAAAGTGACTGAGCACAAGAAGCAGGATTCTTCTGTCAAGCTGATTCTTTCAAGAAAGGAAGCAGGGAGCATTTATCCTCTCTGCACTGCATGCACTGAATACCTCATCTTTAAGGAAAAGACGGATGTATTTTCACCTTGCCAGAAAAATATTAGGGTGAAAATACCCTCGATGTCCTCTATAGTCCTCATCCAAAACAACATGAACTGATGCAGAAAAAGTTTCACAGGTGCTGCACACCACCAGGTATCCATAGGGTCCAGCCCTCCTGAAACTGCTTAACATTAAAGTTCACCACTATCACTTTCATTTCCAGAATAATTAAATTCAAATTTATGACTCAAATGTCCAAAAAAGCTATTTCACAGATGATTTGAAACCACATTTAAGCACAAACATTCATAACATTCACAAATCCTTTGTATTTAGCATGCCACAGTATAACAGACACAAAATCCAGAGTAACACATTAATATACATTTCATGTACCCATTACTGAGATTCTCAGTTTATAGTTTGACGGGTTAAAATGTCTGCAACCATTACATTACTTGTACACAGAATAGTAATGCTGCCTAAGAGCAGACAACCGCTTACTCACGTTGTCTTTTGCTATCATTGTTTTTAAGTACCACTATAAGCATTGGATTACACTACTATATGTGCATATAATGTTCAATATAACCTATGCTTTTCTGAAATAAAACTACATTTTAGTTTATTTTTTACATATATAAAGTGTTCTTTATTGTTGCTGTGGTACAAATACTACTTACTCAAAGGAACTTTGAATTTGATGGGAGCAAGGACAGATTATTCCCAAACAATGGCATGCCTTCACGCAGAATTCAGCTAACCTGTTGCCTGTATATTTATGGTCAACTTCAGAGAAGCATTTTGTACTTTGCAGGATAATAAAGTTCTTTGCAGCAACAACCATGGATCTAAGTGACAAATACAACTTAGTCAAGTGAAAATCTATTTCAAACAGAAGATAAATTGCCCCAAACCTTGGTAATTATCTCTCTGGGATTAATAATCAACTTTAATTTAATAACTGGCTTAATATTTCCTTTTTGAAGTTTTCAATTAACCTACAGTCTCTTAAAAATAATATTCCCAGGCACTTTACAGAATCATATTATTTAATGAAAACAAAGTTAGATAAGCTGTCACTATGGAGAAAAAAAAGAGAAAAAAAAAATCAAAGCTCAAATTATAATCCTTAGAAGGCTTTCGCAACACTAAATAGTCTTCGACAAGACAGGTATCATGAGCACCGTCGTTTAATGTGCGTGATCCATCATGAGGGAAAGAGTTCTGAAGAGCACAAGGCATCGGTCAGTCAAGGACCAGCTGCCAGGCTCGGCCTTGCCAACCTCCCTCCAGCCGAGCAGAGTTTTAGACACACATGTCAGGTAATAACAGACATGGCTAACACTGAGGATTAGACTTGAAAATTGCAGAAACAAAAGATTCCAAAAGGAAACATTCCAGTTTTACTAGAATTCACTCTCTCATTGCCAAGCCTATGACTTTTCAAGACAAGTCTGGAAGACTCTGCTTTTGGCACAAACTTGACACACTGGATTTGGGCATCTGAAAGCAAAACTGGAGTGCCTAAGTTCAGGCTTCAAAATAAAGACAGATTTACTTCTGGAGGAGCCGAGGGTCAGCAAGGAAGAGTGCAGTTCCACACTCCAAGAACCAGAGAGCTGTTACCGTAAGCACAGTAAAAGCTCCCCAAAACACACTCCCACCAGGGTGTAGACTGGGTTGCTTTGCACATATTCGGTGGTTTGTCTTCCATGAGAACCTACCCAGTGTTTTCTCTTGGTCATCCAGTGCAGTACGTTACGAAGATCTTTCTAAATAGTCGTATGTAAAAACGTTTGCGTACCGCAGGCACGCAGGCTATGCCAAAAGTCAGAATAATCAGGCGTTCATGTCAGGAAAGTGACGGTGCTTCTGCACTGACATCTGGACACTTTAAATAAAACCATGCCTGAACTACTTAAGTTCATTAATGTTTACTTCAGCCTTTTTGCTTTCTTATAAATGGGCTTAGAGACATACAATGTCTTATATGTAGAATGAAATCTGGCAAAGCATTTAAAGATCCTTAGCTCCAGGCAGGATCTGAACGGAGGCAGCAGGGGCAAAAGTCGACCGCATTTGGGGCCTGACCTACTGCCGAGGCTGGGGGCTTCGCCAGGATTTTCTAGATCTGCCTGAAGACGCTGATTCTCCTGACATCTGTGGAGACTCACCTGAAGGGCTTTTGTTCTACAGCTTTTTCTTCTACTGATGTTTATGAGAAAATCACTTTGCCTGGAAGCAAAGAACAATGGAGAACTTCACTGTGTCTTTTCTGGTGTCATAGATTAGTTTTAATTCTGCTGAGAAATGGGTTTTCCCCTCATAAAATAACAATCCTCTCAACCAGCAGGACACAAAGTGTTTTGCCCTCACATAGCCCTGAAAATGATTTTCATCCCTGTTGCACGGAAAGCTTCCATGCTGCTCCTCGGAGATTGCAAGCTGAAGTTCAGCGTTCCTCGTTGTGCCGAAGTGGTGCAGAAGGTGCGTGGGGGTGATGGGGTGTTACGTTGCAATAACCGTGTCTTTCTCATATTGTCAAAAAGTAATTGCAAATCTCAAAACCTGAGGTGGAAATAACATGCTGAAACATTACTCAAGTCTGACCAAACTCACCTGTAGGACTGAATTACTCCCTTCTTCAATTTTGCAAAATCAGACTGCAACAAGGTATTTCATATGAGATTGTCTGTATCACGTTAACATTTTTCCCCTGGCTTATTTCAAGGAAGTTGTCCCTTTAAAGTCAGCCGAAATTTGGAAGTTTACCGTTACTTTCAAAATTAAACAATACTGGGTGAAGAAAGCCTATTCATCTATTTTCTAACACCATTACAAAATCTGTTATCAATCCAGAAATCAGTTACCAGGAATTTTATAAATAGATACAGTAAAAAAAAAAATAGCCTCCTTGCCTTTTAGGATTTATAGGTTTCTTTTAAACCTATATTCTTGTCCATAACCTTCATTCAACAAAATACAACTCCTCCTCTTTGAAGGAAGCAGAGAAAAGAGCTGTTTTACCTTCACATCTCTACAAAGTGTGGAACCTTGCTCCTTCATTTTGCCTGTTGACTACTCTATTATTCTCCTTACCTAAAGTTTCCTGCTTTATTCTTGCCTGATTTAAGGAACAGCTAATCCAGAGCTGTGAAATCAGATCCAGTTGATCTGGAGGCAGGTGCACCAATTCTTTGAAAATCAGACACGTAACAGACAACACATTATCCACTCCTCTAGCAAACCTCCACCCAGCCTCCAGAACCGACTCACCGCTGCCGGCAGTGACCACAGACATGCTACTTGTACTAATACTTCCTAGCACAACGTTTCTTTTTTTCTAGCACGTTTGCTTTCTTTCAGTATTAAAAGTTTCCTACCCCTTCTACTTAAAGAGAGTATCACAGGACAGAGAGCACAACCTACAACTTCACTCAGCTGCTCCTTTTAACTTTCCAGCCCAAAACACTAATTCTGTTCTCATTTTCCTTGCTGTGACTCACAAGCCTTTTCACATGTTTCACAGGTCATCTCCCACTCCCATTGACAGGAGAAAAGAGCAGAGAGCAAATCTATTGCCCAAGTTAATAGGAGAGCCCTTGGGTGCAGAACGCTCTGGGGTTTTCCGGGGAAGGGCAGCACAGGCAGCAGGATCACGGACAGTAGGAAGGAGCCTCCGCTCTGGCAGACAGGCCAGCACTCTTCTCCAGCCCCTGCAGGAAAGATCTTGCTTTGGTCTTTAATGAAACCACATTTTCTCTGTAGCCCTTGGGCTGAAATTCTCAGTTATATTCATCCTTATAACCTCCAGTGTCACCCCCCAGGAACCAGTCTAGTTTTTCCCTGCACACAAGAACCAGAGCAAACCAGGACCTATTACAAATGCAAATAATTCTTGTGTAAATGTTTATCAGTTATTACTGTCCCTAAGTCTGCTCTGAGCTCTACTTTCCTGCTGTGGTCTTTATATTATGTAGTCCTTGCTTTGGCCAAACACAGCTAATATTTCAGGATTTCTCATGGAACTGCAGTTGCTTTTTTGTTTTGTTTTTTTCCTCTTTATGTTAATTCTTCTCTTCACACGCATTTGCAGTCTCTGAAGGGAAAAGGGGTGGAGAAGAAAGGTGAAAATGGTTTTTTAGACCTATAACAATCAATAAAAGCAATGTTACAGAAGCCAGAGTGTTCCCCACTGCATTGCCTCCCCTTGAAATATTGATACTGTTGTGGTAGATCTTTTCTCTTTCCTCCTGCTTTTTGAAAATACAGATAATATAAATGTTCCCATTAGCAAGAAATATGTCACATCAAAATTAATGGTATTCAGCCAATAACAATGCTACTCTCTGGCTGTCAAGTTAACTCAATTTTAGGTTAGCCGAGCAATTCTGCCATCCAAATCTTATTCAGAGACAGAGATGAATTAAGGTGATTCTCACAGGCTATACACCCATGAAAAGTGTGCCCTAGGTCTGAGCGATTACCTGGGAGCCTGGGAGAGTATTGCACAATACTCTCTTATTCCAGTGCTGGGCAAGATTCTGATCCCAGTAAGAGATCTGCAAATCTGCAGCAGCTCAAGTCTCCAGGGCAAATCTGGTGGAATAGAAATGAAGTTACTTCACCTTGTCACTGGTTAGAAGGGATCAGAGTCTGCCTCATACGTGTTTGATCATTAAGTCTTGCTTTACTTCTTTTTATGTCTTAAAAGGAGACCAATGTCTTCAAAATAGTCTTTGACCCCAGTACAAAAACCTCTTTTTAATGAAATATTCAACAGCAAGTAAAATGATTAAGACAACTCAGATAAGAGATTTTTATTTTTATTTTTTTGCTTGCCTTTCTTTTTAAAAAACTACTATCAAAAGAGAAAAATGTGTTAGCAGTTTTACTAAGCTGAAGCAAGGCCAAAATGCAGGTATCTGTTACAACCTCCAAGAACGACATTAAATCTTTATTATAAGAATAAGTTATAGACAGCTCAATGCTCAAGGGTGATTAAGTGACTAAATCATTTAATACGAACAGCATGTTTCACTGACTAGCAGTGGACAAAGGGAATATGAAATAAGGCTGCAAGAGGAAATGCCCGTAATGACGCAGGCATAAATCTAACTTAAATACGCTGAGTATAACAGCAAGAATATGACTGTTCATATATGATTACAGTCAAATTAGTGGGGCCAAAAGCTCCTGTAATATGAAGATCCAACATTAACAACCATAAAACACAGCTACCCATGCTCCAGTCACTTTAAATGTTTCATAAAGCTCCCAGTGGTATTTTGAAAAGTGCCTAGGCACTTAACCTCCTGTTGATATGATTAAACAAACACTTCTGGAAATTATACTGGGTGCCTACATGCCTTTAAAAATAAGTTTGCTGGAGATGATTATGTGGAGAACTTGATCAATGCAATAACTTTTCGTTCAACCTATACCTCCTCCCAGAATAAATTTCTCCTCACCAGGGCTATCCTGGTTTAAGTATTGCAGTTTAAATTCAGTCCAGAATTTATATGAGAAAAAACCCTTCCATGCTTAGGAAACAGGTTCTCTCTTCTAGCTTCAGCTCGTTTGGCCTCCTAGCTTAATTGTGGTCAAAGTTTCCTCCAGGTCTTCAGTTGTGCTGGGAATTCTGGATGATTTCTTTTAAATTTCAATTAGCAACTTCACGTACGTGTCTTTTAATCATGTCAAGAAAGGTATGTTCTAAGTTTCACTCATGTTGACCAGTACAAGTTTCCATTATCCTACCAAGCAGAATTCATAGGTCAAGCACATCAATTAAAACCTCAGAAAGGAGGCAGTCTGACAGGGCAAATATATTTCATAATTACATTACATTCATTTTCTCTCACGTACATTCGTCTGATTATTGGAGATTTGGCTGGTTTTAAATCAGTACCTTGAATCTTTTCTCCAAGGTATTTTGTATTGCAGGTATTTTCTTTCCCACAGAGGGAAATAAAACTTTGTTACCTTTTCACTTTCATTGGAATTTTGGAACAATTGCTGTTCTGTGTTACAGAGATGAAACTCTGCAGCAACTCCCTGAAGATCAGCAGCATTACTCCAGATTTAGAGAGTGTAGCCAAAACCAGTACCCAAGCATATAGTAATTAGCTTACAGCCACAGGAAAACCTGGAAAGCCATGCAACTTTTCCACTTGGTTTCCTGTAAACATGAGCTTTAACAATTACTGATGCTCAGCACTGTAAAGACAAAGAAGTATTCTTACAAGAAGGTTATTATGAGAAGTTAGTATGATGCATTTGAAACTAAATAGAAAATAAAAAAACTAAACATATAGTGAAGATATGTTTCACAGGAATGCATATAAAGAGGGCATGGTTTATTAATCACTGTATGTCACAGCTTAATGGCAGAAAAAGCAATGTTCCATTGGTATTGTACTATGACAAACCAAATTTTCCCTACCATACTCAGTGTGGAGAAAGTAACGTACATCATATTCAGACCTAAAGTCAGTAAACGGCTTATTTAGGAGTCTCACTGCATGCACGCCTGAATGGGAATTACAAGTCTACTAACGAGCAAGCAAAGGAGAATGCGGTGGAACTTACTTGTTATCTCCTAAGTTTTTGAGCAGTGAACAAAATTAGACAAAATCCGACTTTCCTTTCTCAAATACTTGCTATTAGGCCACTCATGAATAAACCAACAGGACACAGTCTTTGGGAAGCAGATCCATGCGCAGACAGAAGAGCAAAATCAGAAACTGATACGAATTGTGCCAGACAACAGAGCAAGCTACGCGCATGGAGAACCCACCCGTTATTTTACATTAACTAAGTGATGGCATGTGGGCAGGAATTAGGGAAAAGCAAGGAAAAATAAGGTGGGTCTTCAGACTGCTGGCCCCTCACCACTGCCAGGTCCTGGGACACCCATGGTCTATGGCTACTTGCCATAGAGCCAACTTCTCTCCTCTACTGCACCACTCACCTTACTCATCTCTCACATTAAAAAACAAAAACAAAAACAACAACAAAACAAAACAAAACAAAAAAAACAAAAAAAACCCCAACCAAAAGCCAAGGAATATGGTGTTTGAAGACTTCCCACCCCCACCCAACTTACTTCTATTTCCCCTCTAGATTGACAAGACAGTGTAGAGAGAAAACAAAAAATCGAAACAAAACAATTAAAAAAAAAAAAAAAAAGAAGACCCAAAGCAGAGGAAAGCCTGCTGTCTTCACATAGGTAGAAAAGCCACATTAGATAAGTAGACATTGATATGTAATACCGCACACAGTACTGGAACTGGGTCAGAGGAAGGGAAGAATGGCTCCAGCAGTGAACTACTTCTTTCTATATTTTCACAGGGAGGTAGAAGGAGAAGTCACCCTGCCACCAGACAGCTCTAGGGATTCCTCACTAACAGTAAATCTAGCAGCTCCTCGCTCTTCTACTATGGAAAGTAAAAATCTGTAGGTTATAGCTACACAGGTATGGTGTGCCCATGCATCTGGTCACAACCCCATCATTTTCTAATGTTCTCTGTCCCCAAAGGAAAGCAAAGAAGTCCCCAGCTTCTCAGCAGTTTGTTGCATCTGTCATTTTATACAGAGATGACAGTTCCAGTTCTGGAAATTGTCTATTGAAGCCCATTAAGAAGTCTGAGAGATGGTTAAGCAGTAGCTATAAAGCAACCCAAGACACATTAAGTCAATCTTTTTATAGGCACTGGTTGAAGTCTCCTAGCAATATATATGAATTGAAATCAAACAAAAACTATTACCAGGAGAAACTAGTAAGCTGCTCTTGTTTCTAAATTTAAAATCTGGCCGCATCTCTTCTAATATATTTTCTGTAAGGTATATTTTACCTTCATTACTGTAGGTAGATGCATCTGTTCATACCTATATATGAGAGTGGTGGAGCTAGACCTTTGTTAATGTGATGATACAGTATTCCATGAGTAACCAAGAAACTTTGGCAGATGATACCAGCTGCACAGTGGTACAGTCTCACAGCTGTTCAAATACCTGCAGAACTCCCAGAAAGGTCGAACATCCCTTTTCCTTCCACTCTTAAGGTAAATAATAAAGTGCAAGGAATTGAAAGACTAGCCCCAGTGTTCCCTTCTCTGCTGGTGGGCCAGGGGAAGAAGTCACATTCGTTCAGCCCTTAACTGAGACTCCTGAGCACCAGCTTGGTTCTGACAGCCACCGCCACGCTGAGACCCCACGCAGTTAAGCCACTGATGGTTGAGCACCGGAGTCGCACTCTTGGGGAGGTGGCACTCGTACAGCTTGCTCTCTCCAGCTGCTCCAACCCTGCACGCCGCTCTCCATCAATTATACAAAAGAAATGTTGTGGCTTGGCAAGATTTCAGAGGGCGTAACAAGACCAGTCAATGAGGACAAAGACTGCAATCTGCCTCCAGAAAAATGTTCACCTTAGCTAAGCACAAAGGTATTCTGGAGAGTCCTCACTGAAATCTCACTTTTCCACCGGCGTTGCTTTGGAGGGGAAGAAATACTGACTCCCAAGATTTTGCAGCAAATGGAACAGGTTACCAGAAGAGCCAGTTCTGCAAGAAGACTCATGATCCACAACCACATAATAAGCATCTCCTATCCATCTTCCAGTGGAAGATCACATTATTGATAATTAATATAGTGAATTAATACAACGAAATCTGAGAGCAATGGTTCAAAGCAAAGGCTCAGAGCTTCTCCAATTCTGCTCATCTTCAGAAAACTCCCTCCCTGAAAGGCTCTCAGGGTATATTAGATCCATGTCTCCGCACAAGAGATACATGCCAGGAGGTAATCCCAGGGAGCGAAGCTAACTCTTGAGATCAAAACTTTCCCTATAGCTTTCATTTTCCTTTGACATGCACCACATCATAGACAATTCCACTATTGCTTAAGAGAAAATTACTCCACCAAGCCTTGCAAGCGAGAGTAAAAATATGGGGGAAAACAAACAGTAAATTGTGATGAAGAAAAAACAAAATTGCATGTAGAATTGCTGTGGGCTCACTATACTTTTAAAAATTTATTTGACAACTACCACTAGAGAGTGATCTTCTAAGACAAGGGAAATATTGGAACATGCAGAGTTTCTGTTTTGCTGTATTTCTGCAAAAAGAAAATTACTTCTGATTGTACACTCTGCAGGAATCTATTTTTGAATCTATTTTCTTCCTTCTCCCTGTCCTTTTTTTTTTTTTTTTATTTTAAGTTCAAATATACTCCATTCAAAGACTGACAGTAAAATCAGGAACTGATTGGAACAGTTCTGAATAACACACTCCGGTAAAATAATCCCAGAAACCAACAGACACTGTGAGAGGGATAACCGTAAACCAAGTAGCTCCTAGTTTTATACCTATAGTACAGCATATATAAAGTCTAAGAGAAATTTAATTATCATTTCATTCTTCTCAAGCCAGTGAACAACATTTATTTTTACACAAAGTGGAAAAATAAAATGGGCATTTGTTTTACGAGAGACAGAACAAAAAAGAACTGTTTTCTCTCTTAGATTAAGATTAAAATGACCAGTTCTGTGCAGAATTTTTTTTCCCAACCATAATTTTATTATTTAACCATGATTATTTCTTGAGTAATTGTTCACCCTTTATGACCTATGTGATTGCCTATCTTTGACTCCAGACACTTAAGTATAAACTTAACTTTATACACAGATGTCAATGGGACTTTTCTTAGAACTGAGTTAAGCAATCAGGTCGATGCTTTGGAAGGTCAGTGCCCTTTGCAGCAGAACACCAGTAGATACCAAACACCTGAGCAGTCCTCCCAGCTGAACACAGGACAGAAGTAGCCTTGATAACATATCATAAGCAAAAATTCAAAAAAATAAGACTTACCAAATTGAGTCATGTACTACAGCACCAGGAAAAAAACCAAGTTGATCAAATCTAGCAGCACCCTCTATCATGCACAAGATCTGATGGCATTATCACAATAGCTCCTTTTGATTTTAAAAGTGTATGAAGAGACGACAATGTGGTACTTGGAGAAGATATACCCACATTTCAGGAAGGGCCATAAAACTTGTTCAATGTGGCAAGGTGTCATATATATCCACTTCCAGAATAATACAATTGGTATTAAAACAATATCAAAGTTGTAATATGTGAGAACTACTTACCGATGTTGCATCATTAAAATTTCATGTGAAGAACATAATCAGCAAGGTGCAGAGCACCTCTTCCTAGGACCAGCTCTTCTTAGATGCCAAGAAGATCAAGACTGGTTAAAAACACCATGGCATTTGTTACGACTGAAATACCATCCCCTGTAAAGAAAGAAGTTCCACCAATGATTTCTTTTTAATCAGAATTGTACTGAATTATTTTTAAAAAATATTCCATATGCTGTACATTAAATTGTTACCTCTGAAAACATTGCTGGCATAAAAACGTGGACATTAATTTTTGTTAACAATAGAAGTGGAGTTAAGACATCATAACAGAACATTATAGAATTCAAAACATTTTTTCATTATCATATTAAAACTTTGAATTAATTGGTAAAGCAGCTTTACTTACTCTTAAGCACGGGAGCCAAAATCCTTATAATGGTCAGTGAGCAGGAACTCTTCCCAGTAGCTTTTAGGGCACCACTTGCTATGCTACCACTTTTAAAAATTAACTCCATGTATCTTCATATGAAATATTCACAAGCAGACAATTAATACTTGCTTTGCTTAAAATTGCATGGCCTTGTGAATGTCCTCTAATTCCAAAGCAACAATCAGAGTTAGATTTACAGGAAAAAAACCACTCTCTCAAACACAATTTTGGGGAAGCTTTTGGATCCTTTAACTTTGAAAGGAAAGCAGAAGGTTGTCAGATGGATCTGAGTTACACACATTTCTGAAGGAATCCATTTCTCTAGTTAAATATTAGTATAAGGACTGATAAATTTCCCTGAGTTTAATACATCTTTTATTTCCATTAAATCCCAAGTACATTCTATTACCATGGTGACCATTTCAAACCTTTCTCCATTTCCTGCAGTTCTAGGTTTTACTGTCTAACACTGTTTGGATACAGCTCCTGGCTGACGGCAAGCGCACTGGGCTTAATTTCCAGGCCCAGTACTAACATTAACAGCTTATTGCTTTCACACAGACTGAAGAAGTATTAGAAATCTACGTTTCATTTTGTCTTTTCAGAAGGCAGTAGCTAAAAACATCAGCCCTGAAAGTTGCAAAATGCTTTAAACTTCACTGCATGCGAAATGGAATAATTGGACACGGTGTTTCTTTATCCCTAATTTTACCTATTTACTGCCAAAAACCCCACCATCTCTCTACCATCCCTTCATTATATCAGTTATAATTGATTCCTTGCAGATCTGATCAGGAATACAAAGAAGATAAAGCAGCCTTTAGTTTTTCTTCCTGGAGAATCACTAAGAAACAGCTATCTTCAGGTTTACATATGCTCATTAAAAAAAAATCTTGTTACCTAGGCACACCTGTGTATTATACCCACTGCTACCACATTCACAATTTGTCAGTGAGCAGACTTCACCATACTCTGCGGTTTTGAGATCAACCCATACAAGGTCTAAAAAAGATCTACTTGAAAAGAAGTTATAGGAAAAACTAACGATTGCATTTGTCTGGATTTCTAGTCTTAACCTCAACAATCGTATTAGTGTTACAGAAGTTGCGACAGACTTAGAGGTGACAACACGTTGCAGACAAGATAACTGTTCATCTCTGCCAAAACTCCAGCAAGTCAGAAGCAGCCTGACCCGTGTTTCTTACAGGAAGGACAAACATCTACATAAACCACTATTTCTCTTCATATCTATACGGCTCAGGTACTGAAAGTTTATTTGTTTAAAAATATCCTGAGTGCCACTGAAAATTATACTGCAGGTTTTAGTGGACAAGCTCTGCTCTGAAGTTGACAATTATAAGCAGGACACACTGCTTTCCACTCAGCTTTTCTTGGATATTTGTTTAAATATAAACATCACAATTAAAGTACTCTCATAAAGCCATGTGGAAACATTTTATTTTTTGCAAGTCCTCTTTCCTTGCAAGATCACTCTCAGCCAACATTAAAACGTAAACCAGTTTGACAGTACGTGCCTAGGTAGGCATTTTGATCCTTTTTGAACAGTTGGGGTTAACAGCAGGGCTTCACAGCAGCTAAAGAACCAAAAAGAATGACTGGTTCTATTATGATTTACTGTGTGGGGAAAAAAAAAAAAAAAACAAACAACAAAACAAAACAAAACCAAACAAAATCCTGCACTGTGGTTAGTGGAGCATATAAGAAACTGTGGTTTTGCCTAAAGGTGAAGAAGCAGCAACAATTCTGCAGGCAGAGAAAATCCCACACCCTTTCAGAGGTACAGCAGGGAAAAGAACAAGCGCTCCTTGGAAGTCGAGGGGCTTCCTCCAGTACAAAGCTGTGCGCTCCGAATCGAGCCTACGATCTTTAAATAGCTTCCCTGGGAATTGTTTCAAGTTTCTATACCAGCGAGTTTATTGTCACTGCATTTTACGAAGCAGCCAAACAGAAACTGATCCAAGCGATTGGCTCGTGATGGCTCCAGCCTATTTGGCAAGCTCATTAGGGACGACGCTGGAACGAACCAGAAGTTTGTCACTTTTTCACTTAGCGAAACACTCCCAGATGCTGTGGCTCTTGCTGAGCTTTGTGAGTACGAGTTTTCGTGTTTTCCTGCACTGCTGCTCTCCGTTTCGCCTTACGCCCGCCTTTCACCCTGACGGTATTCAGCAGCAGGCAGGAGAGCTTCAAGAAAAAGACGGAAGGCTAACAGCGATCTCATTCCCATCGTGAAGAATTCCTTTTTCGAGGATAAGCAGCTTAGGCTGACTTTTCTGCGGCGAATCCTTCCCGGCGCAGCTCTCCAAAGAGCACAATAATCCCGAATCCTTCGGCGGCCTCGTGCGTGCCCCCGCGGGAGGGTTCGCTCTGCGGAGGCCCTCCGGGAGCCCGTCCCTCAAACAGCCTCCCAGCCCGCGCTCGCTGGCCCCCCCAGCAGCTGGTCTCCTTAGAAATAACTTAATGAACGCAACAGAAGCGGCCTTGCTGCCTTGTCATTTTTTTTACATGCTAAAATTCTACCCGTTTCCATTGGGATTAGTCTTTCTTATGCTTTATTCTTCTTGTTCTTCTGTTCGGTTTGTTTTTCTATCATTCCTAATTCAGGGCTGCAGAAAAGGTAACATCCTAAGGGCTGCGAAGTCCAGACAGGTAACAAAAAGTTTGGGCAGATCGTTCTCCTCTTCATGGCTGTGTTTAAGGATCCAAACATTTTCGGCTCCTACTTTTTCCACCAAAATCCCTTTGACCTTACTTTTGTACATCTTAGGCTCTACTTCTGGAAGCTTTTCTGTAACTCTTCCCGTCTCAGGAGCAAGACAAGTCTCAGAGTGATGCTGGGATGGTACTGGAAAAATTTGGAATGCAAAACTTCAAGGAAAGAAATGCGGCCACCAGCACACCAATCTAACAGGCACCAGGGCTGAACCTCCCCAACAGCCTCGGGTGCTTTACTCTGCCACAGACCCGTCAGAATCAGACCCTGCCTAGGTAAGAAATTCAGCCAATTATACCTATAGCTCAGAAGTACACTAGGTATAGCTAAAAAGCAATATAACCCTCACTGGTGGGCATTCAGAACTTGATATAACTGTAGGGTTTGCTCCTTTTTTTAATTATATTACAATGCTTTTCAAAAAATCTAAGCTAAACTGAAAAAACATTTTTACTCCAGACTGAGAAAGTTTAGAGAGAAGGTTATGCTTCTATAACTATATCAGCTGCAATTTACTTTTTAAGGCTATACCAAAAATATTTTCTGAACAAAAAAGGTTTTAGTGCAGTACATAAATGGTTGAAATACAGTAGCTATTACAGAAATGGAAGGAGGACTACGAATGCCTACATAAATTGATAGGTCCATTTCTCTGTGAGATACACAACCTGGTGAAATAAACCATGTATTACAGTAATGGCAGAGCGTAGGAGCACCTGGATAAATCCCTCCATATGTAAGAAATGTATATGAACTTGTCTCTCCCATTTTCCCAAGCACAAATAGTGATTTACTGTTGAGTTTCAAAAGACATATCCTCACAAATATGAACTGTCGAGGAAGGCCTTACTGTTAATTCATCAGCAGCATTTTTATTTGTACCAAACAGCAAGGTAACGCTTCAGAAGAGCTCAGCTACTCCTTCCAAGTAACAGAGCTGGACGGCACACAGGAATGTGCGGGGGTAAAGGAGCCGGTTCTGTCTGATTGTTTCAACCCATGTAATAATCATCATTATGCTGAGCTACAAAATAAGAATGTTCACATCTGATGTGCTGTATCGTATGTAAAATCCCTATGGTTAACACACTGTTCCTCAGGCTTTTTTCCCCTTACAGGATTTTGTTTTTCTGAATGACGTTAGCTGCACAAAGAAAAAAATGTGACAATTCACATGTTACCCAGGACTTTCTCTAAAAGGTATTGAATGTGATGACTGTAGAAACAATACAGTTGCACTCTGGTGACATGCCTCTAGTATACACGCTGTTAATTCCTATCTTATCAACTACAAATTCACTTGTGGACTACTGTATTTGGGAACTGTCACCATTCCTCGCTCACCGGCTTGATAAGCAAACGTTACCAGCTGATCTAATAATAAAGATGAAGAACTGTCTGCTCTTGCACTGCTACTTATTTTTATTATAGCGCTGCTTAGAAGCTCGAACTGATATCAGGGACCTACTTACGTTCCCATTTTTAAATTGAAAGCAACCGGTTTTTCTGGGTAATAGGCCTTAGTTGCACATAATTTACAGGGCACGGTGCAGGCATGAGGGGCCCGCGTGCCACGGCTGGGCCCGGCCTCCTGCCAGCAGCCGAGGGCCAGACCAGTGCTCTGCCCACGCTGGAAACCAGCAGCCGGGGCTGGAAGGGGACAGGCTCGAAGGCACAATTATCCCGACTTTTCGTATCTAACGCAGGACGGGGTGGCTCAACTTCACAGCCCCAGAGGCTGGATCTGGGTTTTGGCACCACGCTGGAGGTCTCTGGCCGGAGAGCAACCCACCTCCACCCCCAAACCCCGGCAGGGGCAGTAGCTGCCGCAGCCACACGTTACCAGCGTCTCGCAGCAGCGCTGGTGTCGGGGAAAGAAGGCAAACACTGTTTGTCTGAGAACAGCAAGGTCTGTTCCAAAACTGGACCTGAATCACGTGAGCGTGAAAATTTGACTTACCTGGGTCTGGGCTACGCAGCAGGACCAAGCAAATAGAGTTACGCCTCTCAATTCTTCCCGTATTGCAGGATCTAGTTCGGTTTAATTGCTGTCATGTCCTCTAGGTATTGGCAAGAATAAGGATAGTTCTTGTTCCATCCAAGCTGATTTACCCTGCAAAACATGTGGGGAGTATTGCAAATAAACAAAGCACAAGGCATTCTGATTTGCTGAAATACTCAGAAATGTGAATGTCTTTTTGTTGTTGTCGTCTGTTAAAAAAGAATATGAAGGCTATAAACTGCTCTATTTGGATACTTTTTTTTTTTTTAATGCTGTTTTCTCTCTACCACCAAATGTCTGCTGTTTTATATACAGGATATTGTTATGTCTAAATAATATTTAACTAAAAATTGTCTGCGTTTCTTGGCAGTAAGGAACAGAGTTACATATAATAGAAAGGCAGTGGTAAAGAGGATTTGGCTTATTCTGGCAGACCTATCGGCAGTCATTTACAGAACTGCTAACAGCACCTGCTAATTGTGTACCCAAATGACCCCCCCAGCGCTCAGGGCAGGCACATCCTGCGGCACAGGTTTCACACCAGCATTGCCCATTCTGCCCACTCTCACCCCAGCCCAGCACACGTGCCAGGGGAAGGGGCTTGACCTGGGCTGAAAGCAAGAAAAGTCCAAGTTCTTCAGTGCCCCAGAAACAGACTGCTGCCATCAGGGGGGAAATAACGACACCGAGTCATTTTTCTCCCCCCACCCCCCCCTCCAAACTCAGGCTTGCTGCTGTTCCAGATGTTCCAGCGACTCAGAACTGGCTGAAAGCGCGGGAAAATTAGGCTGGAGCCTGCCGCGGAGAACAGACGGCCAAATCTCTGCCTGCCAGGAGAGAGCCGGGGGCTGGAAGCCGCCCCTGCGTCAGGCTTCAGCAGCTCCCGCACACCTGGAGGTGCCAGCAGAGAAGGCAGCGCCGGGGTGAAGACTCTGCCCTTCTGTCCCCCCCTTCCCAGGGAGGATGGGAGAGGATGCATCAGGCTCTGGAGCACTTGAACTCCCAGTCCCGAACCCATCTTTCTCCTATTTGAGCCCATTTCTTGCTGATGAGCTCAAAAAAAAAAAATTTCAGTTTAGTAATTCTGGAATATCTATATATTGTTTTATCTATATCTAAACTTGTATCTATTTTTATAGCTTTTTTGTTATTAATCCAAATTTACAAAACAAAAAGTTGTTTCAAAACAAAACTCCCCCAATTCACCTGATGCTAATAAAACTTAAAAAAAACCTGACGAAAATAAAATCATAAAAGTGAATGGAACCATTTTGATTTTGGCAAAGTGACATTTTCATGCCCAGGAATGTTTTCTTACAAATTTTTGACCTTCAAACATTTTGCATAGAAATCAGTATTAGAAGTTTACATAAATTCTTCAGGGTGACAGATTTCTACATTGCAAACCATACATTATTCATCTCAGTTCAGAACTTAATCATAAAAGACACAAAAAATCTCAGAAATTCAGGCCCTTTTATTTCTAAACCTTGGGAAATTCAATGAAAGCCATTTCAAACATTATCCAGAGAACCCAGTGATAAGCCATTATGGGTACCACCCAAGGAGACAATTACAGCAGAAGGATATTTTACCAGAGCGATGGCCAATAACAACTTGCAAAGCACAGGGGCACAGTATTTCTCCTTCACTATATTTTCAGCCAGTGTTTCACTGATTATTTTTTTCTACAATATCTTTTATTTATCATTTTTAATCATGTTCTAGTGACCTCAACAGTTTGCAATTGAAGGACCAGGACAAATGTGATTCAAGAACAAGAAAAAAGTAGTAAATAAAACCAGGAGAAAAAAAAATCTATATTCAGAAGTATGAGTGTATGGAAGTATTCCAAATATGTTGAAGCGCGTTTTCTCATAGAACTCCAGGACTATGCGAGGAGAGATTTTTATATTACGAAGACACCATAGGATGCACATTTAATTATCAGGGCCAATTTGTTCCACTCCTCCCTCCCGCACCACCCTGTCCCTGCGGTTCCACAGGGGAGGCAAGCTCCAGCCCCAGCATACCCAGCAAATCCCACGCTCCATTTTCCAGACTAGATGCTCCTAATGGTGCTGCCGGCTCACGTTCGGTCGACACCTGCAGGGTAAGGTTTCCTGCTGCAGCTTAGGACACGGCACTTTCAATCTTTTTTCCTGCCTAAAGCTTCTAGCCGAGGTGGAATAGTAGTCATCTTGGCAAGAGGCTGACCTGCCAGAGTACTCAATTAATCCTGTCATCATCTTATGGTAATCGGCACGCGGCACTTGACGCGAGCACTCGACGTCGGAGCAGCTCGGGCTGCCCGGAGCTCCCAGCCCCGGCCGTGTGGTCTAACAACCCTGCCAAGAAATCCCACAGCAGATCCCTGGCTTCGATGTGAACTGTCACCACCGCCCATTTGGTACTAAGTAGTATCAAACAACAGCCAATAAGTCTGAGGTATAACTCACCATCGATTTTTGTTTTGTCCATGAAGTGACTGGCACTGATTTGTTCCTACACCAAAAGGGAACTGGCCCACTATTCCCAGTGGTACCACCAGACCTCTCACACCTGACCTCAAGAATTCAGTTATGAAGTGGGGGTAGCAAAGGATGACCAGCGCTCTGATGTGGGACACAAAATGGACAGGAAAAGAAGAAAACCAAACAAAAAACCCAAACCAAACAAAAAAACCCCAAAACCAACCAACCAAAAAAAAAAAAAAACAAAACCAAAACCAACCAACCAACCAAACAAAAAAAAACCAAAACCAACCAAACAAAAAAAACCCCACCAACCAAAAAAACACAAGTGGGGGCACTTCAGACAGATACAAGGAAGCCCAAGGTCTATAATCATTTGTTTCCAAGACAAAAACTGAAGTAGAAGAGGAAGAAAGCTGCAAATAGGCTTCTTAAAATATGTACTTCTTAAAATAAAATATAATCCTGTCAACTGTTGTCTTACTGTGAGCCCAGCCACTATGCTAAAGCTGCAAGGTGTATTAAGAGTTGCAGAAACCATAAACTCTAACATAACTCTCTTTAATTTATAGTTGCCTGACAGTTTTGTTCTACTGAGCTATTTACTTGATGTATATCTGACGTCACTTCAAATGAACTGTTTGAAATAGAAATACAATGTAGATGGGATAAACGATTTTCAGAAGACTTCCCAAAGTTGGTCTGTAAAACACACACCAGTTGCAAGACTTGCTTACTCCCCACCCGCACACACTGCCGTTCCCAGTCATCCCCTGCTTCACCATCCACCAGTGCCCCTTCCCATTGACAGAGGCTTTGCTTCATCAACGTGCAAAGGCGCATCTTTGGGCGAGATACATCGCCTTTACTTTGTGTGTAGGCACCTGTGCCGCCCTAATAAATCAAAATCCTTGGGAGCACAGGTTAGAAACCACACTGTACCTCCTGCCTCTTGGGAGCTGCTGCTCAACACTGGTGGTTGCACCTGGAAAGCACACAACACCTACGGCGTGGCACCGTAGGGGACAGGGACCGGGCAAGACCGGCCTACGAGCACGGGTTACGTTCCAAAGACCGCTAGGGAATTCAGCAACCAGCTCTGGAAAGAGCAGGGTCTGTCATCCACTTGAAGAGTGTCACTGAGGACTCGGGTTGGATTTTCACAGCCTCACGGGTGTTTGCATTGCCAAAGTTGCTCTTACGCGGACTCGTTTATCGCGCGCAAACTTAGCAAATGCAGAAGGACGGCAAAGCGCGACTAGGGGGAGCTCGTTCTAGGAGCCGCGCAGGTACCACATGTGTAATGCGAAAACACATCGGTAAGCGACATAAAGAAATGGGGATGTGGAAAACAAAGCTGAAATTTACACTAAGAATCCGCTCCTTGGGAATTCATTACGCCTTTGGAATGGAGAAAAGCACCTCAAATAAGGCTCTTAAATAAACAACCCAGAAACATTCTCAGAAACTCTGGATAAATATATGCCTGTGCTAGCCAGGGAAGATCCAAGAGATTTTCACCAAGATTCACTTTGGCAGCTGATGAAAACAACATAAAAAGTGCTAGAAAAATGGAGATTTATGCCTGTCGAGGTCATCGTGGCCTCAGTCTAGCAGAGCACTTAAGCACACGTATAATTTTCAGCACACAAATAATTTCACTGTAAACAGTATTAAAGCAGCTTATAAGATCAAGGCTAGAATACCTACACCTTTTCTTACAAAACCTTGAAAGTACAAGAAAGTTTATAAAAGCTGCTTATTAATAAAACATCTCCCTGAAGAGCAGACCCGGAGCCTTTTCATTCTGAAGAGTAAATATGTTTATCGAAATATTCAACAATTAGTCACAGCAAGAACAAAAACTGAAGTAAGTCACATCATATTACAAAGACAAAAGTCCTTGTGGTAATCAGCTGTTAACACTTCTGCAGCGTTACTGCTGGCAGTTACCCCATCCAAGGCTCTACATCTTCAAACTTTAGTCTAAGCATGGAAGTTTGATTTATTTAACCAGCATGCCTGCTTCTCCTGCGCTGCAAGACCGCCTGTGAAGGATCTGTATATAAAGCCAGTCCACGTCCAGCCAGGAGCAATGACAAAGGCAATACCTAACCCCTGCCACTGCAAAATGGTTGTCACCAAAAGCACAGTAGCCCATTATTAAATTGTCAGGAATCTTTGATTTAAAGGCCATAAAAGCTATATTTTATCCTGGATTTTGCTATACCAAGGGTTTTCTAGCCTGTAGGATTAAATTGCTTAAGAACTGAGAACTCTCCAGTCTTAATTGCATTTTTTATTTGTTTACGCTCTTGGCATATGGCTCCAGATTCTGTGCACAGTCACTGAATAAGAGAAACAAGTTGTACAGCGCTTGCTTAATTCAAACAATTCAGAACGAGCGTTGTTTCAGACCCCTGGATTCATTGACAAAGCAAAGGTATAAAGTGAGATACGTTCACATACACAAGACAAAGGCAAGACTTGCTGCTTTACCAAGTACAACGTTTGCTCCGTGTCTGGTTCAAGATTTGCAGATGTTTAGAAAAAAAGCCACCCCACCTAAAATCAGGGCAATATTTTACTCTCTTGTAGAGAATTGCTGATGGAGGGGGAACTAGAAAAGAATTCTGCCTCAGGAAACCTCTCTCAGAAGATAATAATTTATTAAGAGCCCAGTGACAGACACAAACAGAAGCTGAACTGTTTCATTTCAACGTACTTCTCACAACAGGCTCGGTCCCCTCCTCCTTCCTTCACCCTCCATAGCTGTTGCACAAGATGATGTATTCTGAGAAGCCAATTAAGGCAGACAACTGATCTACAAATCGTAAAAAGAAGATTAAAAGTGCTAGCCCATTGTCATGGGCATTTTTTCTGAATGTACCTCCTGTAGCCGATTTTGTAATACTGTTTTCTTGTGTCATGTAGGCATATGCATCCTGTTATAGCCTTAAAATCCAATACCAAAACTCTCATTTTCCACGTGGCAAGAGAATGACTGCCTGGCTTCTCTTCCAGGAGGGCAGAAATGTCTGAGAGTGGAAAAATCTCACCAATTTAGACAGTCATGCTCCCACTAGGAAACAAAAAAGGGTTATTTCCCTTCTGTCAAAACAGTATGTCCTGGAAGGTGCTTCAATTTTCCCACAAAATGGAGCAGAAGGGAATGAAAGAAATATCAAAGACTGCTGAAAAGAGAAAATGCTTCCCACAGAAGAATGTTAATCTAAGGCACAGATACCGAGAACCGATCCAGGAAACAAAAAAAGGTGAAGTCACGAAAGGGCGATGCTTTTGGAGTGGCTTGGCAGCTGTACGACCTTGTAGAACCCCTTTTGTCCCATCTTCCAGCAACCAGCACTTGAGGAGCCGGAGGGTCTCCGGCTCAGCGCCTCAGGGCAGCCCCGGCGCCGGGGGGCAGAGGCGGGCGGCGCGGTCGCTCCCTCCCCAGGAAGACGTACCCGAGGGCAGAGCTGTCCTCTTCGCTTGGGCAAACTCTTCAGTACAGGTAGGATAAAAGCCTCGGCTTTGCCAGGAGCCTTGTGGGAATCTCCAGAGGCCACAGACACAGGGTTTATGGTTTTTTCGGGTGGGCGGGGTTGTTTTTTTTTTTTTAACATGACACGAAGACCTTTTGAACAGATACATAACTCCTTTGAACTCGTGTTTCTTTGTAAGAAACCACCAAAATAGGTATTTGAACAAAGATTTGCTAAGGGGAAGAAGTGTTTCTTGCTCCCATTTCGTCCAGCACTGCTGGTAGGCGGTGTGCTGCCAGGCTGGTTCAAGGGGATGCTTATGGGTGACAGTCCAGGGACTCTCTCGGAGGGACGCCTCGGTGGCCCCCCCAGCAAACCCCGGCTTTACTGTCAAGTATCAAGTGCTTCACAGTTAAGTGTCCAAATCAGCAAGGTCGAAGTCAGAGGGCTCACACTTGTGTGACAGCTGCAAACAAGCAAGCCCAAGGATAAGTACAAGAGAGTACAAGGGATTTGTAAGCCTGTTCGAGGTAAGGATTCCAGCTTTGCAGCAGAAGCTGTGACCACAAGGATCTCACAAATACAGTCGTAAAAGATCCTGCTGATTAGAAACGTGTTTTCTTTGGGTTGGATTTTTTTTTTTTAAATTCAAGAGGTCTTGAACACTAAAGATACAGAGAGTGTTATTAGTAGAGCTAATGAAATAATAACATAGAAGGCTCAAAAAAAGTGGTTTTTTCCTCCATAAAAAAAATGTAATACAGTCAAACTAAAAAAAAAAAAAAAAAAAAAAAAAAGGAAATGTGTTGCCTTGCAGAAGCTTCACGCAGAGCATGAACCACCTGTGCTTTTGTTTGCCTCTGTAGGCTGGGTTCTTGCAATGCCGAAGCACCTTGACCTGCCGTTGGGGTTGCATACCACGGGAGGTACAGTTTGTCCAAGGGAGCAGACACACAGCCTAGAATGAGACACTGAGATAAACAGATTAAAAATCCCATTAAGCTGTGAGTCAGTATAGACAAATCAAACTATTTAAACAAATATTTCTGGTTGGAAAGAAAAAGAGTGATGGCATCTGAGGTTGGGGAGGAGGGGGATATCCAGCCCCGGATATCTGTTTGCACTGAAACTAGCAAGTTTCGCCGAATATTTTTAGTTTCCAAGCAAATTTCTTGCGGAAGCCAGAAGAGCAGGAAATTTTTCTAAACCTAAATAGAAGCGAACCACATTAGAAATACCATTCGATTTGCAAACTTTACACCAGCAGCGGTGCTGGTGTAACCAGTGGAAGCAGAGGGGTGCCCAGAAGCACCCCACGCTCCCCGCTGTCCCCCTTTCCCCCCCAGCAGCAGGCTGCACAGGACAGCCCATCCCGGCTCCGCTCCTCCGTCTCCCCGGAGCCAGCCTTGCACAGCCGGGGAACGCGCTGTACGAAGCGTATCCCCCAGGTGAAACGAAGGAGGCTCGTTTTGTCTGGGACAGCAGAAGCTTTTGCTGGTCACATCTCAGCTGGAGATTGTGTTTTGCATCTCTTATAGAAAGGACAGTCCGCCCGTTCTTTATATGTTTGGTAATGATTTCCCTGAAAGCAATCCATTAAAAAAAAAAATAAAATAGCAACAACTATGCACTGAACAAAACAAGAAAAGCCGGGTTAGCTCAAGAAAAACCGAACAGCACTACTGCAATGCACCCTGCTGGAAGAAAAGAAGAAATCCTGGCAGAGGTGAGAAACACTGGAGTGACCACGCAAGGTGATCCCAGAGTACATTAGGAGCAACTCCGCAATCTGAGCAAAACACAACATCTGATGGGCCCTCCTATGGCTGGAGCAAGTTTGTTTCATTCTTTCAAATTCAAGTGATGAATTAATAAAGCCCTCATATAAAAATTCCTGTAAACACATATATACCTTGAGCAATACACAGTAAAATGCAAAATCTGATCAGACATTTGATTAGTGGTGAAAAACAGAAAAAAAAGAGATGCAAATGTACAAAGTAGCTTCAAACCTAGTATGTAGATCTCAATGTCAATGTTGACACAGCAAGGTTTATCTTGGTGTTGGCTTCCAGTCTTGCCAGGATCCAGGAAAATGCAGAGAAATTAAAAAATAATAAATCATTTTATAGTCATAGCCTCACAAACGAGAAGGTTAATCAATATTTTCAGAGAAAGTAAAAAAATCTCCAAGCTTAGTATAAAGAAAAAAAATCTGAGTCACCCACTGATCCATCAAAAAGAAAACCATGCACACATCTGATTGCAAACATCAGGTAGCATGCTGCTGTTCTCAGTTTACAACCACATACTGGTGTTCATTGGATTTGAATGCAGGGAAGGGGGGTAAAAAAAAAAAAAAAAAAAGAAAGATAAATGAAGTTATAACAGTCAAATAGAACCAGGGAGTGACCAGCGAGGACAAAACGAACCTTCAAACCCCCAGAGCAATCCCCAACAGCGAGGAACACTTGAAGATGCATCTAAAAGGCAGCCTTGCATTAACATTCTAAACCAGCAGCTCCCAGGAGCTGGAGAGGGCAGGGAGGGAGCGGAAGCAGAGCCGGGAGAGGCCGGAGGAGCTCGAGACGGAGCGCGTGAGCGAGAGCCCGATGCCATGGGACACAGCAAGGGAAAGGTTTCTTCGATATTTCTCTGAAGGAACGTTGCGTGTCCTAGAAGCTTCAGCAATGGAATAGGGGAAAGGATATAGGAAGTTTTCACACACTGAAGGGGCTTTTGGTTGAATTAAGGAGTGTAAAAAGGCCATTTTATTAGAATATGTGTTAATTATAACACTCAGTGTTCAGAAAACACTCCTTGTCTCTATCCAAAAAGCAGGTTGTTCTATTGACTAGAACTGCACTATTGATGTTCTCATGGCACAAAAGGTTTTAAACTATGCTGATCATCTGGTAACTTTTAATGGGTGTGTTCTTAAGACATGATAACTCTATGAGAACATAAAATAAATATGAACATTTTCTAGGTCTTTGTCATTGACAGCGAGCGCTGTAATTCACTGTGAACTGAGGGCTCAAAGCCAAACGTTCTGATGATTAAACACTGCACGTAAAGCACACTGTTCACAAAAGAGATTACCACGACGTGTGCAGTGTTCAGAGAATATTCAGATTATACTCCTATTACCATTATGTGAACTAGCTGATTAAGTTGGCAGCCTGCAAGTCTACCTGTATGGTTCTCCATGTTATTTTTCCTTAAGTTACTGGTTTTTCTACAGGCTCAAAAATTCCCCAAAAAGTCTGCTTTCTGAACTCAAACCATAGCGTTCGTCTTGCCCACCTAGAGTTTTTCTCTGAATTCCCACGTCTGCCAGCAAAACATCGACTGTTCCCTCAAGCAGAGACTCCTGCAAAAGACAACTATTCCATGGGAAAGACGGGAGCCTCTTACTGCTGGCACACAAGGGTACAGCGGGACTCCGGATAAACCCGCGGCCATTAATCACCACGAATTCTCCATCAGCGGCTTCAAGTTGCCAAGTGCTGAGGCTGCAGGACACTTGTGGTGTCTTCTTCTCCACAGGAGCCTTTAAAAAGCCTTACTGTCATGAGTTTAAACAGGACCAGATAAAGCTCCAGCAGATCAAAAGGTGGTTCTGTGGGATTCTGGGCATCCGACAGCTTTCTGGATTTTTAAGAGGAACTACAACTTTGCAGCAGTAGATCAAATCATACCTCCTATGAAATAACGCTAGCCAGAAGTTATTAGTGTCAAAGTAAGAATTTTGTGCTCGCTTGCAGGAAAGTAACCTCTAGATGTCTTTGCCCTGGAAGGCTGGGCTCCAGGTAGTCACGCTGACATCGAGGTAGTGTGGGACACTGAACCGACTGCCGTTGCCAACGTAAAACGGGATGCGAGCGTGACCGCAGCAGTGGAACAGCCATTAATAAATCGTAGTGATGATACTAGGGGAATAATAAGTTATTAACAACATGGAATAAAGAAAATTTCCGTGGTCTAAGGTGCTACCCAATATAAGAAGCCATTCCAGACATCACCTCATTAAAAATTGTCCCGGTTGCTCCCTGAAATAATTTGGAGGACATATTTTGATTTTGAAAACACTGTACTGTATATTATGACTATCACAAATTTTAGTTATATCTCCAGGAGAAATTAGCAGGTTTAAAACAAAAGAGAAAAACATATTCAAATGTTATCACATCAAAAAATTAATTTAATACGGGTCATTTCTTGAGGGATTCGCTGCTGCACAATGCAATGTCATAACACCCATTCGTTCCACAGAATGAACAGTTTTGACAGGACATCTGAATAAATCATAAGTGAGTTGTAACATATGAATAAAGGCAAGAAATTTCTAGAAACACCACAAATAAAGAGAAATATTTCTTGAATAAATTGCTTAGTGATCATGATGACTAATAAACATTTTGCCAAATTTCAGAACTTCAAGTCTGCCTGTAAAAAAAATTTTTACCCGAAATATCCATAATTGTATCAGATTTGTACTTTTTCCACTTACTGTAAACAGCAACTCTTTTGGTGAATGGACAGGCTTATTTCCTATTTAATAAAAAGCATTTATATTTGTCATTAATTTTCTCCTAATTACTAAAACATAGACCATTTTTGTTAAATTTATGGTTTGATGAGAAGTTATATGCCATACTTAATCAGACCAAAATAGATTCAAGTTAGCACTGACATCAACATGAGCTATAAGTGTTCTTTTATTCTATTTTCCAGTTAGTTTTAGCTCTATTTATGCCTGTGTAGTAAATATGAGTAAAATTAGGTACTATTTATGATATCAAATTATAGCTGTGCATATATAGTATGATAATATTTGTGTTCACACAGCTGGTGGGAATGAATGAAATTTTGTAAGGATAAGGTCTGCTTTGCCCTTATTTCTAAGCATAACAACTCTGTAACCCCCAATACCAAGGCATATGACACTCCAGAGGAAGAGAAAATGAAATACTATAAAATCCCTAAGTGTCCAGACTCCCATACTGTAATCTTTTCTTCAAACAACAGGTCAAGTTTCTATAAAACCCATTGCTGGAGTTATTTCAAACTAGAAATAAGCTTTAGGAACCCTTTTTAAGCAAGTATTTCCCAAAGTAGTCCTCTATTGGCACTACAAAAGATTGAAAGAACTATGGCTCTACCACTCTAACTCAAAGTGTATATCAAGAGGACATAATAAATCATAAAAGTCTGTCACAACCAGAGACAAAGTAATGAGTTGGAAAGCAAGGATTAAATAAAGTTTAATAAAAAAAAAAATTATGAAACAGAGATAAATCTGAATCAATACTTATTCTGTAATTCTACCATATTTCTTTGACATGAAATATCCCGAAATGTCTAAGTTGCTCCCAGTATTATCTGTTTTTCAGCTCAGAATGCATTTCAGAGAGACTGCTTCAAATCAGAAACTCGTACTGGGGTTACCAGTAAATGTTACTTATTAAATAAGCAAGGAAATGACATGTCATCACTCATCTTGTCTACAAACAGCAAAAAAAAAAAACTCTAGGGAAATTACATTTATAGTAATCAAGAGGGCCCATGAAACAAAGAGCGGATGAGGTCTCTGGGAATAAAGCAGCCAAGCAAGGGGGGGGGGGCTCACCCCGAGGCAGCGGTACCTGGTGGGGGAGGTCAGGCGACCTCCGCTCACCGGAGCCGCGGGAGGTCCCATCGCTCCGACGGCTGCCGGCCTTGGCCTCAGCATCTCCCGCCTGCTCCTTCCCCGAGGCTGTGGAAAGTAGAAGGACACAAGTCTTGAACAAGGAACTAGACATGGTTTACGTTCTAGGAACTCCATAATGCCCCAAGCTGCACGAGCAGGTGAAAAGACAACGCGTTAAAATTTGAATACAAATTATTTTAGGCAATACTTGTTCAAATACTGCCATGAGGTCCCATATACTGATTTCACGCTAGTCAGACAGTACCTCTTAATTTAGATAAGATAAACAAATGAGAATCTTGGGGGTGGGGGGAGGGAAGTCTTTTAAAACACCCAGTGCCATCTTACAGTTTTACAGTTCTGTTATGTTGGAAAAGCAATTGAAATGGTCAGGGCTTATTCCCTGCACATCGACATGGCAGTTTTGCAATAGTCAGGGGTAAAAGAGGTATTGAGAAACCCTATCTTTTGGGGAGTGTTTTGCTGGAATGGATGGCTTGTGTTTAAAGCTTAATGGAGTTCAGGCAATTTCACCTCACTGCCCATCCAGATAAAGAAAATATCATAAATAGATGAACTTCAAGACAAAATGACACTGTCTCCTACATACTCTGGAGACTGCTATATGTCGAGTGCGGGTAATGGGGATATTTCCTGGTTTGTAAGGAGCTATTCCCGTGATCGCTGCTACATTTGGTAGAAAAATGTCTTCAATTTTCACACACAGACCGTACCAAGTGATTTTGCCAGCTGCGGTGGGTCGACCCTGGCGGGATGCCACGTGCCCACCACAGCCACATGTTCTTCTCCGTCAAACCTTTCATTTGCCTTCCAGCCGGCAGAAGCCATACGCGTCACGGCTGCTGCCAACACCGGTGTAGCCGAAACGGTGACCCCTTTGTTTTCAGAGGCGGTTGAGATTTTTCTTCTTGGGAAAGACACGATGCGATAGCCGAGAGCAAACCGCAGCACGCGGCGACACCCAACAGACGCGGCAGGGACATCTCGACGCAGGAGAGAGGGAAGCCAACCTGCGACCGGCCAGCGACCGGCATGGCCGCGGAGCACCAGCCACCCCACGTCCCCGCGCCGCTGCCGCGCCGCGCTCGCCAGCTTCAGCCCTGCTTTAAGACTTGCCTTCAGCAAAGCAATTAAGGCTTCCAGAAAGTGACTAATGTTGCTTTAAGGGTTGGTTAGTCAGCCTGAGCATATATTTAGTATAATTCAGGTTTTCTCTGTTCCCGACAGATTAGATAATGTGGTCAGTGAATTTGAAAAGAATAAATGCAGAACTCATTTGCATCAGTGCTTTCAATTTGCTCAGAATGTTTTCTCATTTAATTATTAGCCCACGGTAAACTAGTTATCAATTAATTGCTAGAAAATGGAAGTGAGTGTGTGTTATTGCTTAGATCTCTAACTGGCTATACTGTTGCTTTCTTGTTAAATGCTAATTAAAGTTTTGAAACAGACAAACATTAGTTAGCTTTAAATGGTTTAACAAGATACACTAAGGTATAAACACAGTTATATTACACATTATTTTTATGCCAGATTATGGGAAACCCAAAGCAAAAAAGTCAGATTTTTTTTTCAGTTATATATGCCACTATTTATATCATTCTTAATTAAATGAGCAAGGTCTTTTTCTTAGTTTCATTTGTTTGTCAAATATCTATTCAATATTGCAAATAACACATATAAGTCAACACAAAACTGACTGCAAAGGCTTTTCTAATGCTAGTAATTCTAGTCTGTAGTTCACCGAATGTCTCATTCTGGGGGAAAAACCCCTCAGATGATTAACAGCAAGCACTATAAGGCAGGGACTCTGCCTGCTAACACAACCAGGCTTGTCTTCCTCTCCTACGATTCTGACTCATCTCCGAGAAATAAAGCTCCGTGTCCCAGCCACGCTCTCTACTCACTCAGCTGCTTCGGGGTCTGCGTTCCAGGTGAGTGGCAAAAGAGGTTTTTCCCAATCAGTGTTGGTATTTTTCCTTCTTGGCCAGTATCTTCTCGCTGTATCACCACGAAACGTGGCTGGGCAGTGCCTCCCTACTTAACTGTGCTGGATGCACAGCGCGAACCTCCTGCACGCACAACTGTTTACCAGCAAAAAGTCATTATCACCCGCAGCCCCTTCTCAGTAACATCCCCTTGTATTTCTCAGCTACCATAATACCTTGTTTCCCCTCTCACCAGCCTTCTTTCTTAAAATACAGGAGAACTTGCTCATTGGATCACTAAGTGATCCCATTGCCATGAAGATAAATAGTGATTTATGCACAATTTTATCACTTCACTATATTTATCTCAGCAACTTTTTGGAGGCAAGAACCTCATCTACGGCTTCCACACACTTTCTAAACCTAGGGAGCGATTGGAATATATTCCTGAAAGGAAAAATATCAAACTAGTTACTAGCATTAAATCAAGTTTATGGAATTTATCCAAAATTAAAACTATAGGCAAGAAAACAGCTGTAGCAACCCCAAATATTATTTTTAGCATGGCATTTCAAGCCTCAGATTGAGTTCAGTTACTGGAACTAGAAATGTGATAGATTAAAGCTCAGCTTCTCCCTTAGGCATTGCACTCAGTTAGAAAGGTATAGTTGAAGGAGAAAAAAAAAATCTCAGAAGGGCAAAATCATCATCTCAGAGGAGTTTTCTACAAAAGATGGAAGATGTTTGTATAAAAAACATGAGATGCAAACATAAGCAGTTTGTAGCAATCACAAGTACAAACACTGTAATTTTTTCTAAAGCTTCTAATTTGGAAGCAATAAATAATTTCATTATAAATCCAGATCTCAATGAAAATATACCAAGCATTCATTTTCCAGTTCAAGCACATCTGTAATCTTCATATTTAATTAGGCATTGGGTAAGACAGACAAACATGCCAATTTATTTACATCTTGTAGATCAAATAGGGAATTGAAAACTTGACAAAGAGGGATGCGGGAATAATGCAAAGCTTCATCTCTACACTATAGTTTTTCAGGAAGCGTTTTAAAAATTTAATTCAAAAATCTGCAAATGTGTGACCTACTTTCAGGTATCCTAAGCACAGCTCCCACAACTCTCATGATCATTAAGGGAGAAGATTTAGAAAGGCCCAAGTGGTAGTTAACAGCAGTAAAACCCAGTCAAAGCTGCTGAGTGCTTCTGAAAATGAGACAGTAATTTAGAGTCCTAAAGATGGGATTTCTGAAGGCATTTCAGTCATTAGAAGTGTAGAAGTCCCACTGATTTTCAGTGGAACTTCATCTCCCTGGACAGCTGAAAATCCCCTTCCAAATGTCAATGAAATAAGCCAAAAGTTGGAACTTTTGGCTGAGATTTGATTGCCACGGAATTACATTTGAATACGGCCCTTTAGCACCTTGGGGGTCCTTTCAAATATTCCAGCTCCTGGACCAATATAAAAGATGTTCTTTGAAATAGAAATATAAGCCAGTCCATTTATTAATCTACCTGCAAGAGACTGAACCGATGCTTTAGCCCATGCAGCTGCTGCTCCAGATCCCCGTTCTCCGGCTCTGAGCAGCGTGAGCCCGGTGGCAGAGCCAACACCGAAGAGAGCGGGACGCGACAGCTGGAATACAAGAGGGATCCCACGGCAGCAGCATTCCCGAGCCACGGAGCCGGGAGAGCAGGCGGGAGCCGCGAGGTGGACGAAGCCCAGCCTGGGCTCCACGTGTTCCGTACGCTGCATCCAGACAGCTGATAAAACAAAACGTTGCCTGCTTACAGAAAATTATGGTCATCACCAAGTATATTCTTTATTATTTTCAATCAGCAGAAATAGAAAATTACTTTTTTTTTTTTTAATCCAAAAACTGTTCTCCAGACTAACCAGCTCTGCCGTTAGCTGGACGGATGCCCAGTTTCCCGCCCTGACAATGAGCTTTTTGCAGGTTCATCTGAAAAGTCAGCCCTCAAGGCTAAATTTTGCAACCATTCAGACATACAGGTAGGTTATTGTGCTAGAGCAACTTCTCATAAAAAGCAGCTGGATTTCTATGTTTATGCATACACTCGGTCTGTAGCTAATGCAAGGTAATTTAGAACTTCTTTCATTAAGCTGATACATGGTAACAAATTAAAACTTACGTTATCTGCATGTCTAAGATGGAAGAAGCTATAGAGAACAAAAAGACACAGAGAAGCATTTAGTTAGTTTCCTAAAGCGGTAACACGTTTTTCAGCTCTGATTTCTTAATTTCAACTGGTTTCCATGGCAGCGAGGCACTTAGCTTGTCCATCTGCTTGTCCCTCTAGTTGTGCGAGGACCTTGGAACACCTGGTTCGGAAGGAACGCTCTGATCCAACACCACGGCAGGCTGCGTGCCGAATGACTGTTGAATAAAAAAAAATAAAAAAAAAAAAGATATTCTGCATAATCACATCCTCCTTGTGAGCCTGTGCACTTAAACTGAGTATGGTACAGCAGCATAGGTACAAAGGAAGGCTTTGAAGACATCTCAGAGGGGAGGAGGGAAACGGAAAGGTTTTGCATCTCCAAAACATCTAGTCGGTGCGTGTATGTGTTCTGCCTTACCGAGAGGCAGCAAGGACAGACCAAACTGCCTCGCCCGGCACCGCGGCTTTTCCAGCTCCATGTTTAAGAACATAACTGCATCAAAACTACTGCGTGTCCAAGCTGCTGTAGGGAGAAAGAGAAAGGAGAAAATTGATGAGAAAACTGCCTGATAAAATAAGATGAGTTAAAAAAAAAAAAAGTAAAGAAAAAGCTGCCACCTAGGGATATTAGATTGAGTTTGAGAAAAGATTGTATCTGATCAAAAGCTTGTAACACCAAGGCCTGCACTGGAAATTTAATAAGAGTCAGGCTTCTCTAACTATTTTGCATACACACTTGCATACCTTTCACTAGAAGAGATGAATTGATGGTCTGAATACATATCTTCTGAGAGCTAAAGGGAAATCTCTTGGTATACAGGTTAATTAGAAGTGAAGCTTTGCTGATGCTATTTAACAGTAAACAACTATCGCATGAGACAAAATTCACTTTGTTGTACAGCTTAAGTGGAGGAGGAGGAAAAAAAAAGACTTTTTGAAGGGTCTTTTCATGCGCACTTCCTTAATATTAGGTAGTGATCAAAATACCTCTCCGAGGCAAGCACATCACTTCCCAGAGGCAGATGTCCTGCCGAAGGCCACGTTGGCAACACCGATATTTAAAGGCAAGAGTCCAGCCCCAGCCCCTGTGCTCGTCCTCCAGGGGAGCTCGTTCACCACCTCCACGCAACTGCACGAAGATGAAGACCTGGGAGAACTGGCTGGAGATGTTTCAGAGGATGACTTTGAGACAGGAGAATTACCACAAGCGTACGACAAATGTTTTTATCCCCCAAAGTTGGGAAGTGAGCGCTTGTCGCTACAGTTGAGACCAACGGGGCGGGAGTCCAGGTGAACAAGAATTTCACGGAATTCAGCTGGTTAAAAGGCAACTCAAGGATAACAGTCTTCTAAAATACATAATGATAAATAAATAAGACATATAAATAGGCTATTTTTTATGAAAAAATAAGCTCCCCAGCACATTGAGTCAAGTACCCAAATCATCTCTAATATCCCTTGAACATGACTGCCAAAGGCAGTAGAAAGAACCCGTCATGAAGCTGACAACAGATGTTTGTGTTGTCGTTTTAGCATAAAAACTTCCCACAAAATAAGTCCTTGACAGCAAAAATGATTATTTTTCCCCTCACAGTGGAATGAAGTACAGAAACAAAGTGTACCACACAACTGTTTATACATGAAGATACAATACAAATAGGTTTGATCACACCTTGAAAGCTTGCAGGAGTACTGTCTAGGAAAAAATTCTTCCCATCCAAATATTAGTGACAGAAATGACCCATGAGGCTGAGGAAAATTGTCTGAATATCAAGAATTGTTTAAATTTCACTTGAAGTTATTATTTTCAAACTTATCTGGAACAAATTTTAAATCATCTTGGCTGACTTAAGATTAGGAAATGCACAAAAAACATTTATATTTCCTGCAGTGGGTTCCTGCAGAAATATTCAAACTGTGGGAATGACACTCTCTACTACAAACATACTGTATATTAAAAAAAAAAAGCCATATGCTCTGACCCGGTAGCCCAATATTCTGCTGAGGGTACTGGGCTCCAGGACACCCTCCAGGAAAGCAGGTTCCTCTGTGTGCACAAGCCCTTTCATTTAACTGCATAACTGGACAGATCTAGCTGTCGAGCAGTCATCAATTAAGTTATTTGCATCTCAAGTCACACACCATGACTTCATTATGCTATAAACTTCACAACCACAGAATGAAAATATACTTCCTGTCCTAAAAAGCATAAACTAAGAAACCACAGATGATGGCCAAGAGAAGGGAAAGCATCAGAAAATATTAGGTCATATTGTGCAGCACCTCTGGGAGGGGCCCAGCACACCCCTGCCCAAACTGGTCTCAGGCTGAGTGGGTATACATGTTTGTATATTGATTTATATACATCACATGGGAAGTAAGATTATATACCTGCTAAGAACCAGGAACCCATGTGACAGTGCTTATTCCAACAAAATACATTTTAAGGAAATTAAGTTTCACTAAGATGCTGATTATTAGCAAAAGAATGTTTTCATCCTGCATTCCCTCTTACCAAAAAAAAAAAAAAAAAAAAAAAAAAAAAATTCAATTGGCCTGCTTTTCTCTCTCAACTTTCAATCCCTCTAACTCTGCTGATTTCAGAAGAAATATTCCTAATATATGCCAGCGTGAGAGCTCAAGTACAGATGTCAAAATATAAAATACGTGTCTGATTCCTGGGTATACTCTGTAATGTGTTCATAGCCCCAGAGCGATTGTAGTATAATTGTCTTCATTCCCTACATATATTTTAGTAATGGGAATATAATTGTTAGTGATTATAAGACATATTATCTCATTACAGCTAACCCTGTTATCATACTTTAGCTTCAACCTCTATGTGTGCATTCTATTTCACCTCTCACTGAAATACATAAACATTTCTGTTGTTCTGTGTCTGGACAAGCCTCATTCCTGCCTGACAGTTATCATGGCTCGCCAGGAAGGCACAATAGCCTGAGTTGCTTTTAATACATTTAATTTACCATTTCTGAAACGCAGCCAGAAAGTGAGAGCTTTAATGACACACTGCCATTATCCCCTGGAATTCTGGCACTGGGAGAAGAAGGATGCACGAGGAGAAGGTCCCCGATGGTCCATCGCTGACCGGAGCCGAGGGACGGCACCCGAAGGCAGGTTGTCCGAGCCGAGCCCCAGAGACGGGTCGCGCTGTCTGCACCCAGAGCCAAGAGCTGGAGCCGGCTGTCCCCACTCGCCTTGCCTGCAGGCTTCTCCCAGTTTGATACACCGCTCCCCATCATCTTCATGAGCCTGTACTGGTGGACCCATCAGATGCATGCCAGGTAAAGGTTACAAAAGCTGATAGACTAGACCGGTGTTTCCCTAACTCTATGTAAGAACGTCAGTAGAAATGTAATACGCAGTTGCGCCATTATCATAGACATACACATGCACAGACGTAGAAATATCTGACCTGAGGTTGAGGTGTCAACATCCCAGCTGGTGAGCGCGGCACTGAAGCCAAAGAGAACTTCAGGATGCCCAAACCTACAACTTTAACGTTTTAGCTTATTCAAATTTACAACTCTAACACCAAGGCGAAAGAAGTGCTGCGCATAGAATGAGGTTCTCGAACTCCTGGGAAATTAGAGATACTCTAATATTCAGGCATATGAGCCGAGGTTTTACCTGAAGTCACGAGATGAGAACAGAAGTCCTGAAACCTCAGTACAGCTTCGAAAAACCCAAATGACCTTGCCAGCAAGTCAATCCGGTCCATAATTTAGTCAGCCAATGCTCAAAATACTCACAGGTGAGTGAGAACAACCAGAAATCAGTTGCTGAGTTCACCTGACGTGCCCTTTATGGTCAACACTCGCATGTAAATAGTTGATTGTATTTTCCAGGGAAAGGGGACTCTGCAGCAAGGCCAGGCTCTGTCTCTTTACCTCCAGCAGTGAGGACCCTACACCCAGGAGGAAGACGCAGGTTCAGCGCTTCCTACAAGTACTTCTTGCAGGGATGACGCTTCCCGCCCTGTTAACTGAAAAAATTAATTACTCCAGCCCAAGTCACATACGTACACATGAGGATATAAATACAACTGATGTCTGCTGAGGGTACAAAGGCAGAAACGTGGGCGTGCTGCTCACTGAGGAGCAGCTTGGACGTGTCGGTGAGGGGCTCCGTAGGATTCTCCGAACTAGATATAGCATGAGGGTACTCGCACATGAACCGCAGGCTCAAAAGGCTGGAAGGGGCTTTGGTTTGTTACAACAAAAATATACGTACATCCAAAAAGCCTGCTGGTTCCTCCTGACCTTTTGATACATGCAATTGCTTCGAACATTAATATACTGGCACTTCTTAAAAAAGCACAATTCTATTAATTTGATAAATCCGAAAGGCTTTTTGAAGACACTGTTAAGGTTCAATGAATAAATCCATTTTTAATACAAAGATCAGTTTTGTGATAGCCCAGAATGATTCATTCCACTGCCTATCATTTCAATCCCACCGCCCCACTTGAATCTTCAACTTTTTTAGTTAAAAAAAATAAATCAACAAAAGAATGCTTCAGGAAATGTTTGTTTAAAAGTGCCAGTGCACATTTAAATATCGTTAACAGCTCAGTGACTAACCAGTCATCATACCTTCTCCATAGAGAATCCATAGATTGAAATAGTCTGGTTTAAGTTATTATACTTCACTGTTATAAATAACAAAAATTCTCGAATATTGCCTTAAGTGAAGGCAAGCTATAAACAAAATAGCATTTTAAAGAATCATTAAAACAAAATTACAAATTCTTCTAAAATTAAACTTACTGCGCATAACATGTCAACATAGAAAATTATTTTTCCATTCAGGTAACAAAGCTGAGAAAATACTAGACTCAAATAATTCAAATTGATGTGACATAATTCCCCACCTGCCTGAACAGGTGAACAATGTACCTGTATTGGGTATCATTGTTCATATGATTTGACATAGATGCATTGTTAAAAGCCCACCTGTTTGCAATAGAGATGTAAAAATAATCAAATACTTATTTTGGAATTTAGATTAAATGTGCATGGTGTAGTAGCATTCACCTTACAACTATACATATGATGTATTTACGTAATGTATGTTCTGGCTGAAGTAATAAAAATTAGTTATATTTTTAATAAAAATGTTCATTTTCACGTGCATTTTTGTACATCTTCACAGATTTAACCTTAGGAGCTTAGATTTAATTCCTTAGCTACATTATGCATTGATATCACAGAATAATCTTCTCGCTAGGCCAACTGCCTTCTTCCAACACTCCTAAAGGTACTTTGAAATCCAATTTTCGCGTTGAATATAAATCAGTCAGTTTTGTTCTGGCCAATGATGCACAAAATAGGATATTTAAAAGTTTACCTCTGCCGTCAGGCCAGGCGTCAGGCAGCAGCGAGGGCTGCCGAGGGGACGAGTCTCGTCTTCCTACAAGATCTAATACAAGGTGTAGTATCTACTGCCCCGCTTTCCCGGGGATGGTCTGCCTCGTCCTCGACAGAACCAAAGTCTTTATGAAAAAGTCCTACGAGACTTTCCCCAAAGGCACGTCCCAAGGCAGCAGCCTGAAGGGACTTGCTGACAGTCACGGAGGAAAGCTGCGGTACAACCACTGCAAGGACCAGTCTCTCCAGCGCGAGACCACCTCATCGTGTCCACTGCTCGTTCCCCAACACAAAGGGAACAGAACGTCAAGGAGTTCCCAGACACAAATATTTGCCGTGAACACGTAGCCGGGATTAGCCAGACTGCCTGCCCTCCTGTGGAGGAACACCTCGCCAGAACATCTCTGCGATCTGTCATTTCTTTTCACTCTTAAATATTTCAGATAAAAAAAAAAAAAACACCAAAACTTTTAAAAGTGTATCCTCAGTACAAAAAATATTTCATAAACTTCAGAAGATTAACTTTCCTACAAGTTACTTCAATGCATATTGCTACAATCAAAAGACAATTTTGTTTTATGACAGTTATGATATTTCTAAGTCAAAAGCAAAAATAATTTGGTATGGTATATCACTTTAATTTCCTCTTATTCATAAATCAGATTGTTGTGTTTTGCAATACTGCTTCCAAAATATTTTTATGGACTTCGGATCTACCCTGACTAACCCTTCTGGAAGAGTCTTTCAGTGCTCCTGGCATTACCAGGTTGCCTAGAATGGTGTGGTAGAAATTCTTTATCACATTGTGTTCAAATTGTATATATTTTTAAGGATGTTTGGCATTTCAGCCTATATTTTCCACCAGTATATTGCAGTGGTATACTATGAATGCTCTATGATCTTCCAAAAAAAAAAAAAACCACACCCAAACTTAACAGTAGAAAGGTTATTAAATAATGCATAAGAATTACAATCCCCTAGATAAGCAGCATGAGAAAAGGTGTGCCCTGAAGTTTGGGGCAGAAGAGCAGGGCTGGGGCTTTCAGCACGAAGTGCTCGGAATAAGAGGAGAAAAAGGGCTGGCGTCACCACAGACGAACGACAGGCTCTGGAGGACTACGGAAAGGAGTCACGCCAGCAGCCGCTGTACTGCAAACCTACATTATTATGATATACGAGTCACCTTGAACCCTAAGTCCTAACAGCTACTTTTACACCCCCCTGGAAGACTGCTCATCGTTGCAGCACAGCCAATAAAATATTTCTTATCCGGTATCGCTGCAGCTTGCAAGCAAGAACTGAGACAAGGGGACAACTACAGCATTTCGAAGAAAAGCAAAAAAAATCCCAGTTTCTGAATGAGTTTAGAAAACAGTACATTTCCAAACCACTTCTGAAAACAGAGCTGGAGTCTTTGATATCTCAGCTGATGGGGCAGGGAGCCTGGAAACTACGGGAGGGTTTCCAAGAATCAGATCCAGGCAGTTCTGGAAGTCCCAAACCTCGGGACACCAAAGGGCTGGAGATGAGGTTCAACACCAGCCTCCTACCTGCCGATCACCCAGAGAAGAATTTAACCAAAGGCGGTATACAGCACTGCCCTCACTGGGATGATGGCAAATCCTACCAGGACAAACATTTGCCAAACATTGTCAATCCTCCCTCGTTCCGAGTGACTTGAGCCTCAGCCGTTAACACGCAGGCTCAGCACCCACCGCAGCCGCGCAGTACAGAGAAGTAAAGTTCGCGGGGAGGGTAACGACTTCGCCGCTAACGGCGCCACCGAATTATTGAATCCACGCCCAGCCGAGAAAGTCCTCCAGCCGCAGTTGGTTCGAGGCAGAGCGCCTAGGAGGAGGAAATTTCTTCTTCTTCTTCACCCCCCCATAAGCTCTCACTGGTGGCTGCTGCCCCAACCAAGCCGCGGGGCAGAACCGCCCTGGGTGCGAGGCGGCCCCCGCCCTTCTGCTCATCACCTCCCGCCACAGCCTGGCCCCGTTTGCTGCCAGACCAGCGCGGTTACTGCAAGATACCAGCGTTAGGCAGTAAGAGTAATTGAGGCCCCCATCTTAGGGGACGTTGCCAAGTAAAATCCGGTTTTATTAAGAGCGCTGATCGTGATTTATTTGTGCCTGGGAGAGATTACAGTTCCGTCCCCACACAGTATTATATGACCACTATATATACTGATTTTTCAGAAATGATGGATTGTATCTTCAGAAGCGATTCATTAAGAGATCCTTTTACACGAAAAAATCTCCAAAAACGTGCTTTGAATCCTTTAATAAAATACAAAGAAAATGTTTTAGCAGCTTGTATCAATATTGCAGCAATAAGTGTAAATTCACCCCCATCTGTTTATTGTTCAGATGAACATGAACCAGAACAAGAAAAAAGGTACTTTGTCCTGTTATTGCACGATTCGACAGGATCCATGAACCGGCTCTATTAGAGTAATGGACACCTTTGCAGTTTGTATTCATTTGACCCTCCTGCATGTCAGTCACGATAACGGGCCCTGGTGCGTTTATCCAAGATCAGTGCTTCTCATATATTACTGAAGACCATACTGTTGAACCTTCCAAGTAGTTTTCCAGTAAATGTACTATACTTCTCTAAAGGCAATAATTTCCACCCCACTGCAGAATGCTTTTACAAAACTAATCTTCTAAGGATGAGGAACCACTGAATTGAATACCAAAAAGATTTATTCATATAGCTGCATGTTATGTATTATTGATGCTGAAGTTGTTATATCCTTGAGCAGTTCAGCCAACTTCATTCTGCCACTCTCTTGACCCAAAATGCAATTATTTGTTCTATTTTACTCTTTCAATTGATCTCAAAAACCAATCAAGTGTTAAGTAGCTCTCGTGTGTGTTCTGCAGCTTAAATGTTGATATACGCTCTAAATTATACTATGTACAAAATAATATAAATTCCGGATACAGAAATAATGTTGGATTTTATACTTGCCTCTTCAGTAGACTGTTACTGTTACTGCTATCTACATCTAGAACTAGAATGGCAATTTAGAATAAAGCTGCTGGTTCAAAGCAATGTATGGGGTTTAGTCTTTCTCAATAACTCTGAAGAAAAAGCCTTCATAAAAGGGTTTGAATCAACTTCATCCAACCATTTAAAATTAGGAAAAGATGAAGATAGAGTAGACAATTTTCTGTCAGTTAACTAACCGCTCAACAATATGACAGAAATAGTAACACCCTGAAATAATCAGAAACGGGCTTGCAATGTCAGAACAAAAGCATTTGTCTAGATATATATATCTAGCTGTGTCGTGTCTACCTCCCTCCAAACGTGAAATCTTTTGTTTGAAACAGCATTCCTTAAGAAAGCTGGATTATCCTGCTTGTGGCTTTACTGCCGTTTTCACTTTTATGTATAACTTTTGATGGGTTTTATGTTAACTAAAACATCTGAATTGAAAAGCGATCTGTCAACACTAGATCTGCCGACAGCAGTCAGGTATGAACTCTTCTCTCTGTAAGCTCTGCTAGTAAGGGGGGGGGGGATCTGGGAACCAAGAATCATATCAACCTGCTAATAAAGACTCATCAAAAAAAGCACCATAGATTTAACCAGAAACAGGCTGCAGCAGCCAAGTTCAGAGCTGGAATTGCCACAGGAGTGTACGAATTGAAACATCCCATCGGTGACTCTACAAACAGAGACACAGGGCTATTTTGAAATAGGAGAAATGGTGGAGAGAAACAAGAGTGCTGGATTATTTCATACAATGGCACAAGTATCATCCGTGCCATGAGAGCTAAGAACAGAAACTGATATCCACAGCATAAACGTAACAGGTTTTCATAAGGTCCGACTAATTCTGGTCTTACTCAAGTTTTCCCTGAGCAGAATAGCTTTCAGATTACTTACTGGTCTGGATCTCAAAATTCCTCTAGGCTGGAAATCAATCAGTTATTACATATCAAAAATCAAGGTGACACCCTGTTGCTTACTTGTGACCTGGAACCAGAGTGTAAACTGAGTGTCAGTCGTGTAAACTGAGTATATCTGACCTCAAACCGGTAAACAGAAGATTTTAGGACTTCTGATAAGGATAGCAAATTACTATAGCAAGAAACAAAAATCCTCTTCAGTGACAGCCAGCTTACCTACCTCTAAAGTTAGTTGAGAGGGAGAAGCACATCCAGGTAGTGATTCAGCCACCAAGGACAACTCATCCTCAGGGTACAAAAGAGATACTTGCCATAGACATTTCCAATAAATACATGAAGTCCAGTGGGATTTGAATAAGTTACAAAAAAAACCCCTGAAACAATGCTGAATTTCTTTCTTTTGAATATAGTTCCCTGGTCCTTTCAGTTTAAATGGCCCACTATTATCTCATGTGATAATGTGCTCCAACAATTACTGCATAAGCCCTTTTCTATCTACTACTTCAAGAAATTACACAAAACTACTAGTACCCGCCTCTTTTTGTGTTCAGTTCAATAGGATATATATGAGAACAACTCCTATTTCATCTCAGACAAGATAACAACTGCTAGAACAATTTCTTCTTTCAGCAATAACTTCCTATAAGTCTACTCAAGCAATGACAGCCTAGAAAAAGCCAAGCTTTAGCATTAAGTAAGTGCTACTTCAGACTTTCTAGGACCAGGTACTTTCATTACATAAAAAAAAGTCTACTTTTTTTTTTTTTAATTTTTAAGTTTGTCACCCTTTGATTATTTTCTTTTAAAAAATAATGCCTGCAAAGTATTGTAAAGACAAGCAGCAAGATGAAAAGCCAGCAGGCTTTATAGATTGTAAGGATGACTGTAAAGTTGTATGAAGACAATTTCCACTGACTTCCACAGATCAGGTCAAGGGAACAGGCATTTTTATAAAGTCATAATCTCTGCAGAGACTTTTCCCAGTAGTTTAATTAGGGACTTTTTTTTCCCCCTGAAGCAAAGAGCTTTTCAGTTATGCGCTCCACATAGTTGATTGTTAGAATTATGACACTAATTTGGAGTTACTGTTTGCATATATATATGGGGAAATGTATTTTCTTTGAGTTCATAACAGAGAAAATTAAAATGATTGAGAGATTTCCAAAAATACACAATTTTTTCGGCCTACCCAACACATTGCTGTGGATAATAAATTGGACATAAGTCAGAAGAGAACTTAATGAAGGCTATTAAACACAAAGTTGCCATTTCTAGCTCAGGAAGTCTCAGAGCAATGAATTGCCTGAACAATGAGAGAATATACCAAGGAAGTATCAATGGGGGATTTACCACCCTTACACTTAATCATCTGCTATTGCCACTGGATTTGAAAAACCTTTGGTCTGACCCAGATCTCAAACTCTTCCGTTCTCTCAGGTCCCAATTCACAAAATTCCCCCAGCTTGTCCCTCGTATCAGACCTGTGCTGTGATTACAGCCACGACTGCTCGCTCCGTATTTCATCACCACCTAGAAGAGCCGTGCAGCAGAACACAGCCAAGCGAGTCACTCGCGAACACCTGATGAAGCTCTGTACCAAAACGCTTGCAGTTCAAACAAAACACCAATACAAAATTAACGTACTGGGTACAAAACGTACAAATAATGTACTGTGACTGTTCCCTCCTGTGCTGAAAAGCAATAGTGGAATATAATAGATAAAAAGAAAAAGTTTCTCATTACCTTACAATCTCACTAGCACGAGGAATGACCAGTGAATGCTTTACCAAAAACGCCTTCCAGGGACTGTCATGCGTCATTACCCAAATGCAGCCATAGCTGGAACATCCCCTGCTTCAGAGGTTTCTGGACCGACAGCCTTGCTTCTTAAACGGCTTTCGCTGGAGGTGATGGGCTCACCGTAAGGCGCTCTGCCTGGATCATTCTTCTCCACCGAAGTCCTTGAGAGATCAAGTAATGTGGTAACGTCTTAGCCATCTTCTGTGCCACTACGAACTCTAAATCACTTCCTGATCTTTGAATGTGGCCCTAAAAAGAAAGAATGTCAGACTTGCAAAGTGCATGCAAATTAACATCCATCCGCAGACCTGTTAACTCCTTAGCTGCAGCACTGACTGGTTCAGCCCATCATCGGCTGGAGTCAACGTCACCAGTTTGAGACAACGGAGATCAACAGTTCAATTCTAGCTGCTGCAGTTTCGTCCCCACACACAGCCCACCGCATCCCTCTATACACCCTCGTGCCAAGGTGTGAACAGTGGTGCAGAAGGCACCAAAGCTTTGATATTATTATGTGACATTTAAAATCTTCATGCTGCTGAGAAATATCACAGGTATTTCTGAGAAACTTACAGGTTTCACATGTAATAAATTAATTGTTCATCTCCAACTTAAACATTACATCATCATCATTCATGTAGTGGATCACATACAGAACTTCGGATACTGAGGTGCCTTTTGCAGATGCTACAGGAGTTAAAAATCAACTTTGGTTACAGGAAAACTAAATAGCTGTGCTATCTTCGAGCCAGGGCTTGCAGCCAGCCCATGCAGGTGTGTTGTGGATGTCTTCACGTTAAACTTACAGCAACAAGTTCCCAAGCCATGAGGCAGATCGCAGGCGCTCTCGCCATGCCGATAAACAACCTGCAAAGCCGGTAGAACCGCATCACATCCTACGGAGCCATTATGGCAGTTGTATATGGGTTTCAGGGCAGGCGGGGGTTAAGTTTTATATCAGGAAATAAAAAAACAGAGTAAAAATATAGATATCAACATGTTAGACCTCTGCAGGGGAAGAGTCAAATATCTGGTGGCTTGTCATAAAAGCCAGAACATAATAGCTGCATTTAAAACCTAAACTCGAGTCTCATCCAACAGTATGCATCAGTCTTAGAAGGAAAACATCAACCCATTTAATGACAATAATTCACAATATGAAGCAGAGGCAGAATAGTTGAGGAAGCTCTGATGTTACACGGCAACTTCAAAAGCCCCATCAGCACACCTTGCAGTTCCGACCAGGTATTTTCCCTCAGGCACCTTGGGATAAACTGCGCGCCACACGAAACAGCCCAAAACAAAGCACTACCTGTGCCTCACACTGTAAAAGAATAACTCGTACTGTGCCAAAGAATTTAATGAGCTATGACTCCAAATCCCCGACAGGGAATAACTCCACTCTATTGTTTATCCACAGCACTGCCTGAGCCTCTCTGCGAGCGCTTTACACAAACTCCGTCGCGCAGGTGGAAGAACCGCACGTGGCTGAGCCACTAACTGTGCCTCCTGCACAACATCACGGGCTTCTGGCCAAATGCAATTATTCAAATATTTGCCCTGCCTTAGGCCTTGTGTAAGCAAATTATCAGCTTATACATACACTTGACTTTATGCAATTAAGCTTCCTTTGAATACCTAATTTTTGTGAAAGCTAATTACCATATTTATTGCTACTTGAGATTAGAAAGGGAATATATAGAAAAGTTTAATGTTGCTGTATCTCTATAACTAAAATATCTTCCAGAAATAAATTAGCAGAACGCAGTTTCTAGCTCAAACATAATCATCTTATTTTGTGCCCACAAATATGTGTATTATTCAGCCTGAAGCATCTCAGTTGGTTTTGTTATTTACACCATGATAGCAAGTCAGTCACAAACCAGGACCACACTAAACCACGTGCTGAGAGAACACAAAACAAAAGCGACGTAAGCTTTATAGTGTGATAGTTTGCTTACATATAAAAAGATGTGTTGTTGGGCATTCTGTTAAATCCCCTTTAGTTTACATCCACAATTATTTTGCTGGCATAAGTTACATTAATTCAAATGAAAAGTACCAGCATCACTTGGTACCCATACACTGCTGCTTCCTACCATAAATACACAGGTGCTTCTTAACTCCCAGTGCTTTATACTGGGAGAACTTTTAAGCCAAGACGAAACTTAAGTATTTCTCTATTTATCAGTCATTATGTTCACAACACATTAACACCCAGTTCTTTCAGTAACATGGACACTTTTATGCCCACAGATTGCTTCTGAGCAGCAAGCTATTTCTATCCCTACTTTTCACCAGGGAAAAAGACCCAGAGAAAATGAAAGATTCTCCCCCTGTGACAGAGGAGTAAACAGGAGTAAATATAAAAAGCAGTAAATATAAATGTCAAAAGTAGCAAAGTCCAGTGCTTCAATTGCATGATCAGTGGTTACCCACAAACACAACCATAAACTGCACCATCGTAGCGACAGCACCACAGTGACTGAAATGACAGGTGAAATCAGTCAGCATCTGATGGGAAGTGAAAACAGATATTTTAGCCAAGTTTATCTCTTTTTTTTTTTTTTTCCCCATAAAGACACTGATCTGATGGTACAGTTAAAAACCATGCTAAATAATAAAGTTTGGTGGGTTTTTTAAGCTCATGTCCAACTCTAAATTTTCTAAGAGAAAAGCCCTTAAGGAAATATAGATGGACTTCTGCTTTTCTTAATTGCTTTGTTTAATTTTTACATTGTTACAGAGCTTCTCTGAACTAAAAGAGCCACAGCCTTGACTGCAGAAGCATTTACCATACCGGACTCAACGTGACCCTCCCTCCTCGCCCGCTGGGGTAAGACATTGATGTCACTGGCTGTAGGACCCAGATGACACCTAGTTTCTGCAAACAGAGGTGGGGCGTACCGGGGGAGGCACCCACGGGAAAGGTGCTAAGGGGATGTCGAAGTCTGGCGCGGGAGGGTTTGCTCTCCGAGGAGGAAGATCAAGAAGTGACAGCAGCAGTGCTGTGAGCATCAGCTGAGATGACTTCAGGAACGGAGACCAGCTGGAGAGGATGATCTTACAGTGGAAGGTAAATTAAAAAAAAAAAAAAAGATCAGCTCAGATGTTTTTCACAGGAAAGCAAGACTGTCTGAAAGCAGCACGTCTTCAGCAATTTGCAACTCAGAAATTTAAAATGTATTCTAATAGGAATGAACATATATATGAATGCAAATAACAAAATGAAGCATATTTAGCTGTAAATAAGCTTTCAGTATTTGCATTGTACTATCCAGCTAGGTATTTTATTACTAAGCATGTAACAGATTTAATACTGCTATTTTGTTGGCAAAGAATGCAGCCCAACTCCCACCAACAAAGTACTGGAGCACCCAGTGGCACAGAGCGTGACACCCCGCTCAGAACCTTGCAGACTCACGACAGGTCCCAGGAGAAACGCCCATCTGCTCAGCGTCCACAGACAGAAGTTGGGTTTGAAGCGGGATAAGTACTTTTTCCTCTTGGAAATAAGTGAGCAGTGTTCATCCAGTTCACCAGAAACAGCCAGAGAAGACAGCCGTGGTGCGGTTGCCAAAGCAGCACAAGTGCTTGTACTCTCCCAAAAGCCTTTTCCAAGAGTGCTGGCATCCTACTGGATCCTGTCCTTGGCCACCCATATACAAACCTTGACCGTTGGGCAAGAAGTCCTTGCAGGACAAGGACTTCACGTGTTTTCTTTTCAGATTCTGAACTGCGGGAGGGGGAAGCTGTCACCTGTATGGAACATGAATCGTTAATAGGGGAGATTCCTCTCCCTGCGTGCTTTGGTGCACAATTAAATTGGGAAGCGTTTGCTCCATGCTCTCTGCCATGCTTTCTCATGCCAAAAGTTACTTAAACTGAATTAGCAGCCAGGTCCCTTTGTTTTCTTCCCTAGTAACAATCCAAAGCAGAGGTAATTAATGAAAACAGGAGGTCATTTTAATTATACGTTGTTTTAACTAGAAGGGAGTTAAACTTAGAAGAAATTAAGCAAATGTACCAAGTTACAGTCTCTCCTGACCAACACAGACTGAAACCTTACAGATCCCCTGCTTAGATACTGTAGCTAGGTTTTGGAAAAAGCATCCCTTTTTGCTTAAGATTCAAGCTTTGTCTTTTGTAAGCTCTAGAAAGACTTTGGAGAATCCACACCCATCCCTTCGTATTACTTTTTAATACTTAAGGAGCCCTGATGCAAGAAGGATTAAAGCTCAGAGCAATTCCGAAATGAAGAATCTTATTTGTTCCCAAATAGGCAGTCCGAGGCTTTGGACTGCATTATCTCTAATGACAGTACAATGACAGAGTATCAAATATTATAGGGTAAGCTGAGGATATAGGGGAACTGAAAAAAACTAGTCTCTAAGCAATTTAATACTAATTTGAAAATTAAATCCTAAAACAATTACCTAGCAATGGGATATTTCGAATGAATTATCTTGTATGTCTACAAAGATTTTTGTGAACCTCCTAGATACGATTCATCTTACTAATGTTGTTTTTACAGCAACTCATTTATCTCAGTAAATGAATCTCAAACCCTTTGAAAACAGTGCTGACCTTAACCTCTCAACCACATGGGTAGGCAAGCCTGTTTTACAAAGGTAACTGAGGCACAGCAAGGATCCGAGAGCTTTATGATCCAAGGTTTCTGTTGTCAATACAGACAGTAGTTTGTGGACTTTGAGATTTACTACTAACTTATTCACACAGCAAAACAGTACATGTTTCTGCAGACCCAGAATTAAAACCTGCTGTTTATGCGAGAAAAAAACACAAGTTTAAAAACCTAAAATTGCCTCCAACCTATAGACCAGGAACTGTTTAGAGAATATCACATCTAGCAAAGCGACCATGTGCAATCATAGACTGAAGAGAGATGAAGTAGCTAAGCAAGATTTTGCATAAATTATTTGTCTATTTTACTTCTGCAGAAACATTGCTATTTGTAGATCCCAATTTGTGTAAAGAGTGAAATGAAAAAAAATGGTCAAGACGCAGCCACCCAAGCTGCTGGCCACCAGCAGTACATTTGGAGAAAACTGCGGTTCCTTCCCCACATCCCTTTTCCCCCCACCTCGCCTTATGATGACAGTGCTGGGAAGCCCGTCCTGTTCCTTCGTAGGGATGTAACAAAGTCTGAAGATCAGCCAAAAATTCTAATAAAAGTAGCACAAACAACTAAGAGTACTCAAACAGAACTCAGTGGGGTTGTTTATGGGGATAATATCTTTTCACCAGAGAGGTAAAAGCACAGTTGTTGATGATTCTGACTGTTTTTTCAAAAAAAGAAAGCAAAAAAAATAGCAACTAATTCAGCACTGTCTGTTCTGCCACATACTGAGGGTCATGGTACAAACACAAACCTCACGCTTCTTTTCCAGCTTATGTTTCTCTTCAAATAAGATCACTGGTGATAAAGGCTGGCTTAATCTGTGCTTTGTTGGGGAAAAAGCTCACACAAAGCAGGGAAGTTGTGCTCTGTATGATGGTGAACCCCAGGCACGTATACAGCCCCAAATCGCCTCTTGTATGAGGAAACCAGTCCCAAACCTGGCTGCTGCCCCACTCCAAGGGGAGAGCAGGGGGCCGAAGCCTCTGTCTTCCGAAAAACCACTACTGCCTTCATGGAGAGCTCTTGCTGTGGCCCACCACAAGGATACTGAAGCCAAGATCTTATCCCATAGCTCCAGGGGACTGGTCATTCCGACTTACATTCTGATTTTTTAATCGGTTTTCTAAATGTCAGCTTGGTCCAGGATAAGAAATTCAGCATCTCGGCAGCAGCAATCCGTTTCATACTTATCAAAAAAGTACTTGCAGCACTCAAGCAAGGTAAGATTTAACACCAGCACGGAGGACCTGGTGAAGGGACACCTCTGAAATTCCTGGATGGACCCCCCCGCTCCTGTACCGCATCAATTCTACATGCACATCCCACCCATCCATGCACCACCGCTCCTATCGCATCCCCTGCCAGCAGGTAGCAACCCATCTTTGCCTGGAAGGATCCGTTCCCAGTCTGGCACTGGCGCAGATTCTCTGTAAATGATTCTGCAGGTACCGATGGCCCAGCACACCCACCTCCCCACTACCCTCCGCGCAGTCAGAACTTTGAGAGATGTTTAGATCCTTTGTGCCATGCAAGTAGTTAGAGTAGTTTAACTTACTGATAACATCCTTGAGAATAATTTCCTGATTAAAAAAAAAAAAAGAGGTCCTAGAAATTATTTTATGAGGCATATGTTAACTTGTTATAGCAGGGGTCTTTTCTTTTTCTCTTCATGTGCAGATTTTTCAGGAAAATGTATTTCATACCAAATCACAAGAGATACAATTTCTGTGATTTCCCTGAAGAAAGAGCAGGTGCTAATCTAACAACGGATATCATACTGAGCCAGGAGAATTCATATCCATTCATGAATTTGCATAGGATAACTGTGAGTATTGATGAATAACAATGAGAAAATTTGTTTCTAAAAAGTACAATTAAAAGGGCTCAAGTGTTGTCTCAGTAGGCAAGAGCTTCATATATCCTGCAGCGCAGCTAATTTGAAGCAACGTGAGTAGCATTGAACCATATTTTGTAATTATGGACAAATGGAATTCATAATTGTATTTAGTTGCCAGCAATATGCCCAACTCCCTGCATATTAGTTCAAGACTAAATAAAGCAAAATTATTGTCGATATTACTTTTATGCAATGTAACTGCTCATTCTTCTAGACACCAAGTATTCACCTACTACAGCTACACCTTTGGTTCCGTTCTGCCCTTGGAAGAGCTCGACTCCGGATTCGCATCTCCCTCAAAAGGCAGGTGCATGCACACAAACAAGAAACCCGTAGCTGACACTGGTTTACAGCGAAGGAACTAGAGAATAAAAAAGTTCCAGAACAACAGGAGTTATGTTCTTTAGACTTATACAACACACCACAAATTTTATAGACACGTCTCAAACAATCCGATGCAGGGTATCCATAAGATGGCAAGTTCAGTTTCACTGACACATCACATTAGGTACAAAGGAGAATTAAAAAGTCAGAGTAACTTCCTTTATGATACCTATAGAATTTCCCCTTTTTTTTCAATTATTTTTCAAATAAAACCTCTTATAAGAGATATAACTAATTTTTTTTTTTTGCAGGATTTTCCATTCTTTAACTTATTTATAAATAAAAGGTATGTGAAATGCCAAGAGATATTTGTTCTTTCATAAGGGATTTAAAGAACTATCACAATAAATCAATGAAAGGGTCAGTATAAACACAGGGAGAGAAAGGGATGCTGTCTATATGAAACAGCAGTGAACTGTAAAAATCAGAGCTCAGCACCCTAATTTTCTCAAGCATGTGAAAGTGATGGCAGGTAAAGCAAGAAATTCTATGTATGCGCAGCGATTCAAAGCGCCCTTGTAGCACACTTCCTCTTGCAACAGAAGTTACAGAAAATGCATCCCCTACCCCTTTAAAACCAGAATTCTCGGGTTACTCCAGCAATAGTTCCCAAGCACAGAATCTGGGCAGCATCCGACACCCACATTTTTAACCCCGAGTTCCTAGTTCAAACTTAAACATGGGTTCACATTCAAGTAAGAAATCCGCCGCATGCTACAAACACGGCTTTTTACGCTGTAGCAGAAAGACCAAACACATACCTAGTAAGCTGACTGTGTATGTTAGAAGACCTTTGGGAAAATTTATCCATTGCTTTTACCACAACCTGTGCAGGAATTCATTTCTCATCAAGTTTCCCCGATGTCACAAGAATGACAGCGTGACAGACCCTGCACAAGTCGGAGCCTCACAGCGAGTGGGGCTGCGTAGCCTCCGTAATCAACTTCCAAGAAGGAATAGGGGGTATATCCACATGTAGCGTTATCATCATCTGTATTGCAGTAGCACTAAGAGACCACAATTGAAATCAAAGATCCATTGTTGGAGACTTAATAGATATCTATGTACTCGCATTACAAGGAAAAAAATGCCATTTCAAAGAGTTTACAACCTAAATGTACAAATAAAGAAAATAGCAGCATCCATTTCACAAAGAGTCAAAAGAAAAAAGTACAGGAAGATTAAGATCCAAGTACATAGTTTGCTGGATTTCCCCTTAAATGCTCTGGCCAGTTCATGGGGGAAGACTGACAGAGCTGGGAACAAAGCATTGCTCTTCCCAATCTAGTCCTACAGATGCGGAGCAACGGATGATGCTTTGCTGGAGGATATGGAAAGCCCAAAATAGTTATGAACAAGAGAAGTTTAAATTCCTTTCCTAACTTGCAATCCGCAATATTCCATTGTGCAGAAATTAGACAAAACACCTTCTTCCATCCCTCTTTCAATGTAATTTTCCACTATAGCCATGAAAAGCCATTTATTGTGATCTCCAGGGAGCTGCACAAACTGCACCTTCTCCATGGCACACCACCACTTTATTTCCTTCTCCATTTTTATTTTTTCAGACAACCTTTTAAAACTGACAGCAAGCCAATAAATAAAAGCAGGCAGTTCAAAGAAGTAGGGGTTGACTTGTGCCAGCCCTGACATAAACCCTTATTTCAAGACAATTCCCCACGATGGTCATTCAAAGGGGCCACCAAAATGGGAAACGTGCTTGCTGACAGGCTGGTCCAGGGAAGGGCTAAGGGAGTTAATGCATTTTCAGACTGTCTGTATCTGCTGCTTTCAGACTCATTGCAAAATCTTGCTTAATAATACTCTGCATTTAGACAGTTATTCAGCCGAGAACGTCGACGTGCTGCCATCTCTCCGATAGCAGCTATACCTCCCCACGTTCCCGTCAGACTGCTATACACTATTACCCTCTTTTCACAGACGAATTCATCGAGAACCAATTAAGTGGGTTGCCCAGGGGCTTCCCGAGGCAGAGGCGCGTTCGGGTCTCGAGTCAGGAGTTTGCCTCACGCGGCTTCACCTCGCACGTTTTCACCGGCATCCTCACGCAGCCGCAGCGAGGTCTCGGCCTCGGGCCGGTGGGTGCTGGAAAACACCACGGCCTCACCCCAGCGGGGTACAAGCAGGCAGCAAGGCTGAACGTGACGAGTACTTAAACCGCCTAAACTGTGCCGCCAGTTCATACCTATCCATTGAGTTTGGTCACAGACCAGTAACTTCTGTAAAACGACTCATTTCGGCGCTTCCGAGCGGAACGTCAGGGGCGCGGGAGCGGCCGGGCGCGCAGGTCCCTCCCCGGCCCGAGGGGTTTGCGTGCCACCTCGTTGGGCTCGTTTCTCCGTGCGTGGGTTGGCAGGAGCAGCCGTGCCAACGTTAGGCAACCAAGAGAAGAACAGCCCGTAGGAAATCACTCCAGCGGTCCAGGAAACCAGTCCTCGCCATTACAGCCGTATATAGAAGGATGCGTAACTGCACGCTATATTTTTGTGTTTTCTGGGGGTCATATTTCTACCACAGGAGGCCGTGTCCACTGGCTTAGACTTCGACCATGTTCACAAATCACATCTGAATAGCAGGTCTTACTGGTCACAAGATCTAAAAAGATGAAGAAAATTCCTTCAATACATATCCGAAGCATTCACCGTTTGCCAAAGACATTTCACACCACGTAGGATGGATCCACAATTAACTACTCTGTTAGTCCTTCCTAAATGATTTTCTCATCATTTTAATAGAAGCGGTAATTTTTTCCTCTAAGTCAGTCCAGAGGCTAGTACATTAGTTTATTTTGATCTGCTTCCAAATATAAAAAGCCAGTGAAACTTGAAGTGCTGCAAGAATTTATTACTTTAGAAAACTATGTAAATGAGCACACTTATATGCATATATACAATATTTAAAGTATTCTCCCTGCCATCTGTGGCAAAGACTTTACGATGGCACATTTTGAACAGGTATAGATTTATATGGACTTTCTGCTTAACATTTCAGATCTATTCTCTAAACCATTTTCCTTCCTGTGACAGCAACACCGCATTGCTATCACACGGGGTTTTGCTCTTAGCATTTATCACTTTCCACATCCTTTGATGCAAATGAGAAAGAAGGGGCAAGAATGATGGTGAATTCACAGGCATTTGCTACCGTCAAAAAAGGCTTATTTTATTGCCACGGGACCCTCCATCCCAAAATCCTAGAGATCATGGGGGATGTCAGATTGCTCTGCACTGTACCACATATAATGTCAAACCTGTCTGCACTCAGAATAAAAGATTGTGCCAGGCAAGAGTATCAGGAAGCCTCCCAGAAAGCTCCCAGAAAAGGCTGCTCTGAAGAAATACAAGAAGATTCATGGGCATGTAACAAAGCATATGGGCATTTCAGGAAAGTCACAATTCTTAACAGGCAATAAAAAAGGAGATGCCTTCACATGTGAAGAAAACTTCCATTTGTTTTTAAGCAACTGAAAGAGATTTAATTAGCTCAGAACACAGGAAATTTGCAGTAAAATACTTTATTCAAATTTCTTTGTGCATATATAAGCAAAAGCATTTTGTCTTTTCTGAGAATCATAAGACAAATGTAAATCACTCCACAAAAATTAATTCCATTCCTCCACAGTTTACAGATTATCCCATATTATTTCTTTTTAAAGTCCTTGAGAGAAAGTACCACATGCTATTTAAACATGCATAATTCAACAATAGCTCTAGATGTTTAACAGAATCTTTCGTTTCGTTCTTTACCCACAATTAGACTTTACACTTATTACTGTAGCCCTCAATTATGAACATAGTTTGACTACATACCTGAAAGAATTTCAGAGGCATTTTATCTCCTGATGCAGACCCTGAAAAAAATCCATAATTGCTTGTCATTCAGAGAAAATTAAAAATCATTTGGGGAAAGATACAAATTGAATTGCAATTAATCTCAATACTTTTAACATTGCAAGGAAGAGCCCTGGGTACGTGTGTATCAGGGGCCTTCACCCGACAGGCGAAGGGCAGCGACGGTTCTGCGCCTCGTTAGTGCCAGGGTGTTAACTAAGAGGCAGAGGTGGAACGCGCCCTGCTCTTCGGGAGGAGGGGGGGGACCCCAGGTCTGCCACCGGGCGTTTGACTTCACTGCAACCCAGAGCACGTCATGAATCTTACCACATCGTGGACTGCTTATATGACTTTAAAAATCAAATTTTACCCTCTTGTGGACCCCATATTCCCCCCCCCCCTTTTCCTTTTTTCTTCTCCCCCGTCCAGCTTTTTTTTTTAAAAAAAAAAAAAATAAAATTATTCTCACACAGCAGGAGCACCAGCCCCGAGCCCTGGCAGCCTGGCCAGCTCAGCATTACATAAACGCTTGGACAGAGCTGCCCTGAGTTTGCAGCTCCTGCAGAAGCTCGAGAAACATCAGTAGATCACAAACAACAGGAAAGATTTTGGGCAAAAAAACCCGACAGTGTTGGACAAGCATGACAAGTCACCAGGAACCTACATGTTGTATATAACAAAGCTGTTACTATTTTACATAAAAACTGAAAAAAGTACCTGGGTAATATTTCACTTTACCCCACGTATTTAAGATCTCCGCAGTGAAGGGAAGATTATCCTGCCTGATCAGCAGGGCAGGGCTCAAAGCGGGGCAGACATCCAGCTGGGAGAAACTCGGCAAAGCACGGGTATGGTCCTTGGGAATTCTGAGAAACATGTCGGCATCTTCCTCAGCGGAGGGCGTAACGTGGGGGAGGGCACCAATGCGTCTCGGTAGGGAAACTCAAATGTGTATGAAGACCCTTCTAGTAGAAGAGGGGGTGGGGGAAAAAGATATTTGAAATTATTTTGTTGAGAACAGGCACGTCCAAGCAATGACAGTACCTTCATGCCTCAGCTGAAGAGCTGCCTACGGAAATCCCCCAAGCACCGCGGCAGCTCTCCGAAGGACGGAGAGTTAAGGTCTCCGAGCCCCGTGCATTATTAGTCAAAAGTCTTCCACAATACACAGCTGAACTCTGTAGTCTCTTGAAAGGTCGCACATTTCACTCAGCTGACAATTTGGCTGCCTTTAGACTATATATCAATATAACTGTTGTCTTGACTACAAGTTGGGAGCTTTCGAATCCAATTGACCCCAGTTTATTGCTTCGGGAATCACCCAGTCGTGAACCCGCTGCCCTCACGCAGCCGGTTTCGGTTCACGCAGCCAGACGGGTGAGCAGGTAGCTGCAGCCTTTCTGTAGGAGAACGTTACTGAAGCCTGACCTGGAAGAGTGCTGGGGCAGGGTAGTAGTAAATATTTAACATGTGTTTTGTATTTCCTCTAAAACATAAAAGAACTCAAACATGCACTAGCTACATTTTCTTAAGCGAGCTTCACTTCAAGCTTCGTCTCAGCCTCAGCAAACCAATATACTGAGATTTCTTACAGTAAAATCTCAATGAAGTTGTTATCTGCCTGTAGATGCTCTAGCAGCCAATAAAAGTAATGAATTAATATATGTGGTAGCCACTCATCCCATCACCTCCCGACTGCCAAAATCCTTCTGGAAGCCTCAGAGCACAGAATATCATTTCCCTGATATCGCTGACACAAAATTGTATGCACGGCAAAAATAATTCATCCTGAAGCATGTAGCTTTTCAAGCATGTCAAGGGAACCTTCTTGCACTAATAAAAAAAAAAAAAACCCACACAAAAAAAAACCACAAAACAAAAAAACCACACAACGACCAACCAAAAAACTCAACTTTAATGCCTGTCTACATTTCCTTTTTCCTTTAAAGGTTAAATCCAGAAAAAACTGTATATTTTTTCCTCATAGGATATCTGGCCCTGTAATCATAACAAATTTTCCTGTCAGAAGTTACTCAGAAGCAATAATATATTCATTTTCACAGGGAAATATATTTCTAATTGAAGTTGAAGTGGTCAGTGTTTTTTAATAAATGCGTTTATGTTTTAAAGTCGTAGCAATACAAGTACAGAAAACCCAGAAGCGACATCTAGTTTAAGGCACCCAAAGATCACAGAAATGCCTGACATGACATAACATTGCCTCCGCAACCGCAGCTCCGCCATCTTGCGCTGCTTCTTTATTTACACGTCTCATTACATCATCAGCATTTTCCCATGTGCTTCTGCCTCCCTGTGCACATGGGATGAATCCTTTTTATTTAATGAGCATGTATTTAATATTTTGGCTTTGCCTCATTTTTCAGTGTGTCTGAGGCCTTATCTCCTGCCTACTGTCCAAACACTGCTCTGAATAAAGAATTTTTCATTTCCTTTGGGCTTTTCTCTGCTGTTTGTCACTATCTGAATGCTTCACAACATTAATTAAACTGACAAGGTAAGGCAGCAGTATTATCTGCATTTTACACATGGGGTACTGAGGCACAGAGAAGTTAAAGTCAAAAGTAAAGCTAGCCATAAACTTCACAAAAAATATTATAGTTGAAATACAAATTACAGAAGAAAGCATTGCCTTTAAATGAAAGCATTTAACGAAGACCTGAACAAGAACCACAGGTTTCGGGTGAACGAAGTACAGAGTAAAAAGCCAGTCATTCCAGTCTGAAAACAGAAAATGGCATTTCCATTTAGCAGATGGAAACTTCTTTGGAAGTTTGAATTTACAGTTCCACCCTGAAAACTTGGGAGAGTTAGAAACTTTTAAGGTTTTTTGGCTCGATTGCAGTTAAAACCAGCTCCTCATGTTAGATGTTCAATGTTGGGCTTAGCTATGCAAATGTATTAAAGGAATTTGAAGTGAACCAGCCCAAAGGCAGTGTTAAGGGAGCTAAACTAAAGGTTTCCAAACGCCAGTGTTGATAAAGAAGCAAACTTCCCTCTCTGTAAGTTCGGATAACTGAAGGATTGATTTAGCACACGTTTCTGTACGTGCCTCTGGAGCGGTGCAAACAGCTCCATTTTGGAGCCCCGATGCTTTGATGGGATCTCCACTCTTCCACTGTTCAGCTTTTCAATATTTTTCATTACCAGAATAAAAAGTTCCATTTAAACTCCATAGCCCTAGAGCAATTGAGAGAATGGCACATGTAGCATCTGACAGGTCTGTGACAGACCCCAACATTACTGGCAAAGTAAAAGCAATTTTTTGTGCAGATCGCAAATTTTCAGAAGCCTGCATCTTCACCCAACATGGGCAAGAACTACTCAGAGAATAACCTGTAGGACCTAAAAAAAAAGTCAAGCCAAAAATTACTACTGAGGGGGTTTTGCATTTTTTTCAGCTATAAACAGCCACAGAGTATTATTATACATCACCTGGGTCTGTTACCAAATATGATTCTGTCCCTTCTTGATGCTGTGAGTGTCTACTCACACAAAAATTCACTGAAAGAGATGAATCTAATAGAAATCATCCCAGTGAGGGGTAAATGTAGGTGTCTGATTGTGTTTCTGCAAGTAACGGAGATTTCCGAATGCTCCAGTAACTGTGATCTCCTCTTGACAAGACAGAGCTATGTGACTTTGTGCCAGTATGTGCCGGGATCTGATCTTTTGAAAATACAGTTTCTCAAGATAATTTACAGACTTCAAAAGCCAAAAACATTTTCAAAAATAAATTACAAGATACGAAGGCAAAAATCTTTAAAATGCTTGCAGAAAGTGGTGGCTTAAGGACTCAAATTGCCAAAGAAATGTCATAACAATTTCTCTGAAAATATTTTCACCTTATTATCCATAACCTTCTAATCAGTTCCAGAATCCTCCACTTCTTTCACTCTCTACAAACTGCTACTAAAAAATAGCAAGTTACTGAGTACAAGAATACACCTCAACTAAATTCCTTAACAGCATGTCAAGTGCACAAATAATTTAACAGCTAATGGCAAATTCCACAGCAATACATATATATTTATTAATTTCAATCATTCAGGCCAGGGAGGTATGAAGAAGGGCACTGTCATTTAGGGCTGTAATTAATCATCCTGGACACTTCATTGTCAGGGAACATAAATCAAGAAGCAACTGTTTCTCCTATCTGAGCGATATGTAACCAGCATTAACACAGTGACAAAATCTAATGCTTGTCAGTAACCGATATATATTTTATCTACCTTTGACACCTAAGATGCAGGGCTGTTTCATACGAGTGCCCTCCACCTCTGAATTTATTTTCTGGATGCAGAGCACATACTTTAAAAATATTAAGAGAGCATAACAACAAGGCTGAAGAAAGAAGTTGGCAAACACCAAGATAGAAAGTTTCTGAAGAAGAAAAAAAAAAGGAAAAAAAAAAATCAATACAAGGCATAACAAATACATGTTAAAAATTAGATGGGACAAATGACCATTTGCAGGACAGTGTCAGGCAATTCCTAAGTTGTAAAACATTTGTAGACTAGCCACCAGTTTAGCTCCATGTACGCCTTTGTTAAATATCCACTGGGCCATTAAAAGAAACATGGAAGTACAAACTAGGCTTAAAGCACTGCTTTAGGCACTGGCTTAAAGCACTGCTAAAAAAAGGGGGGAGAAAACATGAAGAACCAAAGCTTGTTTTCAAAAAAGGTTTCTATGAATCTGTAGGTATCCTGACCATCCCCATGGTGAGGATATTCCGGATGCCAGTAGAACTGGGCACATGAATCTGGAAGCGTAGAAGGCAATGCTTTTAATTGCGCGCGGTCAAGATTTTACAGCCCCTGCAGTTCTTAAAGGCGTAGGTATTATCCCCGTTTCAAAACTAGATTTCATGAAGTCAATTCACCCAAAGAAAGCCGGGAAGCTGAGTTCAGGCCGAGCTCTTTTCCACGGAGTCCACAGCACCGGCTGCGGGTAGGCCCGGACCGGGGGGCGACCACCTCCAGCAGAACTTTCAGAGCGATAATCGTCACCGCAGCTCACCACCTCCACCCAGCGCTGCCACCCCACCCTCCCTCTCGCCCTTCAGCCGGCACGGCTGTATCCACCTGGCACTGGGAGGAGGCAAAAGCCCTAAATCTTCCCAGGACAGGTATGAAAATGAAGCACCTTAACACTGCACTGGAGCCATCCTGCTTAAATCTTGCTGAACTGGTGAACTGAATTCAATTTACCGGCGTCAGAGAGACTTAAAATTGTTGAAATACAATGAAGTGTTTAGTTAAACAAAGCAAAGAATACAATTATGATATAGTGTCTTTTCAAAAGAAAAATTTTCTGGAGCCTACCAAGGCCTGGCTCTGAGCTGTGGGGCTCAGGTACCCCCCCAGTTCATGGCAGAGGTCACCATCATTCTCCAGGTATGACATTGCCTATATGCCACTCCAAGTCACATGAGAAACATGAAATAAGAATGACTAAAATTTCAAATTTTCACTCCTTTAAAAAGATTATTTTAAAATGTAGATATACAGGAGCATTTATTATCTTTAATAGTTGCTTCAAGCTACCATGAACACACTACCCAAAACATCCATGCACAACCAGGCTTACGAGAGATCTGCATTTGAAGAGATACAAGTCTTGCACAAACAGCTTATCTGAAGCTCATTCAAAAGCTTGAACTTCTTAAAAAATCTTGTTAGATTCTGGAAATGACTGTCAATGTCATTTTACGGGCAGTACTTCCATCTCCAGCTACTACCACATGCTCCTCATATTATTCAAAGCATCTCCTACCAGCAATACTATCATTCATCCAAACACAAATTACTTGGGTATTACTTTGATCCACAGGTAGAAGCTGGACCAGGTTTGGGACTGGTACTACTATCTAAAGCACCTGAGAGAGAAATAACTGTAGTGGCAGGTGTTCTGAGTTCTCAAAACTCAGAAACTTTTGGGTTTTTTGAAGGGCCAACCTGAACACAGCCCAGTATCTGCTCTGAAATAAAACAGTCATAAACACAGCTCATCACCTGAGATTAAACACAGTTCAAGACTCCCAAAGACAGCATTAATCCCTTGGCTTTTAAATATTTGAGATCTCAGCACTTAAATTCTGCCAGTAACGATCCAACCTGTAACTTATTTCTTAGCCTACTTATTCTCAGACTACAAATTTTATATCCCAAATCAAACCTAAATATACTGATTGCAATCTACCACAGAAAAAAATAGAACTGTGTGATTAAATAAGAAATTTTACTATCAACAATATGTAGAGCAGAAAAATATATTTACAACTGCATTACTGCCTGAACCCTAAGTGCTAAGGTGGAATTTTACCCACAGGCAATAACTATAAACCTAGGTCTGAGATAATCCATTTGTAAAATACTAAGCATACAAGATATGCTTTCAATCTTTGATGGAAGCATTCTTCTCCACAGCACAATTTACGTTTAAATTCATATTGTAGGGAATCAAGTACTAAAAATAAATGTCAAGGTTTTCTTCACTGAATTTTTTCTTAATTAGATACAAGTGTTTTGCCTAACCCTTTCATATTATCACTTCTTTCCAAAAATTACAAAAATTTCTTTAATTATTCATGATATTTAATTAATGGGAAGTGCCTCAAATTGCTTTTGTTAAGAAAATAAGAACAGGCTGTTTACATTTAGCTGCTGGGATACAGGAAATAAAAGGAAAGAAATTCCTACTGATGCAGTAAGTACCAGATAGTTCTGATGAAACCGAGCAAAACCATACACGTTCCATATCATGTATTACTCTCCTGGACTTCTCCCCACTCCAGAGGGAAGAGAGCGCTCGGGACCTTCCTCCACGGGAACGTGGTGCTGGAGGCAGTGACCCACCCGCCTTCGGCCGGTCCCATTTCTCTTAACATCAACCCCAATAAATTCTTTGGCTTAGAAACCCAAACGCTCTGGGCTCCTTACAGAGGATAACGACAACATTTAAGAAACTCCTGACCACCTAAACGAAAAAAGCTTCTTGAGCGATAAAGTAGCATTTCCCAAAAAGGAATACCTTCTAAATAAACTCTATAACTAAAGAGGTCGAGGGGGCCTGGATCGATGCGGCAGCCGACGGAGCCGCAGGCAAAGCGCCCGGCGGTGACGGGGAGGAGCAGGACCACCTCCCACCCGGGCGGGAGCAGCAGCCGTGCTGCCGCGCACGGCTCTCCGAGGCGAGTCCCGACAGACGAAAGATGCACCTACAGCACTCACGGCCGTGACGGACTGCTGCGTGGTCCAAGCCACCGGGTTTCAAAGCATTTTTGCCAAGGTAAGTAAGGGACAGGCATCTATTTTGTTCTTTTCTCTGATGGCTGCTAGGACAAAGGATAGGTATTGCCACGGGCTGTTATATACACACACTGAACAAATAAATATTTTAAGCAGTACGGAAAACTGTTCAGTAGTTCCCTAGCAATACTTTGTTTTGTTTTGGCAAAAGACATAATAAGAATAAAGTTAACTGGCTAACTTCTTCACAGTTAAGGCAGAAAAACAATCAAGTAAAAAGATTTCACTGAGGAGCCATGCTGTCCCTGACGGCTGCACTTGAAAATTGCTCGAGTTAAAGTACTTCATACCACAACCCAAATTCCTTCATAACTGTCCCAAGTACCACAAACAAAAAGGTATCAAGGACTGTTTGCACTCACCAAGCTCAGCTGCAGCTCCAAGCTATTTCAAAACCAGATGTGTTAAGATCTCCCAGACTGATCAGGTTCATTTTTAATTCAGAAAAATCTATTTCTGCACCTGGGCTTTATATCCTATTATGCTTCTAAAAGAACTTAAGACTGCATAGGTTTAGCCAACTTACTCTGCCAAGCACATGCTGGTATAATTCCATTCCAGCTGATATCATTACACAGAGTAATTTCACTCATTGTATCTCGTTAGAGTTAAATGTGCTGCTAATTTGTGAAATGTTTTGCCTGACCTGTCAAATCAGCTGAATACTTTCATGCCCTTTCTTCTTTTTAGCATTATAACTAATTCAAGGTCATTTATTCCACTTCATTAAAACCAAAAGTTGATCTGAAAAACAATACCTGTTAGAGCTTGTATTGGATCAAGCATCGCCTCCTCTGTGAAGCCGCCAAAGGACAGCAAAAGTCAGAATGTCATTTATTTCTAAATTATCACCTCCTTTGCATTGATTTATTTTTCAGATAATTTACACATCTTTTCCTGATTTTACATTTGATCTAAAATGCCCCGCTCAGCAGCCCAGTGCAATGACAGCGAGCCTCCAACAGAGATCCTCACCAAACACGGGAGGATGCTCAGCAGGAAAACTGGCTGGGAAAGGGACATCCCATCTCTCCCTGCACAGCAGATTGAGAAGCCTTATCTAGAGGATCATCAGCTGTGAACATCCAACTCGGTTCAAATTTAGCACACCTTAAAAGCAACCAGAAGCCATTACAACTGCATTTCCTCATTCAGCCACTGGTCCCGATTCACCCGTTTTAGTCCAAAAGCACAAAGTTATCTTCTCAAAACCTCCAACTCTCAAGAAAGAAAATAAATAGCGATGACAGATTTTGAGAAAAATCAACAGGCATAGCAAACTACTAAATACAATTCCTAAATTAAGCAGTGTAAAGGTGAGAGGAATAAAAAGACATTGACTTTTCTTGGCACAAGCACAAACTTTCCCCTTAACCAAAAAGGCAGAAGATGGGTGAAGGATTTTAGGTTTTTTCCCTTATATTCATTAGTAAAACTTTAATTTGGGAAATATCTGTATTTTCAGCCCAAATTCCTACCTAACAATTTTTCCTCAAATTATTAAAACCTTGGTGTGCAGATAACACCACCAAGAAAGAAGAAAACTTTAGGCCTTCTTTTGAAGTCATCTCTGGCACTTGGGTAACTGGCTGATGCGATCTGAGCACTTAGCAATTACCTTTAGGAAACTCATGAAGACTGGTCAAGGTCCTCAGTCACAGGCAACAGGCAACCAAGATCCCAGTTCAGAAAAGAAAAGAGCAGCAGGAGGTGGGCAGCTATATATTAGCCAGCTCTACCTCCACCCCTGAAAACAGCTGGGAGCAATCAGGCAGTGAGCAAACCCAAGGAGATGTGTCACGGCTGACATAGTTTTGTCAAGAGCAAATCACGCCAAGCCCAGTTCGTTTCCTTCTGCAGCAAGGTCGTAGGATCAGTGGATAGAGCAGCCTTAGGTGTGAGAAGGATTTTGACCCTGTCCCACGCGATATTGTCGCAGGCCACCAGCAGGAACCCTCGTCTTCGGGGCGCTCAACTGCTCGTATAACCCACTGGGAAACACGAAGAGCAATTACGGACGGCTCACTGTCAAACCACCCGCACGTATCAAGGGAAGCCCACAGGGGTTTGCCAGGCGTCCAGCACCGCTCAAAATTTTCACTAATGATTTGGGTGATGGACCAGAGAGTACGCTGATTAAATCTCCCCATGACAGCAAGCTCAGAGAGACAACAAATACACATGGGAAGGCAAGAGCAGAATTCGAAATGACCTCGCCAAACTTGAAAACCAGCCTGGAGGGGGAAAAACACCCCAGCACCCCAAAGGATGCAATTTGATCAAAACGAGTGCAAAACCGTACACTCCGGTGCTCGTACGGGGCAGCACCCCCCTGCTTGCCAACAAAGCCCCGAGGAGCTGATCACCCCCCCCGACTTCCACAGCCCTGGGGCTGGCACTAGCACTGCTCGTCGTTCCAGGTGGACTTGTTTCCCACATGGTAGAGGCTGAAGGAGCCGACATTTTCCTAGTTTTCACCTCCATCACAAAAGCTGCCGGTTAAAATAACTTTACCTCACAGGAAATAAGCTGTGCAGCCACTGTCATTAGCGTTAATGCAATCTTGATTACCAAGTCCTGCCCTGTGGGACACCTGCTGTTTCTCAATATTTCTGTCTCGTAATGCCATCCCAGGAAAAGTTTGCCTTAATAAATGCTTACTATGACAGTTAAGAATAAGAAATCATGCATCTCATCTCCCTCAGCCTCACACATGCATTGATTACAACCTAATGAAGTTTATAAAAATTAAGCGATGTGGTTACAAATACTGACTAGAGAACTCTGGAGTAATGATAAATCATGCCTCTAATGTCCTCATTTGCAAAAAAGAAATGATGCCATTAGTAGCGTAGTTCAATCCTGAGCAGTCGAAGCTTCGGTAACAAAATCTGAAACTTTCAAAGGCAATGAAATTCTCTACTTTTTAACAGTTATCCTGGTAAAACCAAGCTTAAGCTTAGGAGAGAAATTATTAATAAAGTTACGTTCTCTATTTTTTCCACAGATATTTGCCAAATCATTTCTCCAACCTTTAATCCCTGTGTCACAAAGCTAAGAAATATAATTGCTATTTAATTAAAGCTATATTAGGAAGGGAAGACCCGCTTTCAGATTAAACCTGGGGTATGCACCGGTAACTAAAATGCGTATCCTGAAGCAGATGTACAGCTGGATCGTGGTTCGCTTGGACAAGCTCATAAACTTATGTTGGCTACATGATGCTTTTCAATTTCAGGTGGGATCACAATAAAAGCAGCTAAGCATGAGGAAAAATCATCATTGCACCAAGCCTTGCTAGAGCACAGGGAACGCTGACGTTGCCCCCAGCACGTTTTTTCTGCTCCATAGCAGAGCTGCAAAAACAGAAATCGGAGAAACACTGCCAAGTGTTGCTGAGACTGAGCGGAAATGAAGGAAGGTTTGCAAAGCCTAAACAGTGATTTTGAAAGTGCTAGAAAAGGGGTTGATGGAAGAGGTGTGCTAATTGAGTATCTTACCTGGAAAAATATGAGAATAAATAATAAAATACTGATAGAGGCATGTCCAGAGTCAGGGAACGGATAAGAAGCACCTCACTTAAAATGTTTAAAATTAAGTTAGAAAGCATAATAGCAAATGTATTTTACATTAACAATGGGAAAAACATGGATTATTGAGGACCACATAACTAATTATGCATTTGTATGATACATGATTTTCTAATACCAGTTTCATAAAATATTGCAGTTATGGACTTTTGTACTGCATCAGAAGATAGTCTGCTTATTTCTAACACCGATGACAGCCAACAGAGGATATTCAGAGGGGAGAAAAAATCCTTTTAAAAAAAAAAGCAAATATAATTTGGGGTGCCACCTGTTTAATCTCTGGTATTAAGCCAAAAAAGGAATCTCAGGGGTGAGCACTATCTCAGGGAGACGGCTGACTCCCTTCTCTCTCTGCTGTTTCTCACCTGCCCGTGCAAACCGTAACGCCGGAGGCCTTGAGCGGCGGGCAGGGCTGGCGGCCACAGCCCGCGAGTAATTCAGGTGACGCAAATGAGGGTCCTGAGCAATAAAATCTTTAAAGAACGCTGGAACGCCACCGGCATTTTTCCCCCCTCTAGGTAAGAGGAAGACAACCCGTGACCATGGTAGGATTTTCCTGGAGTTAACATCAGAATTTTCATTGACATTTACTTGGACAACTTCACAACAGAAAGATCGCGGGAGCTTTCTCCAGCGCTGCTTCTGAAATCGCCTCCTGCTGTACTCATCACGCCCAATTGTATATCACTTCCCCGTGAGTAATAAAAGCAATTCACTTCAGCCAGGCTTCCAAATTATATGGGAATCATGTTTATAACAGGTTTCTATTATTTGCATGCTTTTATTAGCACAAGAATATCCCCAATGAAGAACACAGTGTTCCTTTAAAATCCTGCTTTCAGAGCAGCAAACTTTGAAGGCAATCTCTGAAATATGTAATTTACAAAATTACTGTAATTGATGTAACTGTTATGTTGAGAAGTGTATAAGTTCAGAAGGTTCCTATATAATGCATTTCTGTTTTAAAAGTGCTATCTTCTTGTGAATAATGGAGCATAGCTAATAACCTGTCTTTCACCAGCAACCCAAGTCAAGCAAGTGGCAGGGCCAAGTTGCAGAGCTTGGGGAACGTGTCATTTTCTCATTTGACAAGTAGATAGATGAAATAATTCAAATTAAATAAAAATTAGACCAAACCTTTACACAGCCAGCAACCTTTTCAGAGGTGTGAAATTTCACTTGCCTTGGAGTAAAATGTTATGTCTCAGCTACCTGAAAGACCGAATAACTGCTACAAATGGATAGGGATTTTCTGTGGTCAGGTGATAAAAATTTCTTTCTTTTAAGGAGGAAGCTCAGTACTCTTTCCATTATGCCTCCGGGAAGTGTGAAGACCAAAGAGACCTCAGTTGTTTCTACATTACTCTTAAATGGTTAAGATCTAACAAATGTCAGTATGTGTCAATAAAGAGGTGGCCACCATTATAATAAAAATTATACCAGGCACGTGGCATACACACATAACAATTCTTTTTAATCAATTTTATTGGAAACTACAGTCATACCTTTAAAACATTTAGTGAATTGACGTATTTCTACAGTCAGCGCTGTCTTAAAGATTGTTCAGAAACCTTTGCTGTTTGAAATGGCTGTTGTTCATTGACTTGCGTAAAGTAATTGGCACTATAATTTTATACCTGTCAAAAATCCAATACACAGCATTGACTAATTGCTATTTTGTGTGCTCAGAAAGGTATAAAATCAATTTAACCATTCTGGAAATCAACAAATTCTTTTGTGAAGCTGCAGAACAGTAAACATAATTATATTTACTACTGCCAGTCTTTGTTTTTAGTCTTTGGGGGAGGCAGATTTGCTTATATCATACATAATCTTATAACAATTCTGAGACCAATCTGATAAAGTGCTTAAACCACTCCTACATTACCAAGAGCCCTCGAAGTCCGTTAGCTTCTACGTGAGTTTATGGTTTGCACGACTTCTGAAACGATGCAACCTCTCACCCTGCTGAATCCCCAGTGATTTCCATTTTCCTCTCCTGGTCTTCACATCCTACGCCTGAATCAAGGAACTTCAAAAAACTGTAAGCTTTTTAGGATTTGTAAGTGAGTATATGGCAAGGCACATACAAATCGTGTGATTTGACAGGCTATTGGAAGAGACGTAAAAAATACTGGGAAATACTCCCTATTTCTTGCGCCTCATATTAAACAGCCTTATTCAGTCTCATCAGCTGGCGTGTGCAGGGCAAGAAATAATGTTATTTTCCTCTTCTTGTGCCTCCTGCTACCATGCTCTAATACCACTCCCACTGAAACAAGCAACAATGTTTTCCTTTAATGCCACTTTATCAGAGCCTGGAAAGAAATTAATGAAGCTTGAAATGCTACCATCAAATTTCATGTCTCTGTATTTCAAAAACCAATGCATCTGTCCTAATTTTACAATGTGTTTGGGCAGAATATTTTCTTCTGTGAAAATAATGTTCCAAACACTATTGACTGCAGGGTTTATTGGCAATTGAAGTGGATTCTTGTAGATGCAAGAAATAAAAGGCAAAGCAAAAATAGTTACAAAGCGAAATAAAAATGCTATTATCAACAGGTAAAAAGAGGAAGGATGCCATTCACTGCAGAAAACAGTGGCGCTGAGCAAACGTGCGAGCACAGATTTCCGCAGCTTGCAATAACACTTCTGCAATAAAAGAAACAAGCAAGGGCACTAACGCTCTGATAGCTAAGGGAAACAGATGTTACGTGCATTCTTAAATAAGTTTCCGATTCTGCTATATCAGTCAGCTATCACGTACCCAGCAGAAGTTTAAGCCCAGCGTCACTCGTAAAAGGAACGAGCCCAGAGAGCCGCGGGCGGCCGCCACGTCCCGGGGGCGGCGGGGGCGGGAGGAGGGACGAGGCTCGGCCACGGCCAGGCTGGAATCGTGCAAAGGAATTTTACCTTTGGGGGGGGGCCGGATTTCGTACGACGAAGAAGCCGTGGCTGCTTCGCTACCCAGAGCTATCTGGTTTTGTGTATACAGAAAGCATTTTACTGAAGGTGACCTGCCTTGCAAGGGCATAAACACACCTTGGGAGTGGAGGCAACATAGAATTGCTTTTGCCTGGACGCAACATCCAGCTCCACCAGTGGTCCCGCTTTCTAAGAGACATTACCTGTTCCAGAGGGATGGGTCTTTAAGCAGAAAGCCCCTTCCTTTTCTACTCTTTGATATAACACAAAGAAATCTCTTTCTCTTTGTATTTGCCGTCTTAATACATTCAAGCAGTTAATCCATAACATGACAACGGCAGCATGAAAACAGACTTACAGCTTAGTTTTAATAAGCATTAATACATTTATGCTGGTTTTGGCAGACCGGCCTTCTACTAATACTTGGCTTCCCAGATTACATCCACAAAAATTAATGATCTGTCACCACACTTGGCTATGTTCTAATGAAGCAGTTAGTCAAGTACGAGTAAAGTCAGGTGTAAGAAGCTGCCTCTTCCCATTTGCAATAAAGCCTTTCCCCCTGCTTTGCTAACAAATTAAATTAGTTGAGAGTAAAAATTTAATTACTGTCATGCACCATCTTTGTATTTGTGATCAAATAAGCGCGTCTCTGTGAGCTTTGTAGTCCCTTGCTTTACTGAAATGGGAGAGAGGCAAGATAAACCTAGCTGAATACCAGAACAGATTTTTTAATTACTGTTTTCTCCAAGCAAAAAATTCTTGGGGAAAAAGGTTTTATTTCCTTCATTTAAATAAAAAAAGATTCCTTCGGCAGTGTGGTAGCAACATTGCCATTTCATGCCTGAATCAGAGGAACACAATTATATCTGCCTAATATGCTGTCCTGGAGCCAGACAGAGGGACAACGATTTAATAACAGAGGTCACCTTTCGGCGGAGGTCCACACTTTAGGGGCTGTGCCGTAGGAGGGCACGGAGGACGGCAAGGGCAGCAATCTGCTGCTTAACACAACGGCTACGGCGACCGGACAGCAAGAAGACAGGGAGAAAACGCGTCAAACAAAGCAGCCTTCAAAACGTATCCTCTCAGCCGTGCCACCACAAATTTGTCTTACCTACTGCTGATCAATTCCAGGCCAAATCTGAGGCGGTTTGAGGAATTATTCTAGGACAGCTTTTCACTCACCAGCTCTTTCCGTCCCTGAGGAGCCTTGCGCCCTTTTTTCCCCACCTGGGTTAGGGCTGTTTTGCTGACGCCCTTCCAGCGGCCAGATTAGTGCCCCTGACCCTGAAACGGCAGTAGCTCACGCGAAGTGAGCACGGAGAGGGGGCTGAGCCTGGGAGAAGGGCTTGCATTTTCCAAGGGCAAAACATAAAATGGAGATATTTCAATTACGCAGGAAAAGACTGAGTCTCGCTTGTGTAGGTATGACTGAGGGAGGTGTGTTGGAATTAGACCTAACCATGGGCTGATATTCATGTTTCAGAGCAAGAGGTCTTCACAATACAGCTCATGCCCCAGGAGGTCTTCTGGGACATGGTAAAGTGCAGGAGAAGAGGGCTTTTGGAGCACACCTGCTCAGGGCTAACGCATTCGGTTACTGCTCTGAGACAGAAATCGTGCAGTGAGCCTGTCATTTGCACCACGTCATCCAGCCGTTGAGGACCCTTGCTGCCTGTACACTGACAGTGTCCTAGCTGTTCGTTATTTTGATGTCAAAGCCAACAAAACATCCCCGAGGATCAAGAACAGCATCATGAAAGAGAAAATAATGTTCAGTCCTGTGCTGTGAAAAGAAGATAGAAAAATAGGTCTGAAAAAGGCCTGGAGGCCATCCCGCCCATGATGGACTTGCTCGGTTCATGTCAATTGGCAAGAAGCTCCAGCAATTAAGAGCTTGGCTTCCCCAGGACACACAGTCCTTCTCTTGCAGAATGATGTCAGCTGCATTGCATGCTGTCGCTGTTGAATTCATCCTACCTACTGCCAAGGGAATGCAATTAAAAAGACTGGGAACTAAAACAAAAATGAAGTATTTAATGCCTAAACACAGTACTCGGGAGAAAGCTGCTAAAAACATATTATTTGATCACAGAAATATAAATGCTCTGAATTTCTCAATACCTCTAATACAATCACGTACAATACTAAAATGCCAGGTGACTGGCACTCCGGTATAACATGCATTGTACCAGAAACTCAGAATAACTGAATATGTTCTACTTATTGTACTTTAAAATACACTATACTTTTCTTCACAACGAAGGGAGCATTTTGCGCTCTTTTGTGCCATTTTCATAGCAACCTGTCGTGGTTTAACCCCAGCCGGCAACTCAGCCCCACGCAGCCGCTCGCTCACTCCCCAACGGCGGGATGGGGGAGAGAATTGGGAGGGTAAAAGTGAGAAAACTCGTGGGTTGATTTAAAGACAGTTTGATAGGTAAAGCAAAAGCCGTGCGCACAGACAAAGCAAACCCAGGAATCCATTCCCCACTCCCCAGGGGCAGGCAGGAGTTCAGCCATCTCCAGGAGAGCCGGGCTC
>JAVJGG010000037.1:22815282-22872148 GCA_035590195.1 Aviceda cuculoides | reverse complement strand
TGGCTCTGGGTAAGCCCTGCTCAGCAGGAACCAAAACATCCCTGTGGTATCAACGCTGTTTCAGCACAAATCCAAAACATAGCCCCATACCAGCTACTGCGAAGAAAATTAACTCTATCCCATCCAAAACCAGCACACAATCTCACTTTAAAAAAAAGTACAAGCAGTTCTAAAATCTTTAATTTCTTGCTCTATAATCCTGTGAAAATATTTTCCTTAAATCTGGTTTTCAGTCATATCTCTTAAACAGTCCCTGAAATCTCAGTCAAGACTCGTTTCCTGCGCTATGAGGATATATATGTAGCATAAACATATCCATGCCTTGAAGACCTCGCAGTTTAAACAGATGTGACAATGTATTATTAACTTCCCTGCAACTGAAATCAGAACTGTGTTGAACTGTGCTAGAGCTAATAACAGCACTTTGCTGACAGACAGCATCCACAAATCAGCTAATCACGTAAACACTTGGCTTCCTAACTGTTTATGGGTGATAATACAGCTGCATACACATAAAAATTGTCGCATATTAACCCCAGTTCAAGAAGTTTTCTTACAAATTTTAGGAATAAGTCCAAGGGCAACGCCGAGCTAAATTAACTTGTTACCCCAGCACAGAGGGCTATAGAGATGGGCTAAGCCCTTCCCCCGCAGAGAGCGAGATGGCCGTGCATCGCTGTGGGATTTACATCCCTTCCTGCTGGTCCTGGTGGGAATGGGGGGTGCCGGGGACATTCTCCCCAGCCGGGTGCCACCTTCGTGTAACGCCACGACACCCCTCAAGACTTTGTGGCCGTGCTAATACCAGGCCAGGTACGGTGATAAACTCCAGCCATTCAGCTCGTTTTATTTTGATAGTCAACTTTTCAACCCATAATACGGCAGCAAGCCTTCGTGGCCCGTGCACAGCTTCCGGGAAAAGCAAGGAAAATAAAAGGGAACTTGCATCACAGCCTCGATAATCGATCCTGCAGCTGCCGAGCGCCGACGCGCGAATTACCCCAGCGTTTCTGCCTCCTCTCGCCGTTGGCAGGAGCTGGCCGCTGCCCCGCGGCGCCGCGTCACCGGGGTTTGTCGGCGGAACGCTGGCCGGGGACGGTGGCCGGGCCACCGGTGGGGTGGCCGGTGGGGAGGAGGTCTGCGTGCCAGCGGGCCAGGGCGCGGAGGGGGGGCGAGGAGGGCGTGCTGCAGAGACAGGCCGCCAGCAACGCAGGGGAGGACGGCCGGAGGGGCAGCGCGGGTGCGCCCCGCGTTTCGAAAGGGCAACGGGGACCCGCAAGAGGTCCCGCCGCATCCCCCTCCTGCAACTGCCCACCTCCCCTTATGGCGGAACTGCTCTTGAATTATTGGGCTACGGTCCGCTGCGCTCAAAATCTAAAGCATTTCTCTCGACCTGACTACTCCCAGTCAGATCATACATCAAATAAATCCCCAGGGACAATCCAAACCCCATCAGCCTCCAAGAAGCTTTTTCTTCATCTGTAACAGCAAGACATTTCTGAGAGCTGGAAAAACAGTTATGCAGTTCTCTGCACTTTTCCTCGCTCTGGTGTGTTGGCTATGATTATGTTAATGATTTCTTTTTCTTTTTCTTTTTTTGCCCTAGTACTGACATGCTCAATATTTCTCAAATACTCTCTGCAGGAAGAGGTGCCATTTGGGATGGCAGAACTGAACTAACGTACAACAGAGGAGACACTTGGCACATTCTCGTCTGAAACCTGGAATTTTATCTCTAATTTCTTCATTATTTGTACTGGAAGTGACAAGGGTGGACTGAGATTTGTGGTTTCTTCACATCAGTGGCAACCCAGATGTCACCATCCCTGTGTCTTGATAATTAAAATAAAGAGCAAATAGGGGCTTTCCCCCTACTAGGCCATTGAAAGTTAGGTGGAAAAGAGTTTCTTTTTCCTTAAACTCTGCATATTTTCAATACTTTGCTAAAAATGTGTAAACAAAGGGCCTTTTTGTTCCTAATCTGGCAAGTCTACTTACCTCCTGATAACTCCAAGAAGTGCCTAAAGACTTCAACGGGCAGCTGGACGCACATCAGCAACAGAGCTCCAAAGCTTTTCCTCTGAGCCCTACGGTGAGTCAAACACTAAGCTTTTGGGCACTCAAATTCAAAACGTGCTCTTTACTCCTTGACTGCAGCCTGGACAATCCTGTTACCATTTATGTCTGCGATAATCAGCTCCCCTGGAGACTGAAACTCAAAGGCAGCCGAGTGCAGCAGGATAAGCGGATATGGAAAGTCTTGTTCCACCCCCCCAGCTCAGCACCTGCACCAGAGCGTTCCTTATGGCACACGTTGTTCCAGCCGTGCTCTGCATTAGCGATCTCCCCACGGACCTTTTCCTATGGCACTGATCATGATGGTGTACGAGTGCCTCATACTCCTTTACTACATTTATTTGCACAACCGCTCTGTGTGGTAAGGTAATATTATTATCCTCACCCAAGCCCAGAATAAAAGGTCAAAACTACCCCCAAAGTTGGGTGAAGAGTCTAAGGTCCTAACATATGATTTTTCAGAGTATTTATCATTTTATAGTACACCACAAGCAGAGTGCAGCATGCAGGGGTTTTAACTGAAGCTGCACACGGTAGAGAGGACCTGTTGCACAGACCCTCAGCATCAGGGTATCTTTCGTTAGAGCCAATAGTAAAAATTACAGAGAACAACCTGAAATCAGCTTCCATTTCACCAATTCCTGGGGGAAAAAACCAGTCCAAAACCATCTGTTTTTGAAAAACACCTCTCCCACCTTGAACAAACATCAGTTAATCCCGACAGGACAGCAAATACTCAGTGTTTACACAGCAGCAGAAGTGAAGCAGTAGGGGAAAAATGGGATTTTTAATATTCTCCTCTACCTCCAGCAGCAAAAGCACAGAAGTATATCTTTCAAAACTGCTTCTTTGTGAATATGCATGAAACACAGGTAGCAGTGTGGAACGAGCTCTTCTTTTAATGGGTAGCTCATTTTTTCCACACACAAAAGAAAAAAACAGCATTAATTTTTTCAAATAGCCACAGCACATGCCATTGTCTTTTAATTTCAGGCAGAGTATATTGCCAAATACCGAACTTTGAAATCCTTAAATACAGGTAACCCCATTAAAGGTCATAGCTCCCACAAAGCCTAACAACAATCCAGCAAACCAAAAAGTAACCCAGAACTAAAAGTTAGGGCTAGATGATAGTATAAAATACACAACTTCAGAAGTGGAAATTTTTTCTCCCAGAATCTTCATCTTCAGGACTCGCATGCCTGCATCCGTCTGTCAGTCTGTCTGGACCAGGCTCTCGCCCACTCGGGAGGAATGGTAGCCCAAACCAAAGCACTGGGAGGGAGAGGAACCAGCTCAGATCACCATACTGCAAATCTGGGTGTGCCATTCAGAAATTCAGAGGTTAGGTGACATAACTGGTTTGTAAGATGACATATGATTCCTTCAGCTTTTTGCTGTTTAGAGACACGGGACTACAGCTGCTCAAAGAAGGTGTCCTAAGTGATGCCCTGCATAAGCTGCAATCGTGTCACCAGGGTGAATGACACAACGATAGGTAACCTGTTGTTGCTTCAAGAAATACACTTTATTAGCTGGATAGCATCAACAGCTCTGGTCCAGGCGTGCGTTGCAGTTAGAAACTTCATTCTGTGATTTATAACAGTCATTACATCTAAAGCAAATAGTTGCCTGGATACATAAGGAAAAAAAATCACATATCCATTGCAGTTCAATTATCTACTTTGCCTAAGGACTCTTACTTTTTGGATTTTTTCTTGCTCCTCCCCAAGAGTTCTCTATTTAGGATTCCACAAATTGCTTATTCCTTATACTTTGCCAACCTGGACCACAGCTGGCTGCATGACTTGGGGTTTTCCTTTCTCTTATTTTTCCTGCCGCTGTGAAATGGTGGGGGTTTAAAAATTAATTTAAAATAAAAGTTCATTAAAAATTGCAGGTCACTAGAACTCAGAAACTTAGATCGAAAACCTTTCATCTATTATGGTACTAGACTCACTGAAGCTCTCTCCTTCCCCTGCATTTGTGATCCCAGGCCAATCCTTACACCAAAAACTCCTAAATCCTACACCATTGAAGCCTCAGAGAAGGGCATCCTGATATTCTCATGTCTTCAACTTTTGCCTTTTCTGCTCCAGCCTCAAAGCAAGGTCTGTCCTCCAGCTGTGCCACACGCCAGTTCCAAACCAAAAGTAACTAACTGGGTACCTTCAAGGATCCTCTGTCCTTCTGTCCGTGCTCCTCCTCACCACCACCCTCTAACACAAGTAGAATGGTGTTCCTCAGCTCCCCAAAAGGTAAAGGTGGTGCTTTTCCCCTTACCACAAGAATTTCTGGTAAGGAAGGAGGGGTCAGGAGAATAAACTCTACCAGTTTTATGGGCGTATGAGCTGTTTTCCTGAAAACTCTTTCTTTTTGTCACATGCCTGAAAGAACACTCACAAATCAAAAAAATAGGACACGAGTTTCAAGGAATACATTTTTAATGCCCTCTAATTTCAATCCCAGGTACCACATCAGGCAACTTAGCAGGAACTTACACAGTTTAAAGGGCCCTTAAAAATTTCCCTTCGCATTCATACAGTGGAGTACCTGGCCTTGATTTTTGGCCTTAATTTTCAGCTGAAATTGGCATAATGAGGGCAATGAATGGTGTCTTTTCAGAAATCGTCTCAGAAACTCTGGGAAATTACTTACTGGAAACACTTTAGCCATTGTACTTTATCAGATAAAGAGGTGTTCATGCCATTTTTAAAGTCCATTTCGTTTAACCGGCCGTCTCTGAAAGGTGCTCTGAGGCTCTGCTGCCTGCCAGGGAAAAAGCAGCGTGAGCTAAGGGAGTCCTGCGGGCTTAAGCACGAAACCCATCTGTGACGCTCCATCACACCGCCCTGCACGCGGCGGTGGACTTTCTTGGTCACGGACACTGTTCTTAACGTGTCACACGCTGGCACTTTGCGAGCATGATGCAGACCCAAAACTTTGTTAAAAAATCAGGCTTGTCCATACGCCGTCCTGCAGAGCTGGGGAAGGTCCGCGCCGACCACCCAGTCCGGCCAGCAGCACTCGAAACGGAGTCCTCCCACCCTGAAGATAACTCAGTTACGTTTAACAGCAAAGTGATGTATTTGTAACCAAGGCAGAGCTGGTGTTTTCTGTAATACACGCTAACCGGCATGGACGCCAGTGGGGAGCAGATTTTATTGAGGCGAGAGGTTTAAAGATGAGCTCTCGGCTGGTGACACAAACCTCCTAGATCTCCTCCTTTGTAAGAAAACTTCCACATCTGCAGAAATCAAGTCATACCTCAGGGATCTTGGATGGCCTCCCAAACAATAGTTTCTCAGAAGGAAACTACACTAAATTACAACAATTAGGCAACCAAACCAGAAATTCTTCAAAGGGTTATTTTGACATGGTTATTTAAACTCTGTTATTCATTTGTTAAGAAAGATGTACAGTCGCTTTATATTTCGTAGAGAACAGGTATTCCATCATTATTTCTTCTACTCAGATAGTGAAATGACATGTGGCAGTTGTAAGGATTAATTTGCACTACATCTCACTGCTGCTGGCTGCTCCTCGGGGAGGAGCGAGGGGGGAGAGGGATGCGGTGTGGGAAAACATCCTGAAACATTTCAGTAAATTAATTAACAACGGAATGCTAAAATCTAATTAAGGAACCACCAGCTCTGAATCTCATTTGTGCTAACACTTACTTCTAGTATATTAAGAGATCTCAACCGAGCGGTGCCATTCAGGATCACACCCATAGCGTGCTCTCTCATTTAGTGACACATTTTTAGGATGCCGGTCCAGCCTACTACCAGGTCCTGTTGCTCTAAACTCTGATCTGCCCCTTGCAAGGCTCATCTCTCAAAACAGGGATTAGGTGCAGGAAAAATGTACTTAACTATTGCTAAGCTGGGTGGATATTGAATTTTCAGGCTGCGGATGCTGAAATGAGAAAAAGGCACGTTTCAGACTCCGCTCGCACCTTACAGAGAACTCCGATTTGTCCAGTGTCCCTCCTGATTTACACCAGAATACGTGAACAAGAATCACGTTCAGTGACACAAAATCAAGCCAGGCAATGGAGGGATACACAGGGTTACAGGCCCAAGCTTCACACCGGGTTCAGCAAACCCAGAAATCCCTGTGCAAAGCTCTAGAAAAGCCTTTTGCTGCTTCTCCTGCTCCCCACTGCTGCATTGCATCACTCCCTCAGGTACCGATGCTTTTTATCATGTATTCCTGTCTCGCAGTGGCTGGATTAACCTGCTCCCTTTGTTAAACACTAGACAGACTGTTGACAATCTGTATTAAATTTCTGAAAGTACCTCTTCTGTATCAAAAATCTTTGGCTTACTAACACAGAAAAAAATCCTCTTCAGTAAATCTCAAATCTCATTAAAGAGACCAGAAGTATTTACTACCCCCAGTTTCAGCCTTCAGTCCCTCCGGTGGCGGTCTCAAATCTCCCAAGCCTTTTTCAGTCTCCTTCTCCTCCCTTCCAAGCGCCGTAATTCCTTGCATCCGCTCTCCTCTCTCTCCCTGTTCCCAACGGCGGGGAGAAGAAAAGCAAAGCAACGCAGCAGCCGTTTTTGCAAGAGAACGTTACAACGGCTTAGGCCAACCGCTCCGGAGGTTTCTCCACGGCATTAATGCAGCGCAGCTCCTTCGGAGGAGCGTTATTCCCCCTCCGGAGGCGACGACTCGCCCCAGCTGGGGTTTCGCTGCTGCTCTGCGGCCGGTGCCCCCCCGCTGCAGAGCTCGTGGGGGTGGGGGGCGTCTGCCCCTTGGCGTGAGGTGTCTGCGAATAAACACATAATAAATAAAAATTTCGGTATTAACAAAAGTCGACACTTGCTTCTTTTTCGGATAACAAATAGTTGAGAAGCACGTACATATGCCTCCTCCGGCGCCAGCAGCCCCAGGACGGGGAGCAGAGGGCAGCTAGAAAAAGGTGAAAGCTTCCCGCCCGCAGGCCGTGGGAAGCAGATTCCCGGGAGAGCATCGCTGAGCCATCGGCGTGAAATCCGTCCCCCCTCACAGGAGATTGTCTGCGCGCCCACCCACGCTGCCACGCACGCCCCCAGCCGGGCTCCCGGCAGCGCGCCCGGCTCCACGGCCCGGGCAACGTTCTCGAGGTCAATCATGTAGCTGATTAAAACTCCGGTACAGAAAAATTATGGGTGCTCCTTTCTGTACAAGGAACGGGAATGTTGGGTTATGCTTTTACATAAAAATAAATGCGAAATCTAAGCCGACCTTAAGCACATGTTCTGGTCACCAGCTTTTTTTCCAGTAAATAAGCTGACAAAATGCTGCTGAAACTGAAGGGTTCAAATTCGTTACAAGTTCCATGGAAATGCAGAAAATAAGCGTCAAATTTAAAAGCGTACTGAAATTGGACATGACCTTCAGCCATGCCTGCACTAGCAGCTCTTGGACAAGGTACATGAACTGGCATCGTGGACTCCAAAAGCACTCAAAACATGGGTGCAAATACAGAGAAAATACCGCAGCCCTATGTCCACACTCCTGCTGGGAATGAATTAAGGTACTTGAGGCATTTCTTGACACCCCGCTTCAAATCCACGACCTATATGAGAGAAGCAGGAGATGGGTTGCAGACATATCTGAATGCACACATGAATCACAGCAATTAAGTAAATGATATAAAAATGTTGCCTTTTTACAACCAAAAGCCATGGTTAGTTAGGAACTGTTGATTTCACTTCGATAAGAAATACATGGGTTTTAATTGAAATATTCATGCCTAAGTGGTCAAATGTTAATATTTTAGTAATCTTTATTACATATGGTCCTACTTCCTCTGTGCTTTTTTCGAGTCCACATTACTATTTATTTGGCCTCTTATTTTTTCTATTATTTATCCTAAACACAAGTTGTTCTGGAAGATCACCAGTAATTCACATAAAATATAGAGCTGTTACTTTTCTTTTCTTAAAAGCAGCATAATAATTGCAAACTGCAACTACTGGAGCTGAAAATAACTCTCTGGACAGTTGCACATGCAGAATTAGATTAAAATGAGCTCATTTTTTTAAATGACCTGATAATTTGTAGGAAAAAAAAAAATATCTAACTATTTTCATCACTAGAGAATGCTACAGCCCTTAAAGCAGTGGAGAAGTGCCTTACTGCATGCAAATGAGGCAAACGTGACCTAGAGAGGCCAGATTAGCTCAACAGAACCAGAGGTTTGTAGACCACGTTGAAATAACCATAACTCTATTCTCCTGTAAAAAACAACAGAGGGACAGAGGGTGAGACAGCTCATACCATTTAGTGGACAGGACACTCTGGACAACCTGACACAAAATGTTAGGAGGAAAGGACGAGTACTTGCGGTTGCAAACTGAGATCAGTCTTTTGTTCTCTCTCGTCTTGCAAGAGCCTTGCAAACACCGCGGCAGCTCACGCGTAGCAGGAGCAGAAGACTGAAAAGTTTTCAGATCAATGGTTTTCTCCGACCAGGAGAGCAAATACGACCAAGATTTGAATCGGTTGGCCAACTCCATCACATTTCCCTTCACTAGCATCCTCAGAGCTGCTGTAGGTGCCATGAGAAATATCTGGTCAGCTGAAGGACGGAAGCCTCGCTTGTACAGCCTGCGTAAAGCATGAACGAGATCAGACAGGATCACCGTTACCTATATGAATGTCCTGAGTACACAAAAAGTATCAAAACGCTCAGACCTCAGAAGACCCAGCTGGGACATAGCAGCCGCTAGGAAGCCGGTTTTATGAGTCATTACCAGCTTGACTGCTCTGGAGAGCCTGGTAAAGCACGACACTATTTTGAGTAAACCGCCTAAAAGTACTTTGAACCAGGCTGGTGAGAAGCAGCCCTTACTTTGCTGAGCCAAGAAGCGCTTCCTTATTTCTGGGAGACAATTTAAAAGGCAAATCCAGAATGAGAAGACAGACTGTTAGAACCTCAGTTTCCAGGGATTACTATGATGAATTACCATTGCAGCCAGGTACAACCGCTTGCAATAATTAATTCTGACTAGTTTCACGGTTAACCTGTAGTATTGACAATATTACCAAAATCCCCTTGAGTAGGCTTTGCAGGTTTATAAATATATCCAATTATCATGTATTTGATGAGATTTAATTTAAATCTAGCAAAAAATATTCCCAAGTGAGTCATCTATTATTCATAACTTAAGACGAATTCAGCCTCCATATCACAACTTTTCCTCCTCCTCCTTTTTCAGACCCATTGCTTCTACATAAATTAAATCATTCACTACATACATCCGAGTCAGATTTCCTTTTAGAAAGCCATATTTTAGAGAAAGCAATTACATTTGGTCATTGATATATCACCCAAGCTTTCAAAGCCCCCCAAAATGGAAAAGGGCTTCTGATGTTAATTTGAACAAGTTTTACACTTTGATAATAGCTTGCTGTAGAAGAGAGGCTGCAATATCAGATGAGAAAAATGGAGATTGTCGTCTGATGTAACATAATCCTTCCGAGACACAGCGATGGGAGGGTTGGGGCTGTGTATTGAACAGAGCTGAGCTACAGATGGTGCCAGTTGCCACCACTCCCCATGGCTGTAATGAATCGTGACAACTCGTGTCAGCAAAAGTTCCCACCCGGATCATGAACAACTCATTGCTTAACCTCCAAAGTTGCACCCGGGTACGTCGGGGTGAACGGGCATAGCTCCGGGGTCCTCTGCTGACATTCAGGATCCTCCATGCACTGATCTTGGAGGTTTTATTAAAGGTGCAGCTGGAGAAGCCTTTGTTCCTCTGCAGAAATTCATATTTCACTTTACAGCAGTAGCTCTTTTAGACAAAACTGCAACATGTACAAATAACTAGAAACGTCGTTACAGTACATTCAGGGCAATGCTGTGAATTAAACCGTAGCACTACAGGAAAACACAACCACATTTAATTGAGTTAGGGAAGAACGATTTATCAACTGGCTTAGAGGATACACACATCCAAATGAAGAGGAAAACATGAGTCATTCGAGAAGCTGCACAAAGCAGAAAATGCTGTTGATCTATAGCCTACAGGCTGAATACATTAAATACACACTTTGCTGCACATATTTTGGGATGAAGAGAGCTATCACAGACACCGGCTGCTCGTCTGCAGCCAGGCCAGAGGCAGGAGGAGGTGCTGCGTGCCCAGCAGCCCCACGTAGCCTGAAGATCCGGCCTCACTTACGGAGGGGAGGGCGACGAGGAGCAAAAAAGTGTTAAGTTTTCAGTTAAATCCTGCAGTACACCCCTGTCTTCCTCCCTCAACCTTTTATTTGTCTTTTCTCCCTCGTTTGTTTGTGCTTTGCACATGCATTTCTCACGTCGCTCCTTCTGTGCCTTCCCTGACCTTGCTGTGGCTGCCTGCACAGCCTCCGCGGAGGCTGCAGCACTTCTCTTTTTCTTACGTTTGACTGGGGGGTTTTCTTGACTGAAGATCCTGCCCGGCTCAAAAACCAGCCCAGAGCAAGTTAATTAACCCCAGTGCCCCCCGTTTTGTCTCTGTGATAATGCTCACCTAAGCTGCGGGAGACTGACAGGTTGAGAGGATTTATTATTATTATTAATTAAACATTGCTACAAATGCCTGTCCCTTGAGGAAAAGAACTGCTGTTGCATTCCTGCAGCCTGTGGTTACTCTGAATTCCGTGCAGATTCAAGGAGGGAGGAAAGGGGGGAGAAGGGCAGAGGACAGCCCCTCCTGCCCCCCGAGACAGCACTGGGGTCAGCAGGACAAGCCCCACGGCGGGGCTGGGGGGGGGACGATTCACCCAGGGGAGACGGGGCAACTAGACACCTCGCCGTTAAGTCGTATTACACCGTCTGTTTACCAATTCATTTTTTTCTGAGCCGGGAATAACTCTCCCCCTTCCAGATTTCCAGGTTCTTTGCACCAAAGGTCCTTGCCAAGTTCTCGCTCCGCCGCCCTGCGACCGAAGGCTTCTCGGGGCTCGCCGCTCGCCGTCGGGAGGGCCCCCGCAGCCCTGCCCGGGCAGGGGGAGCGAGGTGCCGTTTGAAAGGCCCGTGGCCGGCACCCACACGCCCGCAGGAGCCAGCGAGGAGCCACCGCAAAAGCAGGAGTGGTCCCCACGGGTGCGGGACGCGGGTGCTCCCCTCAGCATCCTCCAGCCCGGCCGCAGCCGGGCGCGGGGACAAGAGGGATGCCCGTCAGCGTGAAATCTCGCCACCGAGCTGTCACAGCGTTGTCATGTCGTCCCCCCCACCCCCGGCTCGCTCCCGCGCAGGCTGTGCCCAGGGTGCAGGATCCCCATCCCGCTGGATCCCCATCCCACCGGAGCCCCAGCAGACCCGTACGCAGGCACACGCGGGCAGCAAAGTGTTGTTCACCACAGGACAACCAGCTTCCAGCAGCCTAACAGGGTGGCTCTTCCTCTAGCTGACTATCTCAACTCAGCGGGGGGGTTGAAACGTCAACAGCTGAAGGGGCTGGGGGTTTCTCAAATGAACGTCCGCATGGGGACGGACCTTATTCTGCAACCCGCGGTGTCCAGGCACGAGGCGCTGCTCTCGGTAGACTTCGGCTCTCCGGGATTTGCACGGGACACCGCCGCCCCCCGAGACGCACGACCACAGAGCACCGCCGCCGGGTTTCACTGGCTGGGCTATAACCCAGCCGAGTTCCGTTTTAAAGTGTAAGAGCAGAGATACGTGGATGTCATTAACGTTAAATCACGAGTCGATTAAATAAAGGCAGAAACTACGTGCTTTTTGGTGATCCTGAATCAGAGGCGATGCTTCATTCTCAGGGCTCTAAGGGAAGATATTTAATGACGTGATGGAAGATGAAGCCTTTCTGTACCAGGCGTGGAAACATTGCGTTCTTTAGCAGTAGTTACTGAAAAATTAACCTGCACCCCTGCTATTACCTAAGAGTATTTGCCATTAACTCCAATAAAAGGGATCATATGAGCCACGGATATGAAGAATAATAATGAAAACAATGTACTGGTTAGAGACCATATTGCTGGTATAATACTCAAATTTCTGTCTGAGCCTGGTATAGGATACACAGTTTAAATCATTTAACATAAACAGAAAAATTGTTTTATTGCTTATTTCAACTTTGATTCTAGAGCTGAGGAGTTTGACGCACTAGTGCTGCTGTTAAAAATCACCTAAAACAGGTGCCCTTCACTTTTTGACCATTAAGTTCAACTCATTTGTGCCACACTTGATCAGACACTTTTTTTTTTTCTTTTGCTGCCAAGATTACAACCTTTTCATGAAAAGGAAAGCAAGAGCTAGGCGGAGAATGTCACAGCAGCCAGTGATCATCGCTGACATATTGTAATAATGGCCCTTTGGAAGCAATCTCCTACAGTCTGCAATCCACAAAATACACTTCTGTAGCTTGCTGGAACAAAGGTGTCCTCTTTTTCATAAACAAAGGAATATTTTAAAATTATGCATGAGAGGAGTTTGACTCGTCTGGCCTTTTATCCACGAGAGCCTACAAGCCATCACAAGGAAAAGGCTTTTTGTCATTGGACTCATTAATCTTTACTCGCTTGATTAAAAACAACTGAAAATCTTTATTTGTGCACTGCCTCAGTTTCTAACGGTTTCAGGCTAAGACTTGGAGTTCAATACTACAGAACCATCTAAGAGTCAAACATTTTTAGGTGTTTGCAGACTAAAGTCACTTATTATATAGAAGCATACACATGATTATTCAAAATAAAAATTAACAAATCCCATCAGTAATTATACTTGTACTTAAACTTTTTTGCCAGGTATACCTTATTGTATTGTGTCATTCCATATAGTTAAGTGACCTTCAATATTGCTGTTTAAGGTGGCCTGATAACTATTTGATTATTTTTTCATGTAAATTAAGAGTTACCTTTTCTAAAATATCTGATTTTCAATTTCATCCTTATTTGCACACTGCATGAAACCATGACATTTCAGAGCTCTCCAGAGTCTTTTACAGTGCCTGGCACTATTATATGTTGTTATCCAGCTCTTTCTTCTTCTTAATTTATTTCTGAAATCATTCTTTGTTATTACCACAGCTGAATAGGTACATCACCTAAATGCACACTATTTCATGCAACACAACATTAGGAAGTGAACAGCGAAATGGCCCGGTTGCACCAGACTCCAGGCCGTGGCCTCTTTCCAACAGCAGCTACAGGAGGGGGAAACAAAAGCGTTCTTGTAAAAATAACAAAACACCTTGAAATAATCACAGCGAGGAACCGACCAGCACGGATGCGCGCACACATGGACGCACTCAGTTCACACCCCTTCCTCTTAGAGAAGTGCTCGCAACCTGGAACGTTACAATTTACACCGGTTTGCAAACTCAGAGCTTATTTTTAGAAACCTTTGATTAGACATCTGTCCAGATCTCCCTCGTTTGCTGCAGAGCCTTCAAACGCTCTTCTCACTGGACAAGATGAATACACTACCAAAGAAATATATCTGAGTTTTAATTATTTGAACATCTCCGTGAGATCCTCTAGTAAAAATCACGTTCACCCTGTGTGCTAGGCTGCTGCACCTGACAGCGATTCAATAAGCATACAAATTGTCAAATTCTTATCTCCATGTTTTTTAAGACTTCTGTCACTTCTTATCATTCGTAATGTAAATAAAAGCTTTTCTCCTCTATTCCAGCCATTTCTCTTATGGGTTTATTCGCTGGTGCCTCTCACCTGCGTTCACGGCGTGATCATTTTCCACGTAGGAGCGTGGTACGTCTCTGCAGAAGGCCAGATGCGCAGTCTTCACACCAAGCTCCTTGGGGTTGTCCTTACAGAAATCACCGATTTGGAAGTTCACAATCCGCAAAATTTTAATTAAGTAAAACAGAAAACAAAGTAAACTAAATCTTTCTCCTCCCATAACAGTCAGATCCACGTGCAAACCTTCTCTGCAAAATTACGGCTCCTGCCTCTGAAAATCAGCGGCGCCAAGTGCCGAGCAGGTTCTGGGGAGCACCAGGAGCGACTGAGGCTGGAGCTGCAGCTGGACTTGGAGATGTTCAATACCTCAGTGAGACTCCAACGAGCACGGCACTTAAACCCGCAATTACTACAAATAAAGTGCCCGCTGCTTTGTCAGCAAAGCTGGAATTGGTTCGCCAGGAAAGCTGGCACTATCACCTCTGTGCAGACGGGGAAACAAATGCTCACGGAAGTAGATGTAACCTGCCAAAAATTACCGAGCAAGCCCATGGGAGAGCAGGGAAATCCTCCCCTCTGCTTTGATGCTCTAGGTTATCACAAAATTGTCTCCAAAGCCCCGAAACCTTATTTTGGAGAAAGCTAGTTAGGTAAAACGGAGGCTCACATTTGCGTTTGACAATTTTGAGAATATTACTCTTGAAGAAGCACCAAAAGCCCATGTTTATTCTTCACCAAATACAGGTAAGAGAAAAAGCTTATTATGAAGACTACATAGACACCTCCAGTATTAAAAGATGTGGAAAACTGCAGAAAGAAAAAGTGATGCAGGAGGTGCACAGTACTGGCCTTGATAATACCCTTTCCTGAACATGATAATCCAAACAAAACAACACGAATGCCAAGAGGTCCGTCAGGCAACACAGTGCAGATCTTCAGCAGTCAAAGCACTCAAGCACCATCAACAACTGTTTATGGAAAAGAAAGCCTTACCTTCCTACTCTCAAAAAAACAAAAAACAAACAAACAAACAAACAAACAACCACAACATTGAGAGAGAGGCTGGGGGTCCCCGACAGCGCAAACAAAACCAGACTTTTCTGTACAAGGTCTCCAGAACTCAAAAGGAACACCTGCTTAGGAAGTAACGTCTTTTTCTCTCGGTTATTAGTATTTGCATTTGAATAAGAATTCAAAATCAAGTAAAAGCTTCAAGGTCAACAACGTTTTTATAGAAGCAAAAGCCCGTGAGAGGAATTTAAGCAATTATTCTTAGCCAAAGGAGCAGTCAGTTCAAATAAATGTATCAAAGCCTCCAAATTATCAGCAATAAAATCTTATGTCATCTAATAACGACAATGATGAAAATAATTACTAGGACAATGATTTAAAGCTCAGCATTTTTGCAGTGCCTAATTTAACAAGTACAGGTTTAACAAGTACACAAAAACGTTTATGGCTTTCCAGACTGAAAAAGCATTTGTCTGGGCTTGTTTGTTGTCTAAGATTAGACTTCTAGAAGGCAAAGAATAGTTTCTAGAAATTATCACACAAAGTTCCTGCAGGAAGAGATGCTGATGAAGCACAATTTTAATAGGCAGAAAGTTTACGGATGTCAATCTGTATTTATAAAGAAAATGGAAGAAATAAGAGCAGAGGAGTAGCAAACTTGTGGAAAACAAAGTCAGAATTTAGAAACCAGCTTTGTTTTCAGATCAACAACCACCCAAGTGGATTTTTCATGTGGAAATCATTTAAATCCTCTCTCTGACTCTCAGGCAGCAATATCTTCTCTGCCTTAGAGGCGAGAGCAGGGAAGCCTATTTACACGTGAGTAATACTAATAAATATCTCTCGCATCAAAGGAAATTCGGTGCTACAGCCCTTTCGTGGTTCTGAACGCACAAACAAAATTCCTTAGGGGAAACAGAGGAGGAACCCTGACTTCCAATTTCCCAGGGTAATTCCGGCATCTCAGAGACCGTGCAGAGGAGAGACGCGCAATCCCGTCTGCCCACAGCACCCACGGTGCCCGGCTAGCTGGGGCTCGGGCGCCTCGCTACACCTCCTTTATCGCTACTGGTTTATCGCCTCATTTAAGGCAACACTCCGAAAAGGCGACGCCATCCCCCCGTTTGCTGGATCCCAGCCGCAGCTTCAGGGGAACAGGCAGAGCCCTGGCTTTGTGCCAGCCAGCCGCGCGGCACAGGGGCCGTGGGAGCAGCCACCCTTCGCTCCTTTGGTAGATCATCTGCGGATCCCCTGATGCCGTGATGAAGTTTGACTCCCGGCATGGACAAGAAGTATTTGAGACGTAGTCCAAGGCAGCGAGCCCATGCCTTGACAGAAGAAGGCATTGCGGCAAGCCTGCAATAGTCTCAGAGTTGTGCCCAGGAGGTTTTTTTTCTCCGTTTTAATCTCAGCCACTTTTTAAATGAACCTCGCTCAATGAACGTGGAGGTGAAAAGGCTTTCCCTTTTTCTTTTTTTTTTAAGCTCAAGAAATAAAACACATTAAAAGCTGCAGAAATTACCTCTTACTATGGACAAGCAGAGCTCAAAGGCAGAATATTACTTTAGAGCAATCCCAAAAGGTCAGCTTTATGAAAAATCTGGAAAACACCATGCCCTCTGCCTTAACCTGTAACCCACCAAAGCTTCCGGCACAAACCAGTGTTGTGCTACCCATTAGTCTTTCTCAAGTACATTATTCCACCAACCTTTTGCAGTCAAATGGTGAATTAACCAACTGTTGACTTCACTTGTCTTATCCACAGAAGAGACATGATAGAAGAGCATGTGTTCAGGTTTCCTCCAACTGTTCAGGGAAGGGGGAGGACGTAGGCAGCTCTTATGTAAGGTCCTAAAATATAAACCAAAATTGCCTTAAATTAAAGAAGTCATCCCATTCATTTCAGTAGGTTCTAGATGAGACTTTTTTTTTCCCCATGGAATTTAAAATAGCAAAAGGAATGAATGATATTGCATTTGTTGTTTCTTTTAAGCCTGTGCACAGTGAGTCATGCTGAAGTTCCCAAAAGCTGGCTCTGATGCTATGTAATGAGTATGAATTTCAAGTTGTCTGCTTCACCCGTTTTTAAGTAGGCCAACTAAAGCAAAATATAACTGAACGTGCACACACTCCTCCCCACCCGCCTCAGTCTCACAATACGTGATGCAAATTGACACAGCAAACAAAAACATGAGGATCTAGAACAAGAGCAGAAACAAGTCTCTGTGATTAGTAGGAAATCTTACGGGGGTCTTGCCCTGTGTGCTGCTCTTGCCAGCATGTCACAACACTGGGAGAAAAACCCACTTCTCCAGTTAAAAAAGTGCACTGGAATTTGCTGCTGAGGGCCAGATCCTGCACATTGCCATTTCCCTACTCCATAAAGCACAGCAATTATTTTTTATACGGATCATTTGTTTTCCATAGAACAAAAAGTTCAAGATGCGCTCTCTGATATTTCAGCTGAACTTGCAGGCTCCCATCCTCCTAAGGAGTTCGTAATAACACGGATGTCTCGTTCATGCCAACAGAGATGTTCGTTTCTATGAATAGTATTCACACCATAATAATTTGCAGGACAAGACCTAACCCAGCTAATTTTTCAAAATATGAAGACCGGAAAATGGAACATGGCTCTACCAGGAGATTTCTTGTCTAAATCAGCACTGGATTCAAACTGTACCAATGTAGGACATGAACCCATTCCATGATTTACTAAACTAAAGGTTTACTTTTCCCCAGTAAAGCTGGAGTACTGTATAACCTGCAATACACACAGGGACAAACTTCTCTAACAAATTCTGTATAAATATTTGATACAATTTTTATATAAATCCACAACATGTATCTGATTGCAGGAATGAACAAATCAGCATGCTGTAGTCCAGCCTGGGCATTTTCAAAGCCTCAGGTTGACACCTGTGTACATATATTCAGTATGATGTCTGGACATCTACAGTTATGCTTCTGGCCAAGGAACTTAACAATCTTAAATTCCTGTATAGGTACCAAAATGAGGTGCTGGAGAAAAGAAGCTCCTAACTTGCTGTTCACCTTTCCTATCTCAATTGTGGGGGGAGGAACAAATTCAGTTCTGTCTTTGTATTTCTAAAATACTTGTGAGATGCATGAAGTCAACGGAGCCTGCAAGTCGCTCAGCAATTTTGCAAATCAGGCCATGGTGTCATATGTCGGAGACCAAATGACTCGTACAATAACAGTACACATGGCCATAATTATTTTAAAGGAAGGAAATTAATCTGTCATTGGGGAATTAATGCAGCGAGCAGACTTTCTTTCATGAGAGCTCTAAGCAGCGTTCCTGTATCAAAGCCTGTCGTTACATTGGATATTAACAAAATGTGTGCTGTCACCCAGTAGTTAGTCTGAACAGTAATTTACCTTTCACTCACGGCCTCGGGCAGCCTCTCGTGGGTCCCAGCTCAGGGAAGGGATGAGGACTGGGGGCAGAGCCCGCGTCCTCCTCTGCTCCAGGTGGTTCCAGGGCTCCTTCCACCCATGTGAGTAAATGCAAAAACATGAGAAATTATTTAATTACCATTAGTGGGATGCGAATATATAGGGAAAACATCGCCTAAGGGGAGCTGCCCCAGAGCAGAGGGACCTGATGGAGCACCCAAGCGTGTGATGCACCCAGCGGCTCATGGCAGAGCGGGATCACCCTCACCAGCATCGCAGAAACTGAAAATTACAGCTAGGAATTTCTGTAACAGTAAAAAAAAGAACTTTATACCCAGTTTTCCTCAAGCCCAAAACATGTTTTACATGGAGCAGTTACCCACAAAGCCGCACCAGACATCTTTGCAAGAAGACAAAATCCAGTACAACTTCTTGCAGCATACAGTGTTAATGCAGTAAGTCTATGTGACTATCAACTCCAGATTTCTCAAAGCAGTTACTGGTAGTGATGAAAAGTGATCTTGTAAGTTATGTCAAAACAAAACCACGGTTTAAGCAGTCTGTGTAAGAAGCGGTGCTAATGACACCAATGAATCTGGCTGTGGCCAACACACTGTTTTCAAAAACTGAATTGAATCAAGACATTTATTGACACCAGATCAGTGTGTTTGCCTCAGCTGCGAACAAAAATTTGGCGTGTCCTGAAAACAAGCTGGCTGCAGCTTGACAAAACCATGTGGTTTCTGTACAGAGAAGTTATTTTGCTTCCTTCAGAAGGGGTTTTCTCCAGGAACGTGTTTCTGAGTTGTTTGCACAAGCCAGCCCAGCTGGCGGGATCGCACCACTCGTTCGCACGACGTTGTTCTTTGAGCAAACACTCCTACTGATGAATACATGCCTGCTTGTCTGAGGACCCACAGGAGGAGTTCTCATCATCAGCTGCTAAACTACAACTCTGCTGACGATGCCCTTGGAAGAAGCGCGGGTGGCTGCCAGGAGAGCGGCAGCTTCCAACCAGCGACGAGTGACGGTCGTACCTCTGTCGGGAAACTGTTTGAGCTGTTCCTCGCCGATAAGGTGGGTGGCAGAGACCCACTTTTCTGTGATAATAAGGTATTTAGTGGCAACGTACAGATGAAATGTTTGCGATTGCTAATAAGCAGAGCAGCTGCACTGAGCATGTCGTGTGCGCTGCGTTCAGAACCTCATGTCAAAGTTTTCTCGGTTTTGTTATATGTTCAATATTTTGTCACTGACAACACGCACAGAAGCTCGGTATGTCTGAACCGTTTCCACACACTCTCATTATTTCAAAGCTCAGTGTTTCTAAACAAACGCTGGCCACCAGGAAACAGAAATTAAGTCCAAACCCCCATTTCCCAGTCCTCAAGAAACAACTAGACCGACCTGGCATTCCATCCGTGCTTCAGCAGAGGGTCTTCAGCAGCTGTTGTCTCACTTATCAGAGGCAATCTCTCAGCCCTCATTTCAGCTCATTTATGTGAATTTCAGAATGCTTTGGTGAGAGCATTTTCCTCATTGGATCCGAACGGGATAGGAGACCGACGTATTTCAAAGAGATTTCAAAAGAGCCTTCTGCTGTCAGGCTGTCGTGGAGCGCTTGTAGTGCCAAAAGTCCTCCGAGGCAGCTCTTCTGTTCACCGCAGCCTTTGCCCCCTCTGGCTTCACAGAGAATCACTCACATGAATTTTATATCATGTTTTTTGTTCTGCTCGCAGTTTCCCCTGAGAGGAAGCACGCTCGGGAGGTTTCCTCCGTCTTGCTCTCCAGCGGACACCCACCTTGTACCCAGCCCACAGAGAACACCGCACCACCACCCCCGCTGGGAGCACGTGTCCCGTTTCGTCTGCATCTTCTGTTGCCACCCTGAGGCATCGTTTCCATCTCAGCAGTATTTCCACATTTCTTTGCCCCATTTCTGGTCTGAGTGAGCCGCAAACCCAGACGTGTGCTGCCTGGGCTTCGGCTGGCCGTCAGTAACCTCACTGAGCAAGAGAACTGTTGGCTCCATCTGGCTGCAAACACCCTTCCACGTCCGTTTCTTAACCGATGGAAGTTCATAATTCCCACGAGCACGCTGGCAAACTGTGGCTCCAGCCGTGAATCATATGATACATTTCAAATTTTTTAGTTAAAATGTAAATGACTGGAGCAGGTATGGCTCAGCAGAGCAGTCGCTCCAGCAGCAGAGACACCAGTCTCCATGGCGTTTCCTGATCGAGGGCACCTCTGCGAGGAAGACTAAGGATGCAGCAGCCCCAATTCCTCCTGGGAAGAAAACTACCCATTTTAACAGTGGCCATTGAGCTCTGCAGTTAATAATTTACCTGAGGCTTAGCCAGCATTATTTGGGAAGCAGAAAAAGTGCATAAAGGAGCATCAAAGCCGGTCTTGCAAAGGGGTACGGACACCAGAGCAAAGCCCCCAAAGCGACCGGGAGGAAGAGCGCGGCTCACATTCTGCACTTCTGCGCTGATGCCAGTATCACCCTCCGGAGTCGCTTTCCGAGCGTGGACTGACCGCGGACTAACTAATTATTAACTTCTTCTGTTTAGGAGATACCGTCGACATTAATCCCAGAGCGCCTTCTCAACGCCTTTGGCCCAACGCGTCCAGGAGAGTCAGTGAAAGTGGCGTCAGTCGCTTTTACAGCCCAGCCGGCGTCTGGGAGCTGCTCTTCCCCGGGCACCGCAGCACAAGCAGGGCGGTGGGCACACCAGCAGAGCACCCTCCTGTGCTGGGGGGGCTGCGAGCACCTTCTCCTGTACCCCTGCGTCCCGGAGGGGCCGCGGTCCCCATCGCTGGATAACCTGTCATCCGCGGCACGGGCACTCCTTCGTTTGGGGCACTTCGTTTCTTAATACTTTTTTGCTTCTCTGTAGCTTAGCATTCTTCTGAACGCTCAATTTACTACTCGTTAACATGAAAAAAAATTAATTTCCATTTGGCAATGTTACAATGAATAAATCATCACTAATAACCACTGGGATAATAATCTGCTTGGGGCTATAGGTGCAGAGCTTGAGAAATGAGAACAGAAGACCTTGAGTGGTATTCAGGACTGAAAAAAAGACAGGGACTTCCAATGTTCCTCACCTTGGAGGAGACCAGGGAAAATTTTCCATTGCTGAATATGCACATTACAGGCGTTTTTGAGCTAATCATTTGGTTTCAGAATTTTTGCACACCGATTGCCAAAAATAAATTACTATGAAAATGGGGTGCTGTATATGTATGAGCTGGTGTAATGCTGCACATTTTGGAGGTCAGCGCAAAAAAGGAAAACACGAGCAGCCAGCCCAGAGGAGGCATTGGCCCAACATCAACCCCTGCTCATGGGAGGCACCCAGCACGTGGAAAGGAGGTGCAAGAATCTCACAGCAGATGAGGAGGGCAGGGGGTTATCCATCCATTTAAGTGGTCTCTCCTTGATTTTTTTGCAGACTGGTTGAACTATGGAGCTCAATATCCTCTCTGAAATACTTATTACTCTAGGTTTTAGGTTTTTCATACCACATAATTGCCATCCTTTTTTTTGAGTCCTGCATATTAGGATCCTAATGTGACAGGAAATTCAGCTATTTGGTTACAGGCTGTTTCTAATTAACATGGCATTCTGATATTCTCCACATGATCAGGGTCTCAGGTCCGTATTGGAAAAAGCTCAATCTCTTCACTTTACATATACCTTTAGTAGTGACTTTCCTATTGCCAATTCAAACAGGCACACACAATTGCTTTTGCAATTCAAGACAATGTACACAGAAGTTCGCGCTCTGCTCCTGGCTGTTTGCCATATTTCCCTACAGCTAATAACATTCTGTCTAGAAACAACCAAGCCGATAATTTGCACCCATCAACCCCGTGTAACATAATGTGCCAGCTATTTAGTACTGGAAAATTTATCACTCAACAAGAGTCAAGGATCTTGTACCAAGCAATACTCCCACTTTCCAATTCCTATCATTTCACTTGCTCTACACAATTTGCCAAAACATCTCACTCCCTAGTCTCTCCACAGATTTAAGACCAACATTTGTATGTACTAGACTGGTCATAGAAAGCCAACCATAAATTTATCTATAAAAGCTAGACACGCAATGTGTAACAGAATACTCAGACATGAGTAATATGTACAAATGGATATAAATATTGAACTTGGACACCAGAGCAATTAGACACTGTCACATTAACGCCACCATCTCCTCCATGTACGGGAGGGAAGGAAAAGGGAGGGTTTTCTTTCTGTATGGGACTCTAGTCATTTCTCATACGAGTGGTGCAGATGACCAGTAATAAAAAGTGGGAAATTCATCATCATAATGAATGACCATGAATGCAATTCCTTTTCATAAAATGTTATAATTGCAGTAATTAACTACCTGGTTGTTCAGTTGCCTACCATTGCTGTTGCACACAATCCATCACAGTTTCCCGTAGTGACAGCACATTAAACACATCCTCAACTACAAAATCCAGTAGCCTTTGCACGGCAGTGAGTTGCCAACCTAACTGATTAATCATAGAATCACAGAATCGTTTAGGTTGGAAAAGACCTTTAAGATCATCAAGTCCAACCGTCAACCCAACACCACCATGCCCACTAAACCATGTCCTGAAGTGACACATCTACACGTTTTTTGAACACCTATTAAACTGTAATCTCTCCAGGAAAATCTGAGGTGGAGACAAATGCTGTGACCTGAGTGCCCCAGTGTCCAAAAGCAGCAAAAATGACTCCGAAGAACTTCAAAAAATTTGCAAGAAGAGGGGTCAGGGCCACTCAGAGCCACGTGCCGCGTGTCTGCCGAGGACTGGTGACTTCCAGGCGAGAGGGAGGCACTTCTGCGGCTCCTCTGGCACGCTGCCGGAGCTGCGGGGGGCCTGCTGAACTGGGGGACTGCTGCTAGGGAGCCCAAATTCACGTTACGTTTCATAGCCACGCATGACAAGGAGAGCTGCCAGCCCTCTGGCATGCCAGGATTACACCCGGGGGGGGGGGGAACCACGTCCTCCCAGGGACGGCAGCCGAGCCGGGAGGCTGCAGCAGGCACGGGCTTGTTCGGAGGAGCCCCGGTGGCGATGGGACACCGGTGTGCTTTAATACCCCCGGCACCTCTCTGCGTAAGGACAGCCCATGTTTCTGTCCTTCACATATGGCACATAAACCCCCGGGTGGGCACTGCCCGCGGCACCCACCGAGCTGCCTCGGGAGGCGGCTGTACCTGGGAGCTGGAGGGTGCCCTGCCTTGTGCGATGGCAAATACAGTCTAAATATTGAATAACGACCCTTACCGTTACAGTAGAGGACTAATAGGTTTGCTGTAACGGATAGCACGTTTCTGTGCTGCTCCGTATCGATACGGATGTATCGCTCCAGGCAATACGAGCAATTAGGCTGTAATGAGCTGCTTGCTCTGCACACACAAACCTGATCCTGAATTTCCTAAATTATACTGTAATGAAGGATCCAAACTAAGATGGGTCGACAGGGGACAGCACGGAGGGGTCTGTTGGTGTAAATCCACTCGTGCTTTTCCCTCGATTTCTGGGGGACGCTGGGACGGGCAGAGGGGCTCTGGGGCAGGTGGGGAGGAGGGCTGAGGTATGGGTGGTTTTGGGGTGACCAAACCACACCTCCGTCCCCACGCACAGCGCTGGGGAGCGTGCCACCGAGGGCAGGGTGCTGCCACCGTACACGGGTGGCCGGGCCAGGGTCCGGCACCGGCAGCCCCAGCCTCCCCTCTCCCGCATTCCCGTCCGCACAGCTGCGGACACAGCAGTCGGCGGCGCGGGAAAGCACAAGAGAGCTCAGTAAACATTTTTTCCTGCAGGTGATGGAAAGAAGGTCAGTGGCTTTTCTGCCTTACAGAGCCGCTTTTTAATATTTTTGCAAGTATTTGAATTCTCTGTTTTCCACCCTTCCCGAACAGGGGAACCTGGTCAGGCAACGAGCTGCTGCTACAGCCGCCATCAAACTGAGCTTCACAGCTCCTTCTTTGCCCTAACCTTATGTACTATTTCCACCTCTAAGAGGATCTCACATTTATTCTGATGGAAGGATTAGCTTGGAAGAGAGGTTTTAAATATCTCAGGCTCGTGCACATCTGGTTTATTTTCCATAGTACGTCATTTCCCCGCAACAGGAGGAGTTCAACTCAAAGAAATATGCAAGGGGTAGACAATAAAGAAGTACAGATGAGAAGAAGGTTGGACAGAAGCGCACACAATACAGTTACATGATTGCCAGGAATAAGAAAAGAGTTGGTCATTGCAGACAATTAAGATTAACACAGCAAGACACTGGATAATTAAAACAGTTGTCCTTATGCAAAATTCAGCAGATATTCCCAAATGTCAACCCCAGACAAATTGCACCATCTGGTCAGCGAGATAAAAGTCTTTTAACAAGAACTTTGTAGACTGAAGGTTCTCATCCATAAAAACAGGTCATGCTGGTACACTATGATTTTCCAAAATGAGGGCAATCTACTCTTCCTCTTCTCTCCTACTTCATTCCAACTTTAAAAAGCACATATGGTGCATCCCCAAAGTGATACTGTTCCCCCCCACCCCAAAAAAAAAGGATCTGATCTTAACTCTCTCCTTTCTTACAGTGATAATTCCCTGTTCAGCCTGATTCCAATTGCCAACATTACTGTTGAAAGACCATTTGTCCTGTTAGGAAGCCATCTAAATAATAAATATAATAAAAATATAACATATATATAATATAGTAAATATATATGCTATATCTTAGTATATACACTGTAATATTATATTATTGTATGCTACTGTAAAATAATTGTATATTGTATGAATAAAGGTAATATAATAAATAATTAAAACACATGTTTCTTTACAAGATGCAACGATGTCTAAACTATCCATGTAATTTTGACCAGAACAGTTTTCTGATCCGTTTGGAGTATTTGATACCTTGAAGGCCTTATTTGTTACGCCCACCTAAAACTGTTCTCTGAACTGCCTTTGACTGACACGAACAATTTTCCCGATTCTCAGCAAAAGTGCTCTCCTGGGGTTGCTGCCTGCCGAGGCAGCTGAGGCTCGATCCTGTTTCCCTGAGGTTGCCGCAGGGTTTTGTCCCGCGGCCTCACGCGCAGCCTCTGGCATTTGCACGTGCCCTCGTGTGCGCCACGATTTCCAAAGCGGACTTCGGGGTTGTGAAAGGCGAATAAAACTGCCCTCCGCGGGCCGGTAACACCGTAAGGCAACGCTGCTCAGCCCTCGGGACACAAAGCATCCGGGAAGCAGGCGAGGGATTTTTCCAACACTTCTTACATCGAAGAGCACTGTTAGAGGGGACCCCTGCGTACCCAGAGGTGCCGGGCACTCCCGGATCGCCGGCAGCAGGGTTTGAAACCCTTTCGGCACTACCCGTGTAATCGCACGTGAATTTTTCGCGCCACGTCTGCAAAACAAGCCCAGGAACCACAGGGATCCCCTCCTGTTAAGACCCGATAAATGAGCCGTTTCAGGAAAAGGCAGAGGTAATCGTTCTATTTACCTCATCGCAGCTGGATCAGCCCTTGATGCAAAAAACCTACTGGCCTTCCCCCATCAAGCATCTGTACGTTGGCCATAATTTTGGCGTGCCTACACATAGTTCATAAGTCAGCCAATTAGCGACAAACAGGAAGCATTTACCTGAGATGCGGATAATGCCAGAGTATCTTGAGAGAGTTGTTCATAAGTGGTTAAATCTTCAAAATTCATCTTGAAGAGATGATGAATTAACACTACGTAATAATCTCAACGGCTGAACGTCAGGAGCACTGCAACAAAAAGAAACAGCTTTATATGGGGGGGAAGTTCTACATCAGTATGGGTTCAGAAATCTGACAGGTTTAGTTACTGTTTTACACATAGTGCTAATTCCCTTGTTTGTGCTGTGAAATCAAAATACCTACTGAAGACCTTTTTCCTCTCTAAAAAAAGCCTTCAAAGTAAATAAATATTCATACACATCTGCCCGTTTGCAATGAAAGGAGAATGAATCAATAATTTTCATAGCTTAGTAACCTCCCGCCAAGTGCCCTGTTATTTGAGATTTTTATGTGGAGTTTGTCATTATGAAATTCTGTTTAATACAAGTTTAAAAGTCAGACAAGCATGGTACACTAAGTCAAAGCCCTTTTCTAGGCTACATCACATGGCAAAATATCCATCTGTTCTCTTAACACCACATTGCAAGCTGGTACATTCATGTCAGAAAGTTATTTTCAGATATCCAGAGTACAGCTACAGCAGTGCTGTATCCATTAAGACACCTGTATATATCCTCATTTCTATACGCTGAATAATTTACTACGCATCGGAGGCCAGCCCTGTACATGGCACTGGATTTGTTACCCCGTTAGAAGTACAATGGGAAAGACAATCAAACGATGAACTTAGAGATCAGCTTCAGATAATGTAGGTGGCCTCATTTTTACTGACGCGCCTTGAGATTTAGGGTGCAGAGAAATGATAATTAAAGAGGCATTTGAAGAGAGAAGAGGGACTACAGGTGGTGCTCGTATTTCCCGGAGCTGGCGGGATGACAGACCACGGTGCGTTGGGAGAGCGTAACCGCTCCTGGAGAGGCTCTGGGAGGACGCGAGTATGTTTAAAGATTAATTAGCGGTGCAAATCTAACTACTCTTTGTCACACGCAGACTTGTAACGGAGCCGTGCACACAGTACCGGGGACGAGACTAATCAGAAAGGTAAATGCCACTTGTGGCTTTTTTTTCTTCTCACGACTTTTGCAGTAGCTGGTCGTGTTCTCGGCGGGCTCAAGCGTCCTGTTAGGGCAGGAGGAGCGGCTGGATATTCCGTGTGTCCAAACTGCCAGGCAGTCGGGGGGAATGAAGGTGGGGGGATGTCACCGCAGGTGAGCAAAACATTAACGAAGCAAAGGGGAAAGCCCAGAGGATCAGTGGGACCTGCAGATTCCCAGGTACACGGGACAACGTGGCAGATGTCCTGGCAACACGTCACCGCAAACCCTTGCTGTAAAATCAGCGACTCTGCCAGCACCTCCGGTTCTGAGACTGGGTGATGAGTTCAGGCCGTCATCAGCGAGCAGACTAAGAAATGTCAAACCCCGGGGCTTCGCCAAGCACAAACTCCATCTTGACCCTACATTTGCAATCAATCAGATGCACTGGAAAAAGTCAGTAGTTTCATGGGCAGGTTTATGAAAGCAATGGTATGGGGGATATATATACATATTTTTATTTTTATATATATATATATATTCACACACACACATGTATGTATATATCAAGAAAAGGAAAGTCAATCTCATTCAGAACCAGATGCCAGACAGGAGTTCATTAAGATGAATGAAGCTACGTCATGCACCTTTGATGCCTGGACATTGAAAACTCGGGTAATCTCACTTCTCCCTAGCATCAAAGTGCTCTATTTCTCCCCGCTAAGTTCTCAACAATAATTCATATGTCTGTGTCACATTGATCTTACCAGTCTTTGAGATCCTATTCTTTTGTCTATATCTTCTCTTATAATCAGCTCCCAAGACCACGGGGAGGTAAGGTTTCTGGCAGAAAAGATAAAAACCATGAATTGTACTGACCTTTTTGATTAATACATAGAGTTAGCTATAAAATCATTTTTATCATGCGAACATAATGACTTTCAAGACAACAAAAGGGCGTTTCAATTTTTTATCAAAACCTTTAGTGAGACCATAATCCCCCAAGGTGAACTTCTTACGGGACAACCCAAGCAGCCAGGAGTGAATAAGCATCTTATAAGTTCGGTATTAACTGAGAATTGATTCACGAATCAGCAGAGATCATCTGAAGGAGCCAGTCATTGCTTACCCCTGGCTACGGAGCGCGGTGCCTAGCCCGAACCTGTGCTGCAAGTAAATTAACTCAAGGGCCAGCCCCATTTCAAGAGGAGTTCAGCGAGCTGCAACGCCTTCGGTGCCATCAGCCCTCTCCGGCACCAACCCTTTCCCTGCAGAAAATAGCTGCGTGAACGAGTACTACCTGGATTTACAGCACATCCAAAAAGTAAACAAATACGTGGGAGCTCAAAATAGCGGGTGAGGAGTTAGCGGTTTCGAGCGAGGTTTGATTTGCAGCTCCTTCGTGCTAAGCTGGCGAAACCGTCAGCAGCGCTGGTGAAGCGCGCGGGGAGCTGGAGGACGATGGGCGCGATGGGATGGGCGTTAATGCAGGCACTGCGTCGGTTTGCACGCAAAACCTTTGGGGCAAACTCAGGAGCACGCTGGATTTTCTAAATAACAGTGTTCTCAGCATACCTCCACTGGGCTTCATGTTCTGAAATCTTTCACTTGAGCCTAATAAAGTAGATGCTAGTTAGTAGTGTTTGACTATGTATTAGACTCTAAAAATAAGATAGCGACCTTCCATTTCTCCCACAGTACTGCGTGAAGCCTGTTTCCCAACATTTACCAGGTACACAAATTCCCAGCAAAACCATGGAATTGCTTCCATCGATTTCTAGGGAAACCAAAGTAATACATACAAGGCACAATCATACTGAGCATTTAATAATCCAATACACATTGAAGTTTGCATAATTAAAAAAAAAAAACCATTTTAAATCACTCATTGAATTAATGAATACTCAGTATCTGTTAACAGTTCCCTAGCTGTCAATAGGAGTTAACAGATACGGAGAGAAAGCAGATCACTGAGGGAAAGGCACAGCATGGAGGAGCGGCAGGGAAGGCAGCCAGGGGCCACAAGCGCCCTGCATAATGATACATGTGCCCCATTAAGCTCTGTGCTGGCACAGTATGTATTTTGAACTGTAAAACATGGGGATAGAAAAGGCTTGATATTGCATTAGTGAGTTACAATCCTTCTGCTGACCTAAGTACACCTTTCACAGCATTTCCCTTCCATGGGGAGATGGTACAGGCTGGGGCTGGAGCAAAACCCCGGGAAAGGACCGATCTGTGATGGTTTTTTTACTCTGGGAGATATCAGGCAATTATTCAGAGGCGGGTACAGTGTCACGGTCTCCAAACACGGTGCTGTTCTGTGCAGCAATAATGATTCTTTTAGAAAACGGGGCAACCTTGAAAGTATCCAAACTGCACATCTTCCGTCACATTGACTGCTATTACAGTAAATTGAAAAGGACAAAAGAAAGCATCCAAAGCCCTTCTGTCGCCAACGTCCCCTGGTACCACCATCCCTGTGCAAAGGGGCTGAAGACAAATTCCCCAACAGCAAAACCTGAAGCTGTTTTTCTGCAGAGCTTCCCAGGCTAAGGAGAAGCTCCTCATAAGAGGGGAAAATTGACTTGTACTTTTAACCAGCGTTAATCTCTGAGCTCCCACCAAGCCACATGAAGTCTCTCGTTCATATCAAACGAACCAACACGCCTCACTAACAAAACCCACAAGTTAAGAGCATTATTATCTCATCAGAAATACGCTGATTAGCGCATCAGGACTCAGCTCCTGGTAGCCGATCCTCCACAACAAGCTGGAGGGAGCAAAGCTTTCCCTTTGCTGCTTTGTAGCAGACAGCAGACACTTCCCCACTACTTAAAAGTTGCTCAAAATTAACACTGGTGACCCAAGACCCACCAGATGGAGGTTTCTAGCTGGAGAGGGGCTGTGTGCACTGAGGCATGCTGAATTCTCCCAGACGCCGGAAAACTCTTTGTCTCTCTGAGACTTGCCTTCCATTTTGATGCATCGTGACTATATGAACAGAAATGCACAGACCTAGCTATGTAAGGCTTTAAAAAGTTACAATATTTTAAGGCAAAAGGGGCCTTTTAATAGTATTTTTAAGCACAGCGTGGCTGAGATTCCAGGCTGTCGTAAGAAAGCAAATCTCCTCTTTTGGCAGAGGGCTATAAAGGGTGCTACGTCAGACAGTATTTTGTCATCTTTGTACCCACCGGCCTTCTAAAATCAGCGAGAGCAGACGATACGGAAAGCAGATCTAAATCGAGGCCTTGCTGGATGGTCCGTGGGTGGAGGGGGTGGAAAGAGGCCCCAGAGTATTTGGACCCTCCCTGGGGGTTTCTCTGGTTAGAGGGTGCTGGGTGTGCTGGAGCTCCCAGCAGCTCCTGGCGTAGGGGGGAGCGGGCTGCCTCTCGTCCCCGTCGCCTCCTGCGCCCCGAGAGCTGTTTCCAAGTCTCGCCCACTCAGGGGCATAATTATGACGACTTTGGAAATCATTCCTCTCTGCCCGTCTCCATGCATAATTTCGAATCAGCCTCCCAGGCAACCAGCAAGAAGAGCTCCACGGAGAACAGTGGCAAGCTTTGAAGTTCGAGTCTCTGTTCCCTTTCCAGAAAGATTTTGATTTAATGATAGACGCATACCCTGCCAGAAAAGAAATTTCGTAACGGAAAGCAAGTTATCTGGGTATAAATATAACCCGACTGCCGAGCTGCAGCGCAGAGCGGTCCCCGGAGAACAGGCAGGGCTTCGGGTCGAGCTCCAGTCTGGGGCCTGGAAAATCTGCTTCTGTCTCCTTTCCCAGGGCCGTAAGGGTGGCAAAGAGAGGAATAACCTGAGCACAGCTGTGGACTGAAACCTCTGCCTGAGTCGAGCGAAGCACAGGTTGGTGCCAGCAGTGGGGCAGCCCGACCAGCAAGCGCCAACCTGCCCCAGGTGTAGCCCTTACTGGGGACCGCGTGTGTACCTCGGATACCCAGAATGCGCAACGCCTGCAAGATGCCAGCAAATCATTTAATTGCTATTATAGGTTACTTTTTATTGCGGCTTCAGTAACCATAAATTCCATCTGGTAACATCAATTATATTAATATAAGCACCCTCAGTTTGCTCATTATAATTAAAGCGACTCTTAAACAACTAACTTAAGAAGAAAATGCCTTTCTTATGCTAAGTAAAGCAGAGCTTGGGGTTTGCCTCTCCTTAGGCATTCAGTCACTTCGTTAAGCCATAACAGAGTACACAAGGCTAATTACGAGAGCAGTAGTTTTAAGAGGCACAGCTTTCCACTAATTTAAAACGCATTGAGCAATCAGAGTCAACAGAGACTTCGCCTTTTGTAAAGACATTTTGCAGCCTCCACCAGGTAGATCACAACAAAAGGTGTTGAATAGGGCCATGATTATTCAGATCACGATGATTATTTAGGTCACATTTACGTTAAGGGAGCCTTTCGGTTCCCTTTCTTGGGGACAGTTTGGGACCATTATCTTTTTTAAAGGACTATTACATAGCAAACAAAAGGTTCTGGTGGAAGTTGCAACGTCCAAACCAAGCAAGTGTTAGCCAGGCTTTGGGTACACATCTTTCACATCTGTCATTAATTCTTCAGCTCAGTTCAGTCTTGCTTCACCCTACCCTGGGGCTGGAACTGAGCTTATCGACTTTTTTTTTAAGCTGCTTTTGCAGAGGTGAGACCACCAGCTCCTTTTGCCTCTGAAGCCAGATTTGAATTGTAGAAGCCAGAGACAAAAGGCTGGTGCTCCACACTCAGTGCACAGCATCCTCTCAAAAAGACTTACGCTCCCTTTTCCCTCACACACACAGAAAAACATTTTTCACATGCTATGACTTTCTGGTTGGGCTATTCTTGCCTCTTACCTGGGTTTCCAAAACCTTCACCCTACCCAAAGTCCCAGGGAGCACAGGCTTGCCGAGGAGCTGCTCACAGATTTCAGGACAAGTGAACATGAACAAAGCCAAGAAAACGAAGCTGGATCTTTCCTTACGCTCGCATGGATTTTGACATTATTAGAGCAAATCCCCAGATGATGGGGGGGGGGGGGGGGCGAGGGAATAAAGATCTGTATTCTTCACCTGAGCATCAGTACTTCTTCATTTTAATAGCGATTGAAGGTGAAGCTGTTTGTGAGATATGAAGGCAATTTTTTAACAGGTGCTCTCAGGTGCAGAGCCCACCGGCTGGGGCGGCCGGGGACACGGCCACGCAGGCCGAAGCCCCTCTGCCCGAGGACTCGCAGGCCGAGGCGCGGGGCTGGCAAAGCACCACCGGGCAGAAGCGTCGTCCTCAGCGCCCAGCAGAGCCCTGCCGACCCTTCCGTTCCCCTCGCGACTGCCTCTCCCTTCAAAAGCTCCCAGCCTTCCCTTGAGGACTTCGGGAAGCAGAGACCCCACCAGGCTCGCTGCCGCGACGAGCCCCCGTCGCCGTCCGGGCTGTGCGCAATGGGGTTCCCATCGCGACGCTGGTTTCTGTCAGAGGGCTGGACCAGCATCAGGTCTGTCGCGTTCAGCTCTAATCACCTTTGATCAGCTGAGACTAGAAAGCTCCTTTCATCGGTTCGGGGGGAAAATAGCCCAAGAAACTGAGAAACTGCTGCAAACTGGGCATCAGCCAGCTGGTCTACACAAGCTGGCAGAAACTGGCCGGGAAGGAAACTCCTCTCCCGATTCCCCACATTTTCCCCCACACACAATTGTGTGCAGCTGTAACTGCATTTGAGAAGTGCCAGTGTAAAACCCCCTTCCCTTATCTTTAAAGATGTATCTTCCAGTTCATGCTTGCGGTGCACATATTTATCTTCAATAACATCGGCAAAATGAACTCGCCATGACTTTCTTTTTCAGATACAATATTCTTGTCAGCAGTAGAGAGCTTAAGTGTTCTTTCCTTTCACATCCGTTAGGTTGGAACAAGATTTAAAAGCATAAATAGCCTTCCCCATAGCTTAATGAAAGGCCTTATTACAGCCTGGGATTAATTTTTCTGATTATTTACAAGCAAAAAGTCAAACTCGAATTTTACACTGAGGAAGGGATGCAGGAGTCATTATCTCCAGAAAGACTCAAGAAAATGGATGAGCGTAAACATATGAAAGTTTTGGACCCTGAATCTGTGCCCTAGCTTCTAATTAAAAGTTATTCAGCAAAGCCCTGCATTGCAAACATCACGAGTTACAGGAAAAATGAAAATCCTAATTACTAAGCAAAGATGTTCTGATCTCAACTATTTATTTACTTTTGAAAGTGACCTCAGCTGCTCAGAAACGCGCTCCACTCCCTTTCCTTCTCCCCGCAAAAAACCCTGCGCTACCCTTTTCTCGTAGGACGTCGCCACGCACGGAGCAGAGTTTCTCGAGGCGTCGCACGAAGGGGCCCTCGCAGACCTCACCAGGTGCTGCCTCAGGCGAGCACCCAGAAAGGGCGTTTTTGCAAACCAAATCTCACCCCCGAGACCCCTTAGAGGGCTGGGGTTCTGCCACGTCCCTGCGGCCGTGCCCCCCTCTCCAGCGGCGAGCGCGGCTCGTTTCGGTCGCGGGTAACGATGCGGACGGCCTGCCGGACGGCTCTGGTGGAAATCATCTCAGGGAGCGCGAGAGGTGTCGTGCTGAGCTCCGGCTCGGGCTGCGAAGCTGCAGAATACAAAATACAAGACCGCTACTGGTGTTTTTCTAAGTGGGTGTTTTTGTCCCGCGTTCACGACAGCTTTGCTCCGGTCTGCGGGATTTCACCCTCCGATGTCTCAAGCCGCCGCGTTCCCACCTCGTGTCTCTCTGGAGGGTGCGGGGCAGGGGCACAGCACCTTCCCTTGCCCTCCAGCAGCCCTCCCAAGGCTGGGGCACGAATCCTGCCAACACACACACACACACACACCCCTACCTGAATAGCAGAATTTCTGCTACGTTTGCCATCCTAAAAAATCCCAGGTGCCCCCATGACGGGGATGTCAGTGCTCCCTTTCCCCTCCCCTGTGACACTTAGGCACACCCATATTGCTTTTCCCACTTATTTCTCTGAACTTTGCTTGTAGGACTTTACTCCTAATTGTATTTTGGGGAGGAAGCCCAGCCGGGATTAGCATTTCTAGCTGCACGGCCTCTCGGGGCAAGCTCAGACCCCGCCAGGTCTCTGCCCCCAGACGGCGTGAGCAAAGCTGCCACCGCCAAGCGTGTCCACGCAAAAGCAACCCTAACTCATTCCTGGTCAGGTCTGGAGAGGAGCACTCTGCAAACATGCCGGTGAATAACACTAAACGGGTACTGAAATATTCTAGGAACAGGGGAAAAAAAAAATCGTTTTGTAAATATTACTTATTTTCTTCAGCTGCTGGTTAATAATATTGAATTTTGTCCTGCGTGCAGTCTTCACTGCTACTTAAGAATAACACACATTTTTAAATACCTGAGAGAGTGCTTGACGCTTTGCCTACTAATAGCCAAGGGCTGTAATAACTCCAGAATAGTCCAGCAACCAAATAAACCAAAAGCCCCGTTTAACAAGCCCCCTCCCAAAGAGCACCCAGGGGTGTGTTCACAGCCAGAGCAGGGCTGCACCACTTGATACACCTATTTGCATTAATACTCCTTGAGTAGCTGGCTACAATCCTTGGGCATCAGAGGGAGTCAAGGTACAGAGACCGTAGGTATTTATTCAGTGTGTTAACTGTATTTGTATGTGTTTATTGCATTTATGTGTACATTTAATGTATTTATTTAACTCTGTGAAAAATATGCCAGGAGATTTTTCGGTTTGTATCCATCTCCACCAAACGTAGCTAAAAACAGACTCGTTATGAACCCTATATAGAGCACTGCTTCCATTTGTACTGAAAATTGATGCTGCCAAAATGGATATTATTTTATTTCTGCCACAAGAATCGTATGAAATGATGTTGCCTAACAAAGCAAGAAATAAATGTAGTAGGAAAACAGTGTCCAGCACTCCCAGAGTTAGCAGTGCGGCCTGTGCAGAGCCCAATACACCATTGTATACAATTCCTACCATGAGAAACACGCGATATGCCACTTATTTTTATACCTTCAGGCAGAAGGATGTGGCTACTGGGAGCGTGGAGGATGCAAGTGCATCTCATAGTAAGCTGCATTCTGCGAGCAATCTGGGGAATCATGTATTAATATAAACCAGTTGCTTTTTATATTCTGCTTTTTAATACAAAGAATCAGGTTTTGTGCATTTGAACAGCTGATCTTTGAAAAGGATGGGAGGCGGTGGCTGGGTCTCAACTGCCTTTTGCCTGAGAAGTTGGAATAGGGCCCATGAAGGAAGATCTCCCACAGCTCCAGCCCTCAGGGCTCCTTTGCGCTGTCTCTGGGGGGAATCGATACCACCCTCAGCCGGGAAACACAGCCCATACGCAGCAAATTGCTCATCTCCCTCCTTTCTTCCAAAACCCACATCGCTGCCAATACTGAGCATTCGGGGGGACCTGAACCACGCGGAATAGACTAAAAAGCACTAGTCTACTAAGACAAGCAAAACCGTAAAACATCCATTTTGCAGACTATGGATATATACTTACAGGGGATCTCTCCCTCCTCCTGCATTCCTCGGGCTCTTATTCCCAGAGAATTCAAGTACCTGGAGAAAGAGATGAGGAGTTCAGTAATTAGTCCTCTGGCAGTTGTGGTGGGTTTTATTCTAAATAGCTCTTGCGATTCCTTAATGCCAAGGAAAGGAGGAGGGAAAGAAAAAAAAAAAAAAAAAAGAAAACCAGGTATCATGAGGATTTTTATGTCCCAGCCTAAATAAACATGCAGGATTATAGACACTGCCTGAACCGAACAGGTTTCCTGCCTGGGGCAGGGAAGGAAAGGAAGGTGAAAAAACTTTCTTACAGCACATTCAGTGGCATAAATCGGAGCAGCTTTTGGGTACAATCTGTTTTATCAGGCACCACACATCTCTGTACTGAGTATTGACTCTGGCCTCTCCGCTACTTCGCTGGGCATATAAATGGGAGTATCGAACTGCTGAGCCAGTTTTCTGGATTTACTACAAAACCCATACTTTTGAAAACTTCATCCCTACTGTGGGCATAATCAAGGGATAATGAGGAGTTAGTGAAGCCTACAACCTTTCTGCTCTCGACCTTTCTCTGCTTTTCATGAAAGGGAGAAGAAAAGAGCTTGCACAGCATGCCAAACTCTTCTCTTTTCCTTTTTTTTTGTTATCACCTTGCTAACTACTTTGTGGTTTCCAAATCAGACTACAGAAAAAAAGCTCCCTCTCGATCTCCTCCCCACACCCTTTCCAAAGCACAGTAAAACTCCACGCCAGATTTCTTATGATTATCACTTTTTCAATTTCTAACATGGTTATCAGTAAATGGCTCTCAGTAACCATTTGAAAACATTTTCAAGGTTTACTTTTAAATAAGATTTATAAAGCCCATAAAATTCCTTTCCAAAATCCAGACATCCATTTATGAAAACAAGTCACTTCTGAAATAGCCTGTTATCGCTACTTATGTCTTCGGTTTTTGACTTCACAGCTGATTTTTTTGACTTCACAGCTCATTTTTTTGACTTCTCTCCCATGCCACCCAAGAGAACCAAGCCCAGCAAGCGGGGCCAAAGGCTGCGGGACTGAAGGAAGCAAGAGGACCCAAAACCTCAGCCCTGAACACGTTGCTCAGATTAGCAGGGCATCATCACATCCGAGCCAACACACCTTTCCCCTCTGTTGGGCTCACTAGCTCCGCTCGGTGACTCGGCACACACGCCGGTGATTAAAGAAGTGGTGTCAGGACGCAGGGGGGGCAGGATTTGGGCAGCCCCAGACGCCGAACTCCTCGGACCGCAGCCCAGGCACTGCGGCGTGCGGGAGCAGAGGCAGAGCTGTTACCCCAGCAGATTGCGTCGCTTCACACGTGTCCTTTCCAGCAACCCTCTCAGCTGTCCCAGCCTGTTAGCATGGCTCGCAGGGTCTTTAAACAGCTTGGCTGTCTCCTCTGGATAATTATAATGAGCTACAGCCTCCCAAAAACCCCCATAAAATGGGATTCTACTCACGCCGACTTATCTGACTGCAGCACTCATCCTGTCTCCTGGGAATACTTCCAAGAAGTAGGGGACCTCTTGCCAAAACAGGGGGGAAAAAAGGAGAAGGAAGACAGCCGTCGTTGTTCGCTCACCTTTTCGTACACCTTTCCTACCTGACACCTCCTACAGCCTGGGGAAACCCACTCCAGTCACAGCAGTGCGCCCCGTGGCAACACGACTGCCCTTTATTACCAATCAAATTCCTGTAAAGATCCTTCTGGGCTTGCAAATACTGAGTGCAAAGTGACTATAAATGTGAATTATTAGCCTTTTACAAGGCTGAGCTCTCCATACCCGCAAGTCACTTCTCTGACAGCCGCTGGCAGATCAGTACACAGGTCCGGGAGGGTTTGCATTTATCTTGCTCCCCGTGTTTTTCCGCGCAGGGCTGGATTTTTGCTGGGGTTTGCTCGAGATGGCTGCTCCGCCTGCCGGCTCCGGAGCTGGGATTGCCTCCCTCCCCTCGGCAGGTGCAGGTCCCCGGAGCGGGGCTCAGCCCGCTGCAAGGCACCAGCTGCGGCATCTCCCCAGCCTGGACAAAAAGCGCATCTTCCTGCCGCCACAGTAATAAACTTTAGAAATCCTCCTGGGCGGGTGGTTGCGCTGCGGGAATGGGGCTCTGGGGGCACTAGAAACAGTGCGATTCCCTGCGGGGATGTGATTTCATGAGCTTTGGGAGGAAATTGTTTTTATGAAACAATCACTCAACTTAACTTACATTAAGAAACATATTAGCAGGCTCTGCAGCTCCCAAGGTGAACTGGACATGAGATTTCTATGGTGTGCCACCTGCTTTTAGCCAGGGACCCAGAAGGGACAAGAAAAACGTGGAAAAAGTGAGGGATGCTGCGCAGTCATCTCATACGGCAGAACTGAAATGGGGAGCAACTTAGTTGGCCGGGACCAGAAAATGGCAGAAAGATCTTTCTGCAACAGCGGGAAACACCCAAGGACACATACAATGCCGTGGGACTGGTCAGCAGCACGTCCTGTGCAGTGCTGTAATCCTATTATTATTATTATTTGTATTTGTATTTTTCTAGAAGCAAACGTAGACATGACATCCAGCTGGGGACAAGGATGGCATTGTACTAAGTACAAGACCGTCGTTAATGGATTTGGCTGGCAAGGCACTGAAAAATGATTCATCAACAACCCCTATCACCATCATCCTTGGCCAGCTATAATGACTATATTACTATAGCATAAAGAGCAACTCCATAGAAGCATGATATATGAAGTACAAAATGTGTTTTCCTAAACATCTGTGAGGCAGGCAAGCAACAAATTAACTTGTTGTAATTAAGTCTGATAATGCTATGATTTGAGCATGACCTTTGTAAAACGGGCAAAAAAAAGTCTACCATCATTCATTAATGTTATTAAAGCAGTTGAGCTCTACTAAATAGATGTCCATCAACACGTACATTGCCAAATTGCTACACAGGTAGTCTTAATTAGTGTCTAGCAGGGCAGGTCACGCTACACATGGGCTATATGGCGAAGAAGAGTTCAGTTTTAGGCATTAAGAATTGTATTGATATCGGAGACAAGATAAGAGCTTCACCGGTTTGTCACCCAAATCCATATGGAAACGGCTGGGGTGACCCTCCGCAAACACCCCTGGGACAAATCCGAAGGAGACAAGGGGGGAGCTGCAGCTCGGAGTGATGGGAAGTAATCGTGGGAGGGAAACAGCGCGCGGTTTTATGGAGGTGGCACCAGCCACCAAGGGACCGAGGCCAGCCAGCACCGACCCCGGGCAGACAGAGCTGCCCAGATTCAACAGAAAAAGCCTTTGCAGGAATTCTTTACACTCGCCTTTTCTTAAAAACAGATGGGACTACATTTAAGCGTGTCACAGAACATTTTCAGAAGAGCACAGAAAGTACCTGGACCTCTCCTGCTTGCCATTCCCTGCGGAAGGTGCCGAGGCTTCGGTAGGGACCCCCCCCGCGCTGGCTGGGGACGGAGACCCACCAGGAGCGGGCAGACAACCCGGCAACACGTTACACCTGCGGGAGCCGTGAGGCCACCCCAAAACGGCCTGAAACACCTGAAATGACGCCAACGAGGCACCACCTCGTCACTAGGCTGGGTCTTGGTGCTCCTCGCTGCCCACCTCCGCCAAGCCCTAGCACACCACTTGCCAGGGCAGCAAGAAGAACAGACGGTGTAAAAAAAAGCCACCGCCGAGGGGCTGCTTCACAGCTGGGTTCCTCATCGCTGGTGCCCAGGGCCGCTGGCGGGCTCAGCGCCAGAAGCCGAATGCGTGCGGAGCCCGGCCAGAAACCGCGGCTTGCGAAAAATCAGGCACCGACAAGAGACGCGACAGACCGGTTTAATCAACGGCAGCGTCCTCTCTACATTACTCAGTTCTGTGCGACAAAGGCGTGACTTACTTAAATAATTTTGAATGGCTGAATAACTAAGCAGAACTACAAAGCTATTAAAAAAAAAAAACAAAAAACCCTTAGCTGTGCCCGCTGCACCCCGGCGCCGTGGAATTACGATCGGCAGCAAGCTCGCCGCGCCGGGGAAGAAAAAGTTCTGTTGTGAGGAGCGTGATAAATCAGCCTGTGCCGCGGAGGGTGCCGCGGGTTTGCAAAGCCTAATTTCTTAAAAAGTAACTTTGGCTGATAGAGCGGATACGTGGCCGCATGCCTCCTTGATGGGAAAGCTCTCCCCTGTCAGTGTGATCTAATATTTGTTACTCGCTATTCCTCTTCTTTTCCTGTGGCATTTCAGCGCAGGGCCAGGGCTATAAACAATAACAAGGGTTTTATGGCCAGACTTTAGAGCGCTTTCACCTTCTCTACGGCTAACTTTTTTATTTTTTTACCGGAGAGGGAAGGAAATGAAGGTGGCGGCATTTACAACACAAACGCAGCACTAAATTCACCCGAGAGCTGTTCCTGCGGGGATGTGGGGCTGGAGTCACAAGTGCTTTAAAGTAAGAATGAGGCAACAAAACCAGCAAAAAGAAATTAATTTTGCTCAAAATGAGAAGAAAGACATTCTCTAGAAATTAAATAGGCTCACATCCTCAGGTGCAAAAAACCCCACAACTTGTAAAAGTGTGCTTTGATGTATAAAACTAAAATACGTCTAAATTATTTTTAATTATTAAAACTATAAATATATTTTACTGTGTTAACGTAAACAATACCTTACCCTAGAGGGCCCCTTGGAGGGCTAAGCAAGCTAATTTTTATTATCCTCTATTTTAGAACAATAACAAGGATCTGCTTTCCAATTTCCACAGCAGAAACATGACCAAGGCCAAGAAACTCGCTGCTGCCTGGGAAGCGCCGGATCAGCTCGAGCTCCCAGCCGCCGAGCCCCGGCACCTTCAGCACAAGGTCCCCGCTCCCGCGAGGCTGGGGTGCACGGGGGGGTGCAGACCCTTCTTTCTAATTTAAAAACAACCCGGGCTTTGGCTGGTTTATCTCCACCCATTTTCCACCACCGCGGGCATGCCCAATTCCTGTGCTGTACCCTAGCAGGAGGTAAGGAACCCGCTTGCTTTTTGCCTTGGAAAAAATAAAGAGAATATTGCAGATTTAAAATATTTTTTCCAGGCTGGGCTGTGCAGGCTTTACCCTCCCCAGCACCCGGGGAGCTGCCGGCGAGGGGGGGTCTGGGCGCGGGCGGGCCGAGCAGCTGCCCCTCTGCGGAGGATGCTCGACGGCGTCGCTCGACGTGTATCGGGGCTACGTACAGCGCCGCTGCCCGCAGCCGGAACGGCCCCCGCTGGCGCGTGCGGCAAACTCGCTTCGCTGACTTCCACTGCGGCAAATTTCCAGCGACAGCCAAGACCCCCAAACCACCTCACCTTAGAAACAGCCGGAGGCTAAGAGGTAAAATACAAACATTGTCAAGGCAGTTTGGTATTAGCGGTCTGACATCATTATAGAGCTGAGTGCTAGGGAAGAAATCCAATGAACCATCTGCAGAAAGAATAGGTATTACACGTCCCTAACAGGCACGGCCAATAAATATATTTATCAGTTTAGAAATGCTAAATGAGTCTATGAGTCTGTTCCATTTCATTTCTCTCACAGAATATTTCTCCAGATAAATATAAGGATGTCGGAAAGCTTTTCATCTTTGCAGCTTATTAGGAATCTAGATTTTTAAAAAATAAAAAAATCCAAGGGTCTCTGCAGGATTTTTTTCTAAGGCTCACTCACTGTGGTAAAATGCACACGCGGCCCTTTGCTTTGCCTTGCTTTCAGGTTAGTGAAACATCTCCTGAATAAGCTTTTTCGTTATTATTAGGATGCAAAATAATTTATGAAAAGAGGGCTGCGGACACACATCCTAGTACAGACGAGATATCTACCTCCCAGTTCTTACTGAGACCTATCCTCAGGCACAGTCCTTATCCTGGCAAAGAAGTTCTGTTAATATAACTATGGGTTTATTGTACTCATCCCCACATTCCCACCACTTACTCCGCTGTTACGCCAGGAGCCAAAGCAGCAGGTATTTTATGGCTCGCGGAGGTCAGATGCTGGGAAACGTCCCGTGTCCAACGTCACTTAGACGCCATCACGTTTAAGCTTCTGCCTCACCTCAGCTTTAAACCTCCTTTTGAGCAGCCTCAGTGGAAAGGAAGATTAGCTGTATTTATGCTGGCAGAGATAATACACATCCTTTCTCTTTATTAAGGTTCAGTAGCAGTTTGAACCACAACGGTTTTTATTCATAGAGTGATTTGCCTTTCAGACCTGGCAGGCAGACGGCCGCGTTACTGATCCAACCTGCTTTCACCGAGTGAAGGACAAGGGCTGGTTGCTCATCCCCCATCTTTTGGCAAACGCATCATGTAATTATTGTGAAAGATGGTGAGAAGAGAACCTTTTAAAAAAAAGTTGTGGCTTATTTTTTAACTACTTTAAAGCAATTCATCCCCAGAAAAAATTGTTTAAACATGAAGGGCATAAAAGTAACCATACTCACACCCATTTTGTCTGCAGGAAATGAATCCTAGGACTTCAAGCCTTGTGTTGGAGATATAAAACTCCCAGGACCCATAGAAAGCAGGTTTCCTCATCCTTTTAATTGTACCCGCCTTCCTAAAGTTGCAGTGTGAATGCTGGACAAGTGCTGGGTCCCACATGGAAACGGCTCCGTAGTCCCCAGCACCCAGCAGGTCAGGCAGATTGTCTGGAGTGTCTTTATTCGCAGCCGTATAAATGATTGATTTAGTTCGTCTCTAATACAGCAGGGAAAACTCAAGTTTTGCTTGTACGATATTCATAAATGATGCATCAATGCAATTCATGATTCATTTCTACATGCTTTTTACATACCTATCCACCACGTCAAGCATCGCCGGGCGCAGAAGCCGCGCAGCCTCCCCAGGGACCCCCCGGGTACCCCCAAAGGTCGGGCGGCTGTAAATCAGACGGATGCTTTGCCCTGGGAGCTCGCTACTTCGTGCCGAGCCGCGCCACAGAGCTCTGAGCACGGGACCGAAGCAAAGGTGTGATTTTCAAAGGAATCTGAGCAAGTCGTACATCCCAGCAGGATTCCCCGAAGCCGCCATCCATGGCTGCCGGCAGCCCACGGCGTACAAACAACGCCAGACCAGGCATTCCGAGCTACCGTGGAACAGCTGTGATGGCTGGCTGGTAGATTATTTCACTTTTCACATTGGTGGTGGATGAAGGGTATGTGTGGCTAATGATTTAAATCTGCACCGAGCTTTCTCCCCTCTCTTGTTACCTTCCTGGGGAATCGAAGGACGAGATTCTCACGGTGAAGGTCTGCACTTCCACCCTGAATTCATTCGCTTCTGCCACCAGCTGCCATTTTATATGCAAAGCTAGACAAAACATGGCACAAAAGGAAAAATCAGTAAGCACTCACAGTTCAAGAGCTGCAAGAGAAAAGGGTATGGTCCTACAAATGAGACACGTGTCCAAACCTCTCTCAGAAACGCATTCATTCAGGCGAGTTAAACCACCTACAACCGATGTTAGTAAATCAGCCACGTTCTTGAACTTACTTAGGCACCAGGGTTTTGAAAATTACCCCAGCTCAACTGAGATATTTTGGCAAAATTGTGTAATTTTGAGGTGAGATGGGAAGCCTGCGTCCCACCAGCGCCCCGCAGCTACGGCTGGCGATGGATGTTACGGGCCAGAACGCGAACGCGTTAGCCACATCACCGGGAACCACTCGCCGCGGTCCGATGAGGCCGGTTTTACTAAACCATCAGTTTTACCAAAGTCTGCAGTTGGGCACGGTCGCCAGCGAGCTCCGCTCCGAACCGCTGCCGCGGAGAGCCCGGGCAGCCGGGGCCTGGCAGGCGCTGGAGCAGGAGCTGCCCCGCCAGGGGACGGATGCTGCCAGCTCCTCGCACCACGAGCGGGGCTTTGGACGCTGGGTGCTTTCCGAAACGTGGACCCAAATAATCCGTTTCTGCAGAAAAGATAGGCCTGTGTAATTCTCTGTCCTTTGCACTGCCAGGCAATATATATTAAAATGTTTGAATAGAGAATACTGCAATAAGTCTGGTTTCGATTTATTTTTTGCCTTCTGGAAAGCGTAAAAAATAGGAGTGAATAGAATATCCAATAAAAGATAAAAATTCTTGTCTTCTTTCTTTTAAATTGAAGTTTACCTAAGTTACACAAATGCAGCATTTTAGCAGCGCCTTTTACACTTCAAAGGATTTCTATGTTTATATTAAAACCTTGATCACTGGGATTTATTATTTAACTAATTCCATTTGCGGGAACAAACCAGAGATACAGCAGTCTTCATTTTAGTGAGTTTTTCTTTATAATATGTTTTCCGTTTGGCAGGTGGAGGAAGGGAAACCGTCAGTCACCAAGCCCTACAGTCCATTTTATCAAACTCAGAGAGCTTTGACCGAGCGTGGACGTGTAACACGCGCTTCCCCGCACCCCACCCTGAGAAACGCGACTGCTAAAATGACCGAGCATGCAATGTCCACCGCGCTCTCAGCATACGGCTTGGCTGACTCCGTGGGGAATCACATCCAGCTTGTGCGGCGGCTTGGGCTTTAAAATTTGTACGGAATAACCAGAGCTTGGGTATGCTGCACCAAGAGCTGCCGCACCAAAACGGTCCGTGGCTTCACAGAAACAGCGTTGGAAACTGCCCGTCTCTCTTTCTCGCAGGAGATCAACAGGAACATCCCGGTCCTTTTGAAAATAAGTAGCATTTTAAAAGGGATATTTAAAAAAAAATGCACTCGAAGGTACTGTAGTGTTAAGAGTTTATCCACCTGTGTCGGAACGGAGGTGCCGGTGGGAAGATGGGGCAAACCACTCCGGGTCTGCAAGTCCCCGCGGGTTGCACGTCAGAGGAGCAGTGAAGATAAATCCACACAGACCGCGCTCGTGCTCTACGTCTCCGCCGTGGGGAAGCACGCCAGTCTCACCCAGTTTGTGCAGAGCGGTCCTGCTCCGGGCTGGGGTTGCAGACGTTCAGCATCGTGCCCAGCCGTCGCGGAGGGAGTGACGCGCTTCACTCGTAAAAGAGAAATTGCGATACGTTTATGGATACAAAACAGCGATTTAACAAAGTTTGATAGTAAAGGTGACAGAGGTTTAACAAGACTCGGTGGCAGGGTTCGCTTGATATTGACTGCACAGAGGACAGGGTCAGACAAATCTGTCTGCGAGACCCTCCCGTCGAGCCAGGAGGTTCAGAAAGGACCCCATGCGTCCTCAGCTCCTTCTCAGAGAGGAGTCTAGGTGCATCTGGATCCAGACTTAGTCCCAGACTTGGTCAACAGTTTATGTCTAAAGGGTTATATATGTGCAGTTAACCCTTTACGTCACTTAGCCGAGATTTCAAAGTTTCCGCGCGCTTATTCCCGATTCACTTACCCAATATCTGACGCGATAAGGAATCTCTCGACCTCGAGGAGTAACCTGGAGAGGCGTCCCACCTCAAGGGGAGACCCTGGCGTGCAGCCCGCTGCCGTGCAGGAGAGCTCGGTGGGCTGTCCTCTATTTCTGGAGTAAGATAATTGACCTACAGTCATATTTACATACCGACTACAGCTGTTAGTTTCTTCCAAATTTGTCTTGACTCAGACATTGCCCAGCACTGTGGTTAGGTGGGTGCATTGTTCAAATTAGCCCTTAGCTATTGTCTTCTTATCTCTCTCCCCCGAGTCCACTTTGAGATGGTTGCGGCCATCACAACCAGTTACGACCATTCCAGTCGCCACTGGTGGTTATCGCTTGATCAGGGTTACGGGAAATACAGGTCGGGTTGTGGGGCGGGGAGCACACTGCCACACCGGCATAGTTAGCACTGTACGGTTTTGCTGTAATTATATATTTGAGAAAATAAACCAACGTTATATAGTTGCTTCTTGTTTGTACTAAGCTTTCTTGGGATGCTTTTATTTTGACATAATGGTATAAACATGTAACAATACTTCTTAAAAAAAAAAAAAAGCAAAAAACTACATAAACCAGAACTTAACAGGGATAAGTCAACATAGCTCAGCCTAGTGTAATTAATCTTAACCCACTTGCCAAGGCTATTGTTAACCTTAAAACAACCTGTTATACCACAAAATGACCTGTTCTGCCACTTTCTCAAGCAGGTTTTCAAAGATCTCTGAGGGAACGAAGTGCTGAAGTTCCCCGAGTCTCAAGTCACCCCTATGCTCCTTTGACACAGTTAGGCTTCCCCCGTTGCTGGATCCACCCAAGAATAACTTGTGATGAAACATCAACATGTAATTGCTACCTTGGTCAGAATTTACCTCCTGGGAAAGTGGTTTTTTTCAACCTTCAGGCAGGATTTGCCCATGGAAAGGTTGGGCACGTGCAGAAGTCCCACACAAACAGTCCCCAGGAGGTGGGTTGGCACTCATTCCCTTCGTCATTAACAAATGTTTCCCTTGTCCTTGAGATCTTTCCATTAAATACACCCCTGCCTCTTGTAGAAAGCAAGCTTGACCTTTTCTATAGAATTAAGAGCCAATTTATTGCATATTTTAAATTCATAATGAGATCAAAAGGGATAATGCTCAGATGACCTAGAGATCAGCCCAAGACATGGGAGATAATTGTTTCCTTAATTGCGATGCCTGAATTAAATTACTTTTGCACTCTGTGTACTCAGACGATACGTAAAACGGAGGTCTCAGCAGCCCGTGGTCATTAATACTCCACCGGCAGCTCTCGCGGGAGCGAGGGAGTCGACCTCTGGGCCGCAGTTCGGGAGGCGACACCCCTGCCTCTCCGCGCTCCCCGACGGCTCGCGACACGCCGCAGGCTTCCCTTTCGGCTCCCGGCAGCCGCTCACCGCTGCAACCGCTTGTGCCAGAGCCACCAAATCCCAGCCCGGGACAGCTGCACTTCATACTCCATTCCGAGTAATAAAATTTCACCCAGACTTTGCTCAGGTGGGGGAAAAAAAGCCCCGCGCATACAGTGAGAGGTGTTTGGAGAAGGACCAGAGGCTGCACCCGTCACCCGTCTTTGCTTATGAAAGAAAATTTTTAATCCAATTTGAGAGTGACATCTGAAGTCATCCGTTTTTCCTTAGAAAACAAACAGTTTTCTTAAAAACAGCCAACTGTTCTGTATCAGGAAAAATAAGCCCCATCATTGCTTGTAGGGAAAGTTTTGTTCAACGATACAGATAGCTTCCAGAGAAATCTGTGAATTAGTGCTTATCTAGCACCCACAGGCACAGGGACAGGTGCTTACTTGATGTAAAACCAAAGACATCAGGCTTTACAGAAAAGGTTTACTTTACGAAGCCTTGACAAATTATTGTCTAAGGTTTTAATGGGTGGAAAATCAATAGTTACAGGCTGGCTGGGTGCTTATGAATGATGCTAATAGGTGGGCAGGCATCCTGCTGGTGCCCTCACGTCCCTCTGTAGCCCATAGCACGCTTGGTAATGTGTTTATAACACCTATGGACTGTTTATTAAGCACTGGCACTTATGTTTTGCAACTCTACTGTTTGCCCAGTGAGTGTTTAATATACAAACAAGGAGTTATTTACTAATCGAGCGTAGACGGGTCATGCTGGCTGAAACAGCCTTTCCTGGAATACGGGGCTCTCAGCTCCAGGGATCGCAGTCACTAATCATCCCTCCATCATTCGAAAGCTGCATCTTGATCTTTTGCAGACATCCTCTTTCCAAACTATACTGAAAAACTAGAATTATTACACAGAATGGCAAGTATAAGCCCCCAGCTAACCACAATCATTTGCTTTGGAAATACAGGTTAAAATTTCAAAGCCTACCAGGAGATTTTGACCTGAGACCCTCTGAAGCGTCCCTGATTGCCAGGAGCAGACGAAAAACCAAGATGTTCCTCTTCATTAGACGTGTTTGGAAAACACTGAACGGTGTTAATAGCACACAAGGACAGACAGATCTCACCGCACCGCTCCGAAACTGCAGCGAGTTGGAGTCACAGGTATTTTATGGTATTGTCACAGAGGCCTCTGGTTTCCTTTCCAACGCCGAGAGCGAGCACTGGAAGCATCACGACGCTCCCGAAAGCGTCGCTGGGTCCATCTCCCCATCCCAACGGCACCAAGCGATGCTTGGAGACGCCGGCACCGGTGAGAGCCTCGGTGATGGAGAGAGGCTTGTGGCAGGAGAAAAGTCAGAGATCACTCAGATCTGATCTAGTAGTTAGTTTGTTGTGTTCTAATCAGTAAATTTAGGTATCTAAAATATTTAATAAATACAGCTGGACTGCTGGTCAATACTCTACTATTTACTACACTTAAAATTAGTATGGGCTACAAAGATTGTCGTGCAAGCTTACTATACTTATCTTAAATGTTACACGCAGGCAAAAAACGTCACGTACCAAGCCATCGATGTCTGGTAAGGGACCCCCCAGCCCCACGGGGTGACCTTGAGATGTGTCCCTACCCAAGGGCAGACCAGCGCCGCGCAGCCAGCTCCGGCGGAGGAATTGCTCGCCCGGCCCTGATGGCTGCGGGTATTTATTGCACAAAGTGGTTGATCTGTAGTCAGATATTCTGCTGTCTTCATGCAGTTTCAGCTGCTTACCGGCCCAGTCTCCAGCCAAACTGGTTTTTTTTTTTGGTTTTGGTGCTGAGTTCTCACTGATGGCCTCACGCAATAGGATCAGCTTTGGTTAGGTCTACCTGCCGAGCATCTGCCTGGACCAAGGTTCCGTTAGTTCAAACAGGACGAGCGCATCCGTCACAGGGCCCCGGCTCCCGGCTCGCAGGGAGAAAAAGACAAATCGGAAATACAAGCAGGCAAACAGACACGGCTGCGTGAAGTCGCACATACCACAAAGCTTTCCACGCTCAGTCCTGATTCATAACAGCGTAGTGCTTCTCAGTTGCTTCTCTTGAAGGAAAAAATTCTGTTTTCCCAAAACGCACGTTTTCAAAGACAACGCTACATAATTTGTCCTGTTTCTTCCATAATATCAGTATACTTGAAATAAAAAAATAATCCATTAACCAGCAAATTCCTACCAAAACTCCACCAGGTTCAGCTCCACCTGAAATGGCTTCAGTGGGCAGGTCGACTATCCTGCTCCTTCTGCAGTGACAGGCAGAGTCCCACCATGAACCCGGCAGCGTAATTCTCCCCCGGCCTCAGCTAAGAAATTTGATTTCCCACTGTCATTATCCCAGACTTCTCTGGGCATGCTAATTTAGACATGTAAGATCTTCTGTACCTCCAGAACAGCAAGTCATTACTTGCAGGGGAAAATTTAATTTAGATTGACACTCCCCCCAAAAAACAAATTTTATCACTACAAACATTTTTTATAAGAAACGCAAGCATCTTACCAAAAGCTGTTTGCATTTGCATGTCATTATCTGAGTACAGGCTCTAAAACAGAAATACATGCCACAGGTGACACCAAACCCTCTGTCTCTTGCCCTTTCCTTGGTTAATCCCTCTGCTCCCTCACCTGCCCCCCCGCACCCCCCCCGTCGTTTGAGGACACGCATCTCATGCACTCGTACCGCACAGCGCGGCCCCGATCCCGCTCGGGACTGCAAGTGCCGCTGCAGCGTAAGCACTAGCCTGGCGGGTTTTCACCCGTAAATAATCTATCAATGGCCGTTTGCCAGCTGACCCTAGCAAAGTGGTGTTTTGGAACCATTCGTACTCGATGATTAGCTAATACTCGTGGAGCCAGCAGTGTAAAAATTAGATGATTCGGCTTCATACGGAAGTCAACTCTCTAATCGATGCGCTTTAGTTTGTGCAATTCATATTGAGTTCCTAAGTACAACAATAACCGGTGAAGATTATGGTTCTGTACCTGACAGCTCACAACAGCTTTACAGTAATAGAGCTGAGGTTCGAATAATCTTTTAAAATAGCCCACTGCTATCCTCCTTGAAGAGTGAAGTAGCTGCAAGAATTTAATTATTTTTTCAATCTGTTATTCCTATTGATCATTTGCACAAGAGCAGGTACGTAGCAAGGAACCGTTTGTCCTGGAAGAAATAACCTCTCCCCGTTCGGGGAAGCAGGATCGCAGCCACCCCGGCAGCACTTCCTCCACACCACGCGTTCTCCAGAGACCGGCCATAAGTCACTGGTGAGACGAATTACTCGGCGTCTTCCAAAAACTTGGCTTTCATTGACCAAACGTCCCAAGAGTTAAACACCCACCCCAGAGATCTATGGTTTCTGCTTTGACTGCAGGGCTTTGAATGACATGAAAACTTTGCAGACCTTGTCCCAGCTGAGTCCATGAAGAGTTTCCTTTAGGCAGAGAGCACAAAACAGCATCCTTACCAGATACCCAGCGGTGACTCCTCTGAAACCCCAAGGGGACGTCAGTCCTGAAGCACTTTCTTCGCAGAGGGTGTGGAAGCACCCTTTTTTCCTCTAGGACAGAAACACTGACTTCCTTAACCCACCCCCAACTTCCCAGTACGGCAAGAAAGCAACGTGCCGGCTGGTTTTAATGTTCATTTCGACAAGAGGCCGCTCCTGCTCAGGATTTCTTTCCGTGGGGGTTGGGGGTTCGTTCCGCACCAGACTCCTTCAAGAGTCCCAACCGCAGGGAAACGCTCAGCGTCGCTGCCGAGTCCCACCTCGCCTTCGGCGTTGAAGCGCGGACAAGAGCCGGGCGCCGGGTCTGCAGCCTCCGCACCCTTCCGCCTCGGCGGCGGGGACGCCGGCCACCACCGCCGCTGGCAGCGCGGGGCAGGGGAGCATTCCTCGCCGTCAGCTTCCCCTTTGGCCACAGCCCACGGCACGCGTTGCCTTGAAAGGTGGGTAAAGACACCGATACGCTCGTTACGCTGCTTTTTATGCGGTATTTATAAGTGGTTAAGAATTTAGAACTGTTATCAACGTCGGCAAATGTGAATAGCGTTGATTTTAAATTGTAATAGCTATCGGGCGGTTGTGGATTTTATGATAAACAGCTTACAGGTTTGCTGAGTTCTCTAGCCTGCAAAAACAACTGATCATTTAATAAAAACATTAATGGGAAGTGCAACTACAAGTTATTAACCTGAATATGAAAACATATTTAAACCTTACAAGAAGGCCCAATTAAAGATAGAGAAGACATAACAGCATGTCGCTGTATTTTCAGTATAGGCGATTCAAAGAATAGAGAATTAAAAGATAACATTAAAATGAATTATATATTAGCAACATCTTGCATATGCCAGATTCCAAGCTCACGCTGGTAGGCAGCCAAATTAAATCTACTGAACTGCATCGATTTGCACCTTTGCAAGGGGTTTGGCCCCAGACAGATGCAAATACCTTCACGCGCCTGGTCTCACGGCAGTGGGAGTGCTGGGGCGGATGAATGAGCGGCGTGGGAAGTTGTAAGGTCAGGCAGAGCCTCGCGTGGGAGCTGAAATGAATCTTCCAGGCGGGACGAGCTGCAGGGGGGTGACAGCCGGGGCGGGGGGGGGAACTGGTTGCGTACGTGGCTACGGACAAGAACACAAGTGCAATAATGGCTGCGGACAAGGATACAAGTACAATAATGAAGTAAAAGGACCGGTCCGTCTTTCCTTATACAACAGCACCTAGGTAGGGAAAGAAATACTTTTTTTTTTTTCCTGAAAATATAGCCGTAAAGGCTTCAAGTAAGGTAGCGCAGTGTCCCACAGCCCCCTTGGGCACTGGGCAGCGTGCCGCTGCGGCGATGCAGCCGCGGGAGATGATGCTGCGGCACCCGGAGGCGCGCGGCCACGCCGGTTTGGGCAACATGGGAGACAAACTGGTTTCCTCTGCTCCCCGCAGCTGGGCTCATCCAGCACGACGCCTCTTTGGGGGGCAGCCACGGCCTCGCACCGTCTTTCTTTCCACGGCCTTGTCACCCCACAGACGGGGGGACGGGGTGACTCCAGTAACGCAGCAGCAAGCGCCCGGGAGCACGGGTTTGTTAGGAGAAGCAAGACCCGAGGCTGGCATCGGTGAGCAGCGCTCCGTGGAAGCCAAGAGAACTAGTCCCGGTCACCTGCTGAATATTCAGCCCCTAAACGTGCCCGCGCCCCTGCTCCGCCTGCCCCCTGCACACTCACGGCTGCCAGTCGCGCTTTACAAACGCATTGAATACAGACGCAGACTGCAAGCAAAAGTTACATAAACTGCTCTTTTTGTAGTCGGAATTGCGTTTTTATTCATTTTCTCTCGCCAGAAGATAGATTTTCATACACGCAGTGGTGGGAGCACACACAGACCTGCGTGTTACGCATTCCCACCCACACGAACTAATGAGAAACCATTCAGACGGAAACGACGAGATTGTGTCTTATAGCTAACTGGGTAAGCGGCACGGTGTGCCGAAACCTGGAATAATAAACCTGGAAGCGAGGTACAAAGAAGGATGAATATCAAGTAAATTGAAGGGTTTGCGGGAAGCTGATCGGAAAAAAAGCGCTCAGGCAGCTACCATCAAAAAATCCCCAAAGCCTCTAGCTAGAGGTCCAGCTTCAGCAGATGAAGACGAAATCAAAGCAGAAAACAGGACTGGTGGTGGTAGAGAGCGGAGAAACCCGCTGTAAGTCAGATAAAGGCGCCGAGGTCCCCAGGAGGACGCTCTCTGGTAGCGTTCGCCTCCCGCGAGGAGGAAATAATTGCTTTGGAGGCGGTCAGGGCGGCGCACTCACGAACCCGCTAAACGGTACGAACCCCGTTAAATCGCGAAGCGCCGCCGGCCCAGGTGAGCCCGGATTTCTCCCGCACGCCCAGGCTACAGAAGAGGGAAGACGCGGGCGGCTGCAGGAGAGGAAACCCGAGGTGGCCGGAGCGAGCAGCCTCCCATCCCGGCGCTCCCCCCGGCCCCCTCCTGCCGAGCCGGGCAAGGGGAAACGCGGCGCTCGCTGCTCCCCTGCCGGCGTCCGCCCCCACGGCGGTTTTACGCCATCCGTCCTTTGTCGGCGCTGGAGAACGGCGGTGGGGACCCGGGTCTGGCCGGCGGAACCCCACCGTCCTCCCGCGGCACCCTCTCTGGCCGGCTGCACGCAAACCCTCCCCGAAGTCTTATTTTCCTTAAGCCGCGTGTCACGGACCCTGCGACAACAAGCGGTGGACCCGCTGAGCAGTTGGCCACGCCGTAACCTCCAGTACTGGTCAAGAAAACGCAGCTGCGGTCTTTAGCCCTCTCTCCTACGACAGCATGTGTAAAAGGTGCATAAAAATTAAATTAATCCCTAAATTTGAAAGCTGATGTACAACTTCAGGTTCACTCAGGGAGCAGAGTTAGGCGCACACACCTGTGGTATTGTCACCCAATTTCGGTCCACCTGCATTTGCGGTGCGAAGAGAAAAATTACCTTTTTCAGCAGATTTGAGTACTTTTTGCCCAGCGTGTTACCTTGACCGCAAGCTATCCCCATGCATTCACTTTAAACAAGTTTTTTGACTCCAGAGAGGAGCAACTCCAGCCAAGTCTTCTAAGACATGAGCTTCTTCATTGATCTCACTGCATTATAAATAATTTCCATAGAAACTGGAAATATTCCCTAAACCAACAGAGGCTTCCTTATTTCCAGCAATTATCTTAAGGTCTGATTTACATTTTAAATGTCACCTGTATAAATTAAAACTGTTTACTGCTAACACTGTCATTATTCTGAGTCATCTGGCAATAGCCAGCTACAGACTTCTTTTGTTTCCTCCAGAAAGCTCTACAAGCACATCCCCGAAACGCTCGCTGGGGCTTTCTCCTCCAGACACCAGCGCCTGGCCCCTTCTGCAACCAGGTAAGCTATAAAACACACCATTTTTCCCTGGTCCCTCGTTAATTCTGGCAATACAACGATTTCAGAATATCACTTGGGACACATTTTTTAGCTGTTGCTGCAGATTACACAGCTGATCTTCACTGCTGAAAGGACGTGCGGGTAAGGACAGTCTCCGGTGTTGTCAGGCACTGGTTTGGATTCTCCTGCAGTCATTTTTTAGGTTATAAATACACTTTTTTCTGATACAAAACTTTCATGACAAACAGAAGGTCCTCTCCCCTTTTGAAAAGCACTTAACTACAATAAGTCAGGTAATCAACTGGCTGTGCCCTTCACAGACAACCGTCAAACTGGTGGGCTCCCAGTTCAAACTGGAAGTCCTCTACCAATCCACAGTGCAGGCAGATTAGGCAAATCCTGAATTACGCTCCGTTTCCTCGCCAGCGGAGCTCTGCACCCTGCTTCACAGCCACCAGCTTTGGCTCACGGACAATACGGCTTCTGATTCCAAACACTAAAGCCAGCAAAAGGCAAATCGTGCCTTGAAATCCCGTCGCCCTCAGACCAATATTCTGTAAACTTTAGGTGGGGGAAAAGCAGAGCCCAACCACACCGGCCTGTGTCACACCGGTAAGAAGCAGCAGCAGCGATGATTTGCAGTTGTACAACATCTTGGCATCCTCTGACCTGGCAAGGGTTTATAAAAACGGGAACGCATCTGGTCCAATCCAGCCCGATGGCAGAGGTGGGGTCAGGACCTTTCCTTTAAACTTGTGCAATACCCTCACACCCCTGGGCGTAAATCAGAGCTGAGGATCATCTCCCCAGCGTTTTACTAACCGCAAAGTCCCCTGAAAACAAGAGAAGCCAGACGTGTAGGTCCTGCCCACCTGCAAAACCCTCTGGTGGCTGGTTGGTGATCCCATTCCCCTGGTTTTTAAGGTATCATTGTAATAACTTGCAAGGTTTTTCTTCAATTATTATTCTGGGTTTTTTCCAGCCTTCAGCCAATTTCTGACAGTTTTACCTGTCTGCGCCCAGGACTGAAAACTGAAGAGGGCTTGCTAAAATCCCAATGCCTTCCTGGAAATTAAAAACTGGGAGGAGAAAGACACTTTCCTTAAATATTCACAAACCGAACCTTTCCATTATTAAAAAAAAAAAAACCACAGCAGAAACATTTAAGATCTTGGAGACCTTGCCATGAGGTCCGAGACCCACCTCAGCATCCACAGCTGCGTGCGTGTGCGTTGGAGACAGGACATTCCCCCTCTTGTTTCTAAAAAACAGCAGCAACGCTTTTTCATCTCCCTCCTCAGATGCAGCATAAGCAGATAGCAGAGCCCCAGAAGGTTACTAGCTGATGTCCTTCAGCATAATTGTTCAGGAAAATTATTATTCTAAGGAAGTTTATGAAATGATTATTTTGTCCAACTTTCCAGTTCAGCTTAGCGATCAATCTAGGTGAACTAATTTCATCTCCCTAATGATTAAATGCTTCATATTAATACAACCCTGAGAAGGCAAGTTCAAGAAGCCTGTTTTCTTCATTCCCTGGAATAATTAGATCTTGAGACTAATTTTGTATCTCCTTGGCTTTCTCCAAATTCATTATTTCTTAAAAAAAAACTTTCCTGCACCTTCTGTTGCCAGCTGTCCTGATTAGGCAAAACAGTTCTTTTCACTCTGGGCCTACAGAGTAAATAAACTAGAAAAGCAACGAAGAGCACCAACGCCAGGGCGACGGCCTCGCGGACCCAGCACCTACGAAACGCACGGGGACTGCTTTTGTCGGCGTCAGGGGACTTTGTGCAAAGCCCTAACTTAAAAACAGATCCTGTCTCGGGCTCTTACTCCCCTTTTCCTAAAGCTTATGCTGTAATTTTGCGCCACAAAGTCTCTGAATATTCTTTCCCGGAGAACGTTTCTAACTGGTGGTGACAGGGCACTCTGCTGGGGCTGGAGGACAGCACTTAGGGTCTGATTGGGCTCAATTCTTCAATATTTGTGATATGAAAACGTCACTTAAAGAGGAATACTCCACTTGTCACTAAGGGGTCCCTGCAGACGGACCAACACCGTGCCAGCAACCCCTGCAGATATCGCTCTGGGACTGGGACCCCCAGCACGGCCGTGCCCTCCACAAGCCTGGGAACTGAAGCACGAACTTCACATCAAATGCAGCCCAAATTGGGGCTGGGAAAAAAAAAAAAAAAAAAAAAAAGTGCATTGGTTTTAACCCTGCAGTAACCTGCCAGCTCCAAGCCTTGACTATGCCCGGTGAGGCAGAGAGCAAAGGGGGGGCAAGGGCAGCAAGGAAACTGCAGAGCGGTGCTGCCCGACTCTGCTATGCCTAAACCATCCCGCTTTACCTTTCTTTTTAAGCTATTAAAACCGATACAGAAGTTGTTAATTATGTCTTTGTTTCCTTTGAGGGCTCTCAGCTCAATTAATTTGTATAAAGCACCGAGGTTCCAGTTCAATCTTAATGACAAGGTCTCCCTTCACATACCACCGATTCCAGCCAGCACTTAATTTTAATGATAGTTAAATGAGGAAATGACAGTTATATACTGCACACGCTCTGCTTAGGAAGCACAGTGTGAAATTTCCACTGTGATTTACAGCGCTGTAGATCTTATCTTTCAGACGTGAAGCTATGGCGGTGTATAAGTTAATTGCACTGATTTCTATCAGGAAATATTGCCGAGGCCCTGGTGGGAGCCACTTTGTTTCACCGCTGTTCAGATGGAGACAGCCCATAATCTCAAGTCCAGCTTTGCGCTGAGCTATAATCCCAGGATTTCATAATACCTTCCCTCTCAGTAAACACGACTGACAGTTCAGGAGTTTTTCTTTCAGTAGTCTGGGATTAAATCCGTGCATCCAGATAGTGGAAGAGCAGGGCAGAAATCCCATCTTCCTTGTGAATCACCACGTTTCTTCATGGTCTTCAACGGAAGAGAACATTAGGGTATATTGGTCGTTATAGTCTCAACCCTGTTTTGGGTTTTTATGCATGACCAGGACAAAACCAGAAGAATAAAACAAAAATTAATATCAGATATTTATTTATGCTCAATTAAAAAAAAAACTTTTAAAGCCGATATTATGCCAAGTTCACTGCTCCTTTAGGCAAAAGGAGGATATCCCTTTTGGCATCTTCTGAGTCACACATATCAGACCATTTGTGTCCTGCCACAGCCCCCGCTCTGCTGGGGTTTGCAGAGGCTGCAGGGCTGCCGCGACCCCCCCCAAGAGCACACCAGGGAGGCCAATGCCTTTCATCCCTGTTTATAAAGCAAAAGTTGTTTTGATTTGCTTTGGATTCGCACCCGGGAGCTCAGCTCCCTTCCCCTCCGGCGGTCAGGCTGCGCAGGGCGATGCGATGCTCTGGCCGCAGCAGGGAAAGCTGCTCCCTACCAGGATACTTACTGGATTATACGGCACCACGTTTCCCAAACAGCTGCCTTTGCACAGCAACGCGGCGGTTTGTAATGGTGTCGTGGTTTAACCCCAGGCAGCTGCTCACTCACTCCCCCCCGCAGTGGGGTGGGGGAGAAAATTGGGAAAAGAGGTAAAACTAGTGGGTTAAGGATGGTTTAATAGAACAGGAAAGAAGAAACTAATAATGGTAACGCTAATAAAATGACAACAGTAATAATAAAAGGATTGGAATGTACAAATGATGCGCAGTGCAATTGCTCACCAC